>OY720314.1:0-430661 GCA_963082785.1 Philonthus spinipes
CATAAGACGGTTAGGATGAGCGTAATTTAGATTATTAATAAAGATGATGGGGTATTAAAGGAAAGGATTTCAACGAGATGGATCCACAATTTATTGGTATATATTAATTATTAGGACAGAAAGACCTATAGAAAAATAAAGGTTTTTTTTAAATCATTTTCATATAACTCACTTAATTCAAAAATATAGTTATTTGTTTAATATATTTTAAAGAAAAAAAAAACGCATATTTAGCTAATATAAAAATTAGTAGCTTTAAGTAGCTACGGTTACGGTTTTGTGGGAGATGCGCTTTTAGCACAGGCACACATAAGCCTCGTTGCGCCCCTAATGCTTCCTTCCTTTAGGGTATCTTTTTTTAAGTAGCTAAAGTTAATAAATAATAATAAATTTGAGTTTATTAATAAATAGGGGCGAAAAGACCATTGGTCGATAGCCAATTGGCAGAATTTTACGATATACATTGTACTATTTCTATAAAATTGTAATATTAAAAAAAAAGCAGAATAAATTATAATTTAATAGATATTGTATTGTGTTTGTCAATAAAGATTATATATATATAGAGTTTTATGTAACACCGAACATGCTAGAATGTACTCAATGTAAATTTTTCTATGTTCGATTTGTCCAGGAACGCATCAAAGCATTCATTGCGATGTGATTGGCTACGATTTCTAATGGTAATATAGTCAACCCAACTTGCACTATTTCCGTCAAAAATAAATTATATTTGTCAACTATTATGTCAAGTGCTACATGTATAATTATGGATATTTTACTTAACCGCAATGCATGCCATAAAAATCTTCTCCTTTTTATACATAATTGATACGTAAAGAAGTCCAACTCTTGGTCTACGACTGCTTTAAGCGCCAGAATAACAAATATCACTTCATTGCGATAACTGACAAGTGTAATTAATTTTTGACGTGGAAGGGTGTAGTTTGGGTTGACTATATTATTTTTAGAAATAGTAGCCACTCAATGCTTTGATGCGTTCCTGAACAAATCGAACATAGGTAAATTTACATTGAATACATTCTAGCATGTTCAGTGTTACATAAAACTCTCTGTATAAATGTAATAAATAGGTTCTCAATGTTGATATTATAATATTTAGAAAATTGTACTTCACTTTGCAGTGACAAAAAAAATCGAAAAGGTTGACTTTGCCCATCTCTAATAAAAATTATATCGTCAACAATTTGAGTCTACTAGAGAGATGATCGAATCGTTTCGTCCACTAAAAGAAGGCCAACTTTCCTGTTAATTAGTCCAGCAAAGGAAATTTAATAAATATTCTCCATAAACAAACAAAAAATCTATTTATTTTGAATACCATATACCACCATATATACGAGCATAGATTCGTGCATTTTTATAAAAAAAAATTCCTACGATTTTTTCTAATGTTGCTGTTGAGTGTGAACACTGCCTTGCAAACATTCTTTAAATATACAGACAGTATTATCTGCATTCGAACTCTTCCATGAATTTTTACATTTATTTAGAATGGCATTGACTATGAAAACAACAAAATATTTCCAACTGCGATGTAGCCAGTATATCTTGTTATCAACGATAACATTTTTTAGTTGTTGAATCCCTGAAACCATTCATGATTACGTATATGAAGACCAAAAATATTATTACTGACATCATCCATTCAGATAAATATCAACAACTCCCCAATCCTCCATCCCCTACTTGTAAATATCTCGGTATTACATTTGAAACAAAATTTTCCTTCAAATCCCAACTAATAAAATCAAAGATCCAGAACGGGGCATGACATTTTAGAGCACTAACTTACATCAATAAAGGCATCTCGATCAAAAGCGCGACTCACATTTATAACACAAAATAGAAAGACTGTTATTCTTTACTTTTTATAAAAAGTTAAGTAAAAGTTACTTTACTTTTTATAAAAAGTGAAGTAAGGAATTCTTTACTTTACTTTTTATAAAAAGTGAAGTAAGGAATAACAGTCTTTCTATTTTGTGATTAATCACTTCACGTAAACTCGAAACTATACAGTCATTTTTATGAAATGATCTGTCGTCCCCTTCTGGACTATAGTTCAATCCTCCTCCACCTCCCTACCTTAAACAATATCGCGGTGGCTGAACGAACGCTTACCAAAATCCGCAACTCAAACAGTCCTTTACATGACCCATCCAACACACTTCGATATGACAAATCTGACATAATCCGAATATTACAACTATCACAAAAATCCAGTAAATCCAGATATTCTAAACTCTGCCTAAAACGAAACCTTATTTGGGTTTTCCTCCAAAATTTCAGCATGGAGAATCCACTATTCATCCTATCTTGAAACTTACCGAATTTTCTTAAAATTTTGCATACCGTTCTTTGCAATTTGTCTAAGCATTTCTAAGCAACAGATCTAGTACTTAGCCGAGTATTGGCAGATACTAACCCAATAACATTTTCTTCGTTATTACTATTGTATAATTAAATTAATATTAATTTAATCAAGTAAGGAAAGTCCGAAGTGGTTCAGGTAAAAAAGAGACAAAAGTGGAAACAATCAACCTGATTGGGACAACAAACAAAATGAGAATATCTTTCGGGATAGGAGTAAAAATAAAATAAAAAAAACATGTAACACAAAATTAAGGTATTAATGTTTGGAATCAGTGTGATTTGGCTACTGGGGATTCAGGGATTAAATGACAGGCATTTTTATTTTTGACATTTAGCAAGGAAAGGAAACGTAGAGTTTACTATGTTAGATAGATTAGCTCTCAGGTTAAATATACAGTTTCTGTAATATTTGCACCAGAGCGAATTCACACCAGTTTCAAAAATAAATCCCAGAAGTGATTAATAAGAATACAATGAAAACTATTTACAATTAAAATTAAACAATACAATATCTTTAGTTTGGCCCTTAATAATAACTGTTATTCGAAACTAGTTGGGTCTATAGAAAGGAAGAAATACATTGAAAATCTCTTAAATTTTCATACTAGTTTATTATTATTATTTTAATCCCCATCACCTCCTTCGCACCACTGTATATGACTTGTGTGAGCGCCCCCTACACAAACACGGCAGAAATTGCAGAATGTGTGCAGGCGTTTTTTTTTTTCTTTTTCTAGTCTCTAATATAATAATTTAAATAACTGTTATTCGAAACTAGTTGGAATAAATACATAAAATTAAGTGAAACAAACCAAGTGGCCTATTTTTTATTATATTTTTTACAAATTAATTTATTTATATAAACGATACTAACTACTAGAAAAATGGATTTATTAAATATTTTACCTTTTTTTTTCATAATAAATGAAAGACGACACAAGCACCATCTTTCGCCTAATTCCATGTGGCATCTTCAACGATTCGAATCTAAGGTAGACATCACTAGTAATCCATACGCTAGATGAATGGTGGCTGAACATTTTTATCAAAAACATTTTTTTTTTAGTTTAAATCAATTCGATATCTCATACTAAACTCGCGCTGATGAATAAACAACCGAGCGCAATTAGGAAATATCAACGAGCCAATAAATTAACACCGTTTTGACAAGCATCCTGTTGTGTATGTGTGTATGTTTGCAAATTAAGCGACATCCATTGGAAATATCACACATGCAGTAATCACATGCCACGCTCGAGAGAGCGCAAAGTGTGTGATACACAATCCGTTTCAGCTTTACACCCATAATCCGAATGTGATGCATGTTCTGTTTTTCAACATCCTTAAATCCCTCACCGTATTTTTTTTTCTCCCTCGTGTTTGGTTACAGGAGCAAGACGAGATGATGATGAATTGTTATAGCGCGCGTTCAGCAGCTTTTTAAAATGTATGTAAAGAAATGTGTTTGGAAGGATTGTGTTTCATTAATGTTCGATTTAAAAACAGGGAGTTAATATGGATTTCGGCGTTTTTTTTTTGCTGATTCCGTCGAGTATACGTTATCACACACACACATGTTATGTGTACGGACAATATTATAATAATAAAAGAAAACAAAACACAAAAATAATCCCAAAGTGTATGTTTTCTTGAGAGTGCCGGGGCCGGATGCAGAGAGTCCCCAATTTAAGTGAACGCGAATAAAAACTTCGAACATCCTGCTATCATTTTTTGGTAATGATTTATTCGTCTGGCACATGTTAGGACTGTTATTGTCGCATTCTAAAAATATCAATCTCACGGCTGTACAAAAAATAGCGCCACGTCTCGATAAATCAAAAAATATATATATAAAAAGCGGAATTCATGCCGATGCATTTTAAACCAGACTCTTGCATTATTAATGGATTAAGAAACATAATTAAATACGTTTTTTTTTTAATATTAACAAACCTATTTTTTATTTCCAGATAATATATAGTATTTAGTCCGATTGGTGCGACTCTACTAACTACTTGACGAGCATTTGGTAGCATAAATATAAAAATACAAAATATCTTTAAACACTTGATGTACCTTTCGAGTAAATAATGAATCTTTATCTTACATAAATAAATTAACTACGATTTTAGTAAGTGTTAGTGTAACAGAAAAGGCAAAAATACTACATACTTGCAATAAAAATGAATAATAATAATAATAACTTTATTACGATAATCACCGTTTTACAATTATTTAAATATAATTTTATAAATACGTTTAACAAGTGTAATAATACTAACGTACAGAAAGACCAATAATTGATAGCCCATTACAGACAACTGTTTATAAGCTATAATATTACATATATATATTTATAATACTCTGTGCAAGTCTAGAAGCAAAGATACTGCTCCTTTTCTCATTAATAGTAATTATTATTGAGGTTGTTACCCGGCGCATCCACCAAAAGTACACAAGGAAATATTACTTGTATTTATTATATTAAATAATTTCTGGAATACGAATTAGCAATTATAATACCATATAATACACATTAAGTAATGGATTTTTTAAAATAATTAAATATTATTTTTTTTACGATTTAATCCTTAATCTTGCAATAAAAATAGGAAAATACGTCGTGAATCACTTATTGATACTTAAAAGTGTCCATTCATTTTTTAAATCCTATTATTCAATGATATTGAAAGGAAGTGAAGGAATAGCATTATCTAAATGCGTATGGTTGTTTATTGTATTTGAAGCGTTTGAGTTTCGTGTTCTCGAATGGGAGACGTCGCGTAAAGGTTATATGGATCTATGAATAGGTAGAAATGCTGGCATTGTCTGAAGGTGAGCGGTTCACAGGTCGGCAATTAATCGGCGGGCTTAAAGACCGTCGCCGATTTAAATATAACTTTAATGCGTCCGGAGGCGTCCATCAATCAGAATCAGAATCAGAACGCTCGTTCAGCTGGTGACGGTAAATCACGGATGCACCGCGCGCTGTAAATCTGCCACGCGGAATGGCAGAATGGCCACGGCTCGCCCAAATAAACAACAATGCCCGGCATTGCACAAACGCATTCCGCTTTATCGGACGCCAGATTGCCAATATAGATATTTGCGTATCATACAATGGACATTTTAAATATACTCACGGATGACACGATTATTTCTACGAAAGAGAATCTGTACGTACATAAAATAATTATCGAAACCCTAATATTCCCCCCAAACATAACAACCCTTCGGATTACATCCACCAATTCATTAACTCATGCATACATGACAGTTCAACTAGCTAGCATAGTTTTAATTTGCAAATTACCATAAATTCACACAGAGCAGAAAAACCTATGGCTGATAGCCCATGACTGAATACTAACACAATTGTACATATTCTTATAATACATTTTGTAAATTTTTGTTGTCTGAATAACGATGTTTGTATATAAAGGGTGGGCCATCTAGTGGTTTCTTTTTAAAAAATCAATAAAATGAACAATTTTTTTACTTGTATTATAGCTTTATTATAATTAATTATATAAAATAATTATCTCATTTTCATTAGGATAAAATTAATATTAGAATCCTTAAATTTTCAAGTGAATCACAATTGCACATGTTGGGGTCTATAGAAAGGAAGAAATACATTGAAAATCTTTTAAATTTTCATACTAGTTTATTATTATTATTTTAATCCCCATCATCTCCTTCGCACCACTGTATATGAATTGTGTGAGCGCCCTCTACACAAACACGGCAGAAATTGCAGAATGTGCAGGCGTTTTTTTTTTCTTTTCTAGTATCTAATATAATAATTTAAATAATCCTTTCTAGGATCTTAATAATTCATATTTTTCAGTAACTCCCTCTTATATCTTATTAATTCATAAATTCTGGTATTAGTATTTTTAGTAAACATATATTTGGTAAAATGAAACGTGTTTGAGAAATAATAATAATTTTATTTAAATAATAAAAGTAATTTAATGAAAGGATTTTAAATCCTTAATTAACTCACCACAAGTAAACTCAGAATTTCATAATTGATCTTAAATGAAAAAAAAAAATCAATCATTCCAAGAATATAATTTTTGAATTTACTAGTTTCCTCAAGTTTAAATCTTTTTATTTCAAATGAATTAAAAAAACTAAACGACAACTGTAGACAATGATATATTAGAGACAAACACGGAATTAAATCTTTATTAGAAAATAGAAACAACATCAAACTTTCTTCGCAATGTTTGCGAAATATATAAACACTTCAATACAAACCCTTTACAGCCAATTTTAGCAGTTTTTTTTCCATCAATTACTATCTTAGAAAACCGCAAAATTCATCTAAACTATGGCTATATTTATGGCGGGACAGCTACATCATACCTTGAAAGAGGCTGATTTTAAGGAACATGCTTGTATGTGTAATTAAAATTGGCCTTTTTGTTTGAAGTCAGAATCAGGTAATAATAATGACATGCAGTGGCTTTACAGTCATAATCGGGCTATAATAATAAGATGCAGTCGTTTTAAAGTAAAAATTGGGCAACAATATTGATATACTGTGACTTAAAAGTCAGAATCAGACAATAATAATAACATACCGTAACGTTAAAGTCAAAATTAGGCAATAATAATAACATGCAGCGACTTCAAAGTCACAAATAGGCAATAATTATAACATATGGTGACTTTAAAGTCAAAATTAGGCAATAATAATAACATTCAGTGAATTTAAAGTCAGAATCAGGCAATAATTATAAAATATAGTAACTTTAAAGTCAAAACTAGGCAATAATAATAACATACAGTCACTTTAAAGTCAAAATTAGGCAGTAATAATAACATAAAGTGACTTGAAGTAAGAATAGGCAATAATACTGACATACAGTGACTTAAAAGTCAAAATCAGACAATAATAATAACATACAGTAACTTTAAAGTCATAATTAGGCAGTAACTTTGACATTCAGTGACTTTAAAGTCAAAATTAGGCAATGATAATAATATGCAGCGACTTTAAAGTAAAAAATAGACAATAATTATAACATATAGTGACTTTAAAGTCAAAATTGGGCAATAACATTGACATACAGTGACTTAAAAGCCAGAATCAGACTGTAATTGTTACATAGAGTGATCTTGATGTCAAAATTAGGCAATAATAATAACATACAGTCACTTTAAAGTCAGAATCAGGATGTAACAATAACACAGTGTCATATTAAAGTCAAAATTTGGCAGTAACAATAACATACAGTGACTTCAAAGTTAAAATTATTGCCTAATTTTGACACACTATGACTTTAAAATTAAAATTAGGCAATAACAATAACATACAGTGTTTTTAAAGTCAGAATCAGGCTATAACAATAACACAACATCACATTAAAGTCAAAATTAGGCAATAAAATTGACATACAGTGACCTTAAAGTCAGAATCACTCAATAATAATCCTATACAGTGACTTTAAAGTTAAAATTATTGCCTAAGTTTGACACACTATGACTTTAAAATTAAAATTAGGCAATAACAATAACATACAGTGTCTTTAAAGTCAGAATCAGGCTATTAAAATATCACACAGTCACATTTAAGTCAAAATTAGGCAACAATAATCATATACAGTGACCTTAGAGTTAAAATTATTGCCTAATTTTGACACACTATGACTTTAAAATTAAAATTAGGCAATAACAATAACATACAGTGTCTTTAAAGTCAGAATCAGGCTATTAAAATATCACACAGTCACATTTAAGTCAAAATTAGGCGACAATAATCAAATACAGTGACTTTAGAGTTAAAATTATTGCCTAATTTTGACACACTATTACTTTAAAATTAAAATTAGGCAATAACAGTAACATACAGTGTCTTTAAAGTCAGAATCAGGCTATAACAATATCACACAGTCACATTTAAGTCAAAATTAGGCAATAATAATCATGTACAGTGACTTTGAAGTCATAATGAGACTATAGTAATAGCATTCAATGACTTTAAAGTCAAAATTAGGCAATAATATTGACATATACTGACGTTAAATAGAGTTTGTTTAAGTTATAACTATAACTGTGTTCAATTATTCAACTTAATATAACTTACAAAACATAGTTAAGGTACTTTTAATAAAAAAATAATAAAAGTGGTATAAATTAAGTTAAGTGTTCATTACATCAAAATTGAAAATATACCACGAAGTGAACGTCTCCAAGATCCAAGAATAAACGTTTTCTTAGGATAAGCAAACTTCTGAAATGTGTACAATTACTTGATATACTGGATTCATAATTATTTTCTAATATTTATTTCATCAATACTAGCTGAAATCCGTAAGTAATTAAAAACTATTAATAAAACACGATTTTATTTCCTTTGAAAATAAATAAGTGAAGAAAGGACATCAAATCGCGTTTTATTAATGATTTATTACTTTACATAACTCAAAACAAATAGTGAATAAATTAAAAACTACTATTAAGTGAGATATTAATTAAAGATAATGTTAATTTTAGAAGAATCATGATAATTTCTGTCATGAATTTTCTAAAACTAAGTGCCTCAATAATCAAACGATGTTTAATTGTTTCAATAAAATTGTAAAACATTTCCTATACTTATTGAAAAATTAGTTATGCAAATGTAAACATATAATGCGTTGTTTTGTGCTGGTTTATTTGCGGAAATCCTACTGCGTATTCTTACATATTTTTATTTATTTATAACATTTTAAAATTGAAAATAAGTTACGGATATTATTATCACTCGCCTACATGAGGGTCATAACATAGCCTCCATTTCTACATGAATTATTCATAAACGTATTGATAATGCCAGTTGCAGCTTTTTTTATTTAAAGCATGCCTTCCAATTAAATGGAAATTTCTTTATCGTAAGAAAAGGAATTCACTCGCGGTTGTTGCAGTAATTTTAATATTGAATAATGAAATTCTAAGAAATTGAAGAATTTGATTTTATAAATAATGACAGTTGGGACGTTTTATTTGGTTTTATTAAATGCTGCCAACATAATGTGAAATGAAGAAAAAATCAAAGCAGTTTATATGAGAGAAATTCTCGATCGTATTGTATAAATGAAAATTTTATAGAAACAACACATATGTTTGTATAAAATTGTTTGTATTGGACACTCTAATTAATTTTGAAATACAACCCAATAAAACGCTACCGCCGAGCATCACGACCACTGGAGTCTGTATCGATTATAAATTTCAGCTTGTTAATCCTAATAAAAAAAAATCTCGGTCCGCCTGAACTTTATAGCCGGTTTAATGAGATTATTAAATGCATAAACATCGCCGAGTTGATCAAGACCTGCGAGGGAGGGCGCGCGTTAAGCAGCGAGCACGGTTAGTTTTCCCGAAAAACCTGACGATAAGATTAATACCGTCCTTAATAAAAAGGGGTGGTTTATTAAAATTTAATGAGTGCTAGACGCTAAGAGAGGCTTTTATATTAAAAACAGGGGGCTCGTGCTTTATTACCCGTTGAGAGATCGAAAGTCTCGTTAGGAAATTATGTGAGGTTTAAAGCGAAATTTTGTTAATTAAGTCTAAATTTTCATATTTATTACATGTTAAATAATTAAACAATTTATAAAGAGATTTTCTATTATTTTATTATTATTATCCCGAAATATAAGGTGGAAAGACGATTGATCGCCAATTACAAGATATAAATTATACATTTGATTTTGTAATTTTTATTACTTAGTTTATATTTTATGCTATATATTCAGGGCTATTCTGTAAGGAAAATGTTGCGTTTAACGTATACGTTATTTCATTATAAATTGATTTGAGTTTCCGTGAAGTGTTTTATATCAATAAATTAGAACTTGAATTTTAGAAATTTTCAATGTACAACAATGAGGTGTAATTTAAATTTAATTAAATATAAAGTGTAAAATAAACATCTTTCATGGGATTTGAACCCATGTCCCCCGGTTGACGGTCAATGATAGAAAAAAAAAGGATTTATTCTCTTGATCACAGTTATGATTTGAAAATAATTAATAAATTAAGGTTGATTTTTTCCACTTTTGTCTCTTTTTACCTGGGAATATCTTTTGGGATTAATTAATTAATTAATTAATAATAATCTTTATTAATCGGGGCTATTCCGTACTAGAAATTTAACTTTAAAGTGTATATTATTAATTTCTATGAATATTTATCGGACTTCCTTTGAGTTTTTTTTTCCTCGCAGAAATAATTTCGCAACTTATTTGGCATTATTTAAAATACTCACTCCTTCGATTTCACACTAACGACTTCTAATTACTCCACCGTTTGCCGCCTAACCTTACTTGCATCAGTGGAATGTGCGAATTAGGAAGGCAAGCGCGAATTTCCATCCTTAATGAACTTTAAATCGAACCCCGTAACCCTCCCGGAGCCGGATATCCTGAATTATTATGTTTAGTTTTCCGGAGTAATTTTCATAAGTTTCCCGGAGAGGCGGAAGGTAATTATCATGTTTTCGGTGTTGGGATAATTTAAGCGCGCCTGCTGTTTAGTATTCCGCAGCCAGAAAGTTCCGAGTGTTTGGAAAACACGGAATTAATGGCTTCATTTTTATTTCCTCGAATATATTGCGGGCCCGAATTCCGAGTCCGGGTGCGCGGGGACCGGTGGACGTGCTCTTCGGCAATAATTGGTTTTGTTGATGCCTTTCTCGGGGTTTCCTAAAAGAGGATGATTTATTCGGGGGATTTTACGTGTTGGTCCTTTGTTGGAATTTAATGGTTTATTTGCACATTCATTGATATCACACATTATGTTTATATTTTTATATAAAAAAAATATATTTTTGTACGATTTTTGTATTTTGTCGTAATTTGTGATTGGTAATTTGTCTTTTTTTATACATATGTTTTGTAATCTTTTTAGAGCGTCACACTTTTCTTATAAAATTTTTAATATGTAATTATAATTGTAATTTGGAAATGGAGATTCCGTTAATAAAGTAAATTGAAATTGATTATTTTCTATATAAACTCACGGTAGTACTTCGTCCAAGAACTCAAGTATTAATAACAGGGACATCGATCAATAAATAAGCTTCCTTAATTTATGTAATCAATTTATTAAACAACCAAGCTTTCAGAGACTGTTTTTCTCCTTCTTCAAGGTTTACACTACAATAATAGGATATATAAAGAAAATCAGCTTAAATTGGTCAACAGATCGACTCCTATCTTATTACATGATAACGCTAGATCACACACTGCATAAATAACTTTGGCAAAACTACAGGAATTTGTGTTGGAACTTCTGCACACCGATTAATAACGATATTTATTAATTAATTAATTAATCTCGAAAGATATTCTCATTTTGTTTCTTGCTAAATCAAGGTTGATTTATAATAAATTAAAGACGACGCAAGCGCCACCTTTTGCCGTTTCATTAAATGTGAAGGTTGATTTAAATAGAAAAAAATGATTTATTCACTTGGTCACAGTTATGAAAATAATTAATAAATTAAGGTTGATTGTTTCCACTTTTGTCTTTTGGTTTTCAATATAGGTAATTTTAAATGACTGACAAAATTGTAAACTTGGAACTTGACGATATTGCCCTCGCTATTCGTTTTCTCGTTGTAAGCAAAGCACCTTTATTATATTTATTATTATTATTTTTTTTTTTTTTGGTGCGGGTTGATGTTCAGAGAATTTTTTCACGCTTGCAAAAATATTTTTAAAACATATAATATTCCACTTCGGACTTCCATACTCACCAGATTTCTTCCGCAATTTATACAACTTTTTAATAGGAAAACAATTTAATTCCGACAATGCGACAAAACTGGCCTTTCAGGAATTCATTGACTCTCGTTAGCCAGGGTTTTATACCACCCACCTGAACAATCAGGAGTTTAAATGGCAAAAATGTATGCAGAATATGGGTGCATACTTTGATGAATACAATAATTTCTTGCATTTTTAAGTTATCAATCAACTTTCCTTTTTTTTGTAAATTTCATCCTTGATGAAATGATAATATGTTTTTATTAAATATTCTGAATTTTTCATTTATTTAAATAATTTGTTTATAAGGCTGCGGTTTAGACGAAAGAGATAGCTATATAAATATTGGCAATCACTAATTCGAGTTAGATTGCTGTTGTGATCAATGAACAATATTGTATTATACATTAAAGTAATCTTAAAATAAGCAGGAATTTCATGAGATGAATTAAACATTATTTTAATGTTTAGTTTGTGTGAAAAATAATTATGAAAAACAATTAAAATTGATCAAATTTATAGCAAATTATTTTTTTGCTAATAAAAACGTGTGCAATGAAAATTTAAAGGATTTCACTAAATTCTGCATTCAAATAACTTAGCAGGCATGACCTATTACTTTCATTATATCTTACAATTTTCTTTTCTAACTTGAACTAGTAAATTGACGTAATACACGAAAATTAACGATTTATTTTTAATTTAGACTTATACTTTATACTTGGTAGGTAAAAAATGTAAATACATATTCATATTATTAAATCCAAAATAATGGCTATTTTTTCGAATGATTTTTTCCATTTACTGTATAGCTATTTCTTTCTAGTACAAAGCAACCTTAAATAAAAATGATTTAAAAATAATTAATAAATTATTTCCACATTTAGTTCTGACATTTTGACTTACGTTACGCAAATACTTTAAACAAATGCGCAATAAAACAACTACTTCCCGGGCAAATGCCCCGCCGGACATTAAATTACATAATGTACACCTGCTGTTGCGTTTTAATAAAATATTGCATCATGCAACAATACGAAAAAAATTCCAATGCAAAAAAATGATTTGTTTTTAATTTTATGTATATTTCATCTTTATTGTAGAATTTACATTAAGTATAATACATTTTATATAATCTTCTTACTAAATGGCTATCGACCATCAGCCACGTTTTTATTATTTAAGTAAATAACATCATCATCATCATCGGCGAATAATCCGTAAAGAGTTGAAAAGTAGCTTGTCCAACAAGCCCGTACACACATCCAATAAAAATCCCCCCCCCGTCCGGAGAAATATCCCACATCATCACAATTCAAACACTCTCAAAAATCCTCTTCTTTTTCTCATTTTAATTTCCTTTCGTCCATTCCTCTCCTCCGCGTTTCGGTTCCCATAAGCCGCAACATAATTCGTCTGTCCCGTTCCGTCTCGGCCGTTTCATTTCGGGCTTTTATTTTACGGTCTCACGTCCGCGGGGCCCGAATAAACTAAATCAAAATTAATGAGATGTAGGATGACAAATCCCGAAAGGATTCACCCCCTCGGCCGCCTTTTGTTTCTGTCTGTCCGCGCGCACGGGGAAGACGAGGTGGACAGCGGGGCCGTAAATTATGGCGAACGGCGCCTCCGATACCTTTCGGACGGAGCGTACTCTTTGTAGATTTTTATCTTTATTACGAACCCCCGTGACGAGAAATGCCCGCTAAGGACGTGTAACTTGAATTTTCGATCGGCTACTGATCATAAAGTATTTTTTTACTTTTTTTTTCGTTTCACGATGTTTTAGATAATTTCGGATTGGATAATCTTGTTAAGGGTTACGTTCGTCGATTTTTAAGGTAGGTGGGCTTCTGTACCAAAAACAGCAAAAAGACATTATTATCGATGTAATTTATTAAATGACTGACTATGTTGTCTTTAACAAATTAATACAATTTTTTTTTTTTTTTCAAGAATTTGAAAATATTACTAAATAAATACGTATTTAATAGTAATAAATACAATATAATCATCATTATTATATTGAAGATTATCATCATCAATAGTTTAGCTATCTTTAACAGATTATCATGATCATATGTGATCTCTTAATAATTTTTATTAAATAAAATTAAACAAAGATGATTCACACATTTGCAGCAAGTTAAATTACAATGAAAATAAACAAGGAACATTTCTGGTAATGATCGATAAATTCAATCAATCCATTTTTCCAACTGCAAAAAAATCAAAAATTTTACAAACATCTATTGAAACAACTACTTCCAGAGCATATACCCCGCCGGACATTGGATTACACAATAGATATTTATTGTTGCATAGCAGTAAGCATAGCAATTTTTATTCCTGAAAATCTATATTTACTATGGTTTATTTTTTGATAACATCAACCATCTGCAAATATTTTCAAGACCACCATATTTAAACCAAATTAACGACGGTCATTTCCTTTTACATTTAGCACCGTCTCTATCCCTTCTACGTACTTCCATCCATCCATCCATCACTCTCCGCATTTTCTCACTCTCTCTTTCGAGAGACATCTGTAAATCAGTAATTAACTCCCGTGATGAACTTTGTTTCCCTTTGTGCGCACTCTTTTTTCTCGTCTTCCTGCTTGTTTCGTAAATCTGTAATGAGTTAATAAATGGCTCCGGCTTTATGGCGTTACGTTGAGGCATCCGCGGACGGGAGAAGAATCGGCTGTTAGCAGTTGGAGAAGAAGGTATGTGTGGTGATACCCCTGCCGATCTATGACGGAATATCTCGACAATTAGTAATCGTTAGCGGTGCAAATAAGACATATCCATCTGGAAACTGTTGAGTGTGTGCGATATTTGCATCAGTGCCAAGCGGCGGACGTTAAACGTTTCCCAGAATGCATTTATAATTATTAACGAGACTTGTCGGTTTAATTGCCACAGCTTCGTTTATTTGGTGTGGTGATTAACTGCTGAAAATTATGATTTTAATAGTTTTAAGGAATTTCTTAGTTTCACGATAATTATTGTAGATACACTGCCACAGTTGTGTATCGAAACAATTGTAGCAGTGTATCTACAATAATTATTGTGAAACTAAGAAATTCCTTCAAACTATTAAAATCATCAATAATTATTGTGTAACTAAAAATTTTAACATCATGTTTTATTTAAATAAAATGGCGATGTGTCCATCATGATACTTTCCCTGGTGAATTCGGTTAAATAAATTTTTGATTGAAAATTTAGCAAGAAAGGAAAAATTAAAATTGAAAAATGTGTTTCATTTTTTGAAGCTTACCAATAATATATTAAATATGACCGCACTTTGACGTTTTATTTGTCATAAAAATAATTATTTAAATAATAAAAGACTCCACAGCCAACATAAAATAGATTATATAAATAATTGTTTATTTATAAGGGAGTTTATCAAGTAGATGAAATTCTTTTGCTTATGAAATAAAAAAATAAAGGTCCTATAAAAAAGTTTTATAACAAAGATTATTTATATATATATATATAGAAAATCTTTATTTCTGAGAAATATGTTAAATTACATTACAATCATAAACCTCTAGTTAAGCCTCAGAAAATGGCTATCGACCATCGGTCTTTCTGCCAAAGATTATTTATTTTTTCAAGATCTACAACTTTTGTTTTGAAACATTTTTCTATCCGAATTAAAAATGTAAAATCGCTTAGAGTAAAGTTGCACTTAATGAGCTTTGATTATAACCAAAAGCTTTTCAGATCATTCCACTGCTATAAAAAGCTTGGATATAAAGTTTGATGTTAATCCATTGAGCCGTTTATACGCAATCGCGGAAACACACTGACATTTTTCAAAACTCGATGGAATGGACTCAGGGGACCTCAAAACGTGCATATTTATTGAAATTGGCGATTCGAAAATTTTCACGATCACAATACTTTCCCTTGGAGTCCGGGGAAAGTAAAATAATAGTCGGGCAACTATTTTTATTCAAATAATTAAAATTTCCACAACCAACATAAAAAAGATCGTGTTTTATTATGATTTAATTATGTTAAAATCAAATTTAATAAAATCTTGAATTCATGCATCGTAGTAAAAAAAAAATGGAGAAAAGAAAGGATGGAATGCGCACGATGATTTTACATTTCAATCGGAGTCGAAGCAGCACGGCGATCTGTCAGAGGCTGCAGACAGGTGCTGAGAAAGGGGGGCGCGCCGGTGTCATCCCTAACGAGGGTGCTCCCCTGCTGCGCCCCGGACCCTACCATTATTGATCACCCGTCTTACGTTCGCATTGTCTTAACACTTATCTCGGCAGTTATCTGTTATCTGTTTGTGGGAAAGGGGATACACATTTACGCGCGAAATCATATTTCAGATATACAGATATTGATACACAATATCATCGTGTTTAATTAACGATACACGCTTATCTCCGAAATGATCGATAATTTATTATGGTGACACTTTTTTCTTATAATTATTTTCAATATGAAATGACGGATCGAGAATTATTGAAAAGCATAAATAATTCAGAATATAAATAATTTATATATATATAAATAAGATGGCTCGCGCCATCTTCCATTTAATATGATTCTTTCTTTTTAATATATTTAAATAAATTTTATATCAGCTAATTAACTATCGATTAACGTCCTGATTTTTTGTATGTATATCCTTTGACTCCTCGTCAATTCACATTTGAATAAATATTGAAATAAACAAATTCTAATAATAAAATGTTCAGACATGATGTTTATTTTGATCGGCTCGCGTTATCTTTCCAATTATTATGATTCATAATAATAAATGTGAATAATAAATAAAGGCCTTAACAATTGAATAACTATTAATCATAATGAATGAAAGACGACGCAAACGCCATCTTTCGCTTAATTTCATGTGGCATCCTCAACGATTTTGGTTTACAAGAGAGACGATCGAGAATCATTGTTTCATCCACATCAAGGCATTGCACATTTGATGATCCATACGCTTAGATGAATGGTGGCTGAACATTTTATTAAATTGAATAACTATTTTTATTCATTTCTGCAGACAAATTTATAAGTAATAAATTAAGAATAGAATTTTTTTATTATATACGATTTTTCTAAAATCAGCTTATGATTTTCTTTAAAAAACGGATATCGTCCATCGTTTTTTTTGCTTTTAAAATAAAATAAATGGCGGCTGAACATTTTATTAAATTGAATAACAATTTTTATTTATTTCTGTAGACAAATTTATGAATAATAAATTAAAAATAGAATTATTTTTTATTATATATGATTTTTCTAAAGTCAGCGTATGATTTTCTTTAAAAACGGATATCGTCCATTGTTTTGTTTTTTTTTTGCTTTTAAAATAAAATAAAAGCAGCCAGGCTGAAAGACCTCCGGTCGATAGCCGTTTCCCTGAAGTACTTTGTATGTATACGTACAATGTATTTCAATTGTTCAATTGTGAATTTTTAAATGTTCTGTATAAAAATATAAATTTGTTGATTATTTTTGCGAATAAATATGTTTATATATAAAAGCAGCCTTATTTTGCTCTAAAGATTTATTCCAGCATGTCTCAAATAATTGATTGTAAAATTATATTAGGCACTTAACAGCAGATTTGTGTGAATTCGCGGATTTCATCGCCAGAACTAGTATAAATATTTCACGGCAGATAAAATCAGCTTCGAGCTGTAAGAAAGGAAAAAAAACCAACTCGAAACGATCGAAAATTTCAATCCCTATAAACCGCTCGGATCGAATCGATTCTCCGTTGGCAGATGGGTCTAGTTTTCGGTAGATATGGATGGCGCACGGTGGCTTTCGTTATCACCGCGACCAATCTGTCCCATTCTCCTTCTTCTTCTTGTTTCCCTCTTCTCTTTTTCGGGTAGAATTTACCGGCAACTCCAGGAATGTCTGTAAATTGGTCCTTACAAGCCGCGACAACCATACACCCGAACGGGAAAGGACGGGACGGGACGAAACGGAACGGTGGGTATATATTAATAGAAAGTGCCGGCCGATATATCACCACCGTTGTTACATGTCTAATGGCCATCGGGATTCTTCTACAAATACAAAAACACACGCACACAAACACACGAAAAGACAGAGGAGCTGAATTAAAGTCAAAGGACGAACACAAAAAGGCCGGCTTTATTTATGTGCACCTTTTGATCAATCATTGATATAAATGATATATTAAATTAAATAATCCGTCCAAATTGTTTTCAATTTAATCTTATACAGCATTCATAATAGTTTTTTTTTCTACTAACCTTTATAAAAAGACACAAAAACTTTCATAGTATAGTATTCCATCAAAGTTATTTTGTAAAATATAAAGTGTTTTTATTATATTTTACAAAATAACTTTGGTGGAATAACTTTGACATAATGTCAAACACATTCACCAAAACAACTTGATATTAAAGCAGATATGCAATCTTTACGTCAACGTTTAAAACTAGCGCCACCTGGGCCACGGAAACGGTGTCAGAAAAAAAACAGATTTTAGCGGACGTATTTCATATGGAGCTAGCCCGGCCTGCTTGCTGCTGTCAATATTGTGTCATTATTAAAACACGCCATTTTGTGCTGTTCGAAACGTGATTTCTGTTTCTGAAAATTATCCACCAAACACAGTGAATGAGAATTATTACCACAAAAATCGAAACAGAGGTATGAAGAAATCTGTGCGAAATTCAAGGAATGCAAGACTTACAATCGCGTAAATTCTTTTTCGGAAAATGTGCTGTTCGCATATTTTGCAAAATTTTCAATCCATCCATAACAGTCTTCTTAACATAGAATATGTAGACCATAACGTTATGGTCTACATATTCTATGTTAAGAAGAATGTTATCAAACCATATTAATTATTCAATTAAATAAATTAATTATTTTCCATTTAAATATGAATAGATTATGAAAATCTTCGAATAAAATAAATAAAAAACATAAATTAAAACGAATAACCTTAAATTATTGACTAGTTTTGAATAGTTTATTAAAATTACTTGATGAAAAATAAATTTGCATCCGATTATTCATACAATTTACGAATTAATTCACATCCCCAGCATACGGGTTATGCATTCATTCATCGAAAACAGTTGCTTTTATTTCGACGTTTGAAATTGCAGAAAAAATGAGCTTCGCTGAAACAATGGCCACCCCGGACGGTTATTGCGTTATTTAGCATGTAGTTTGTATAATTTAACCCCCGCATAATTTCGCATGTGTCGTCCGTTCTAAGTCGTACACATGTGGATGAATGTTGGCGTTAGCGATGCCCTCCCCGGATGATTTACTGACGGAAACGTCTTCCTCCGCAGCTGTTTGTGACCCTCGACAAGCGAAATAATAAATATAGTGAACTACATATTTCTATTGCGTTGATATTGAGCCGCTCGCTGATGAATACATTTTATTGCCGAAATCAAACAGCAATTATAAAAAATAGAAAAGCTCTGACTGGTCGACAGAGTCGATAGAGAAGATAAGATAGATAGAAAAGTAAAATAGAAGATATAAAGTAAAAAAAAAAATAATATCCATCTTAAATTGATTGGGTGAGTTACGTGAAGATCAAATGTAATTGATAAAAAAACACTAATAACCTTTCTTCACACTTTAAAATATCCATCTTGACGCACGTCAATTAACAATTCGAGCAAATGGCTATTCCTGGCCGTGGCTATTTTTTTCAGTTACAATATTTTTTTATGCGAGATTTAGGGGTGGATATAAAGGAAGGGTTTGACAGCCGCAATGAACGGCTCCATTTGGGCGACGTCTAGCGTAAAACCCATTCGCAACGCTCATTTCACGGGTCGCGCTACTCGTTCTGAGCGTATGACTTGCATACCTATCATAATTGTCTTGCGAACGCTCCCCATAAATCACCAACGAATTCTAAAATTAAGAGATTTACTCCTCTTCTAAGAAAAAAAAAATCGAGTGCCCAAGGAGGAAATTGCTAACATTTTTATGTAATTACTAACCGTGCTCGTGAGGACTGATATCTATTAATAAAGCCCTTCCGTAGGAAATAGGAATACATTTCGTAAGTTGAATTAGTTGTAACTAATTGAAAAATAAACTATTAAAATTAACATTTAATAGTTTATTTATTTTAAATTATATTAAATTAAATTGCTATTCCTTTTAAATTATATTTATCTATCTATCTATGAAATTTTCAATGTACAACACTGAGGTATAATTTAAATTTAATCGGGGGACGTGGGTTCGAATCCCATCAGAGATGTTACTTTTCCACTTTATATTAAAACTCTTTTCTATTAATATTAAGCGAAAGCGTTTATTTAAATCTGAATCGAAAATGTTTTTTGTTTTTTCTGTGAACGATAAGAACGCGCGTATCATTCGCGTCCGTCGCCGGATTAAACATTTACACCAGAGATCGCGGCAGGGACGATACGCTTAATTATCTTAATTTAAGCACTTTATTTTTTTAAGACGAATCACGTGTCTATAGATTCGAGCCTTATTATAAGTAATGTTTTTTGCTCTTTGCATTAAATATTCTCGAATTAAAAATGTGTTGCTACGCAATAGCAAATATCCATTATGTAATTCAATGTCTGTTTTAAAGTAATTGGGGTAAAAAAAAAGCCGGAATGGTTAAAGAGGAAATAATTTACTAATTCTTTTCATTTAATTTAATTTTATTAAAAAAAATTCTCGGATCAAAATGTGTTGCAATATGCAATATTTTATTGATGTGCAACAGCAGGTGTACATTGTGTAATTCAATGTCCGGCGTGGGTATTTGCCCGGGAAGTAGTTGTTTTAATGTGCATTTGTTAAACGCACTTACGTAACGTAAGTCAAGGGTCACACAGCTAAATGTGAAAATGATTTATTAATTATTTTCAAATCATTTTTATTTAATATAATTTAATTTTGCTTGTATATAATTAGAAATACATTTTATATTAAATGTTAATTTGAAGAAAACGCACCCCTATATCAGTTCTGATTATATTAATTTTGCAAATCCACTTAAATAGATAAAAATTACAAAAAATTAACATTTTATAGTAAATGAAAAATTATTAAATTAAAAAAGAGTGTTGTCTTTTAAAGTTAAGCCCAGTATTTAGAAGATTTATTGTTGAGATTATCGTCGATCCGCACAGGATATAGATCGTAGTGTGTGTTTTGTTATATTGTCATATAAAGTTCTAATTAATTGAAAAATCTCTTTATTCTCTTACACAAAAACTACTGGATAACTCTAACATTAATTTTGTTATATCGGACACTTTTTTCTCAATAATCACTTGATAAAACATTTTTTTTTAAATATTAGTTTGTAAATTAAATTCACTTGGTTTTGTTTCACTTATACAAATAAGTGAAACAAAACCAACGTGAATTTAAAACCAAGTGAATTTAATTTACAAACTAATATTTTTAATTTTGTTATTTTTTATCTTACAATGTTTTTTTTTTTTAAATCCCATACTTATGTTTTCGAACATGCTTCAGTCGTTCGTGAAATTTTTATTAAGTTACTGAAATATGATATAAAAATAATTGTACACACAGACTTTTTTCTACAAACGATGGAATGGACTCAAGGTACCTTAAAACATGTGTATCCGTTGAAATCAGCGATTCGATTTTTTTTACAATCACAATACTTTCCCTTGGACATGGGTCCGGGGAAAGAAAAAAATTAAGATCCACTTGACGCACGTCACACAACAACTCGAGCAGATGCCTATTCCTGGCCGCAGCTAATTTTTCCCGATTGCGCCCGTAATAAATGATGATTAACACACGCGGCTGATAAGAAATCATTTAGCCGGCACTCACAAACGCACGACGAAAAAAGAAAACACGCTCCGGACTAACAATACCCCGAGATTAAACCACATGTCTCGAGATCAATCTATCACCGGCCGGGGGAATCTAGGATGGAGATATCATAGAGGTAAAAGAAGTGTCCATGTATAGTCCAAATTAATTATCCGTCATTAATCATTGGACGGACGGAGAGGAGAAAAGAGGAGAGTCGATTTAATTGCCGATCGATCGGAACGTTCTTCGTAATTTATACTAATTACTGACACTACATACTAATTAGTTTATCGTAATGGTTGGCATTAATAAGAGTCGGTTTCATTCAATTCACACTGTTTACTTGATGCCTATGTAATTGCGTTATTTGCATATGTAAAACATCCGTGTGTATTACAGTTGTAACAAAATAAAATAAATTAAATAAAAATTATTTGAAAATAATTAACAAATTATTTCCACATTTAGCTACTTAAGTCAAAAGTCACAGAGCTAAATATGAAAATAATTTGTTAATTATTTTCAAATCATTTTTAATTAATTTATTTATATAACTGTGACCAAGAGAATGAATACTCTTTTCTATATACAGAGAGCTTTTTTTATCAGTATACATTTCCCCTATGTATACCTGCAAAATACGCGAGTCAAATGCATTAACGTATGTGTGTTTAGTTGCCTATAACACGCAACTGAACACACATGTGCCAAATAGTCAACTAAACATACACACATTAATCGATTCAATGCGTTTGACTCGCGTTTTTTGCGGGTATGCACTTCCCCTAATGTATACTGATAAAATAACCTCTCTGTATATTAATAGCCAGCGAGGCATTTAATCAAATCTGAGCCGAGAGGAGTTTTTTGTGAATTTACAATACAAACAATATATATATATAAATATATGATATTAATAGTATTTTTTGCAATAGCCTATTTACTACTTATAGTAAAAAATTGTTACAATTTTTGTAAAATGGTGAATTTTCCGTAAATAAATAAATTATTATTATTAATATAATTTAAAAATATATAAATGGTGTTCCAAAATGAACACAAGGTTTAAATTAAATAGAATTTTAATTAATTAAAAAAAAATATCGGAAAAACTGTTGTCGATAGCCCATGACAGATTAGCAACAATTTTAAATTGCAATTACGCATATATATAATTAATGTATGTAATATTATTGTCTGTTAATAAATATTTCTATTTATAAAAAAAAGTTTATAAGTTGCAATTGAATCATACAGTATCATATGGTTATTTACGGAATAGCAAATTGCTTCCATGGCTTTGCTGGCACATATGCACCCTTTTGTCAAAAATTTTCATGAGCTTTCTGCATAATTTTTATTGAATTTCGTTGATGCAGCGTTTAATATTTTTAATCTTCAAATAACCAGAGAGGATGAAATGTAATAGTATTAAATCCCACCATCCAAGGAGCCAATTCTGATCATCGAAACGCGAGAGTACACTACCAGAAAATGTCTCGTGCAGTAAGTAAATTGTTTGACTGGCTATGTGGCATGTGGCACCGTCTTGTTGAAACCACATACTGACCACATTTAGATTTATTTGTATAATGCTACTACCTAAGCTTCATTTTAATTGAAAAATATGTATTTATTTATTTATTATATAATACAAAAGATAATACAAAATATTATAGCATAAATAATTAAAATACACATCGGTGTTAGTTTGTCTTAATAAAGTAAATAAAACATCCCCCCATCACCCGTAAATATAATATCCTCTCATCACCATTCATCAATTCATTTGCACGAATTCATTCAGTTCAGCTAGCTAGCTCTTTATGATAGTTTTTCTGTCATAAATTCTTGAAAGGGCAGAAAGGCTGTCGTCCAGAGTTCTTTGATTTTTTCTTTGACTTTATAATAAATCCTTGACAGATCAGAAAGTCCTCTGGATGATAGTCTTTCTGCCATAAATTCTTGACAGGGCAGAAAGACTGTCGTCCAGAGGTTTTTGATTTTTTTCTTTGACTTCATCATAAATTCTTGACAGATCAGAAAGACATCTGGATGACAGTCTTTCTTCCATAAATTCTTGACAGGGCAGAAAGGCTGTCGTCCAGAGTTCATTGATTTTTTATTTGACTTTATAATAAATTCTTGACAAATCAGAAAGACCTCTGGATGATAGTCTTTCTGCCATAAATTCTTGACAGGGCAGAAAGACTGTCTTCCAGAGGTTTTTGATTTTTTTCTTTGACTTCATCATAAATTCTTGTCAGAGCAGAAATACCTGTCGATGATAGTCTTACTGTCATAAATTCTTGACAGGGCAGAAAGACTGTCGTTCAGAGGTTTTTGATTTTTTTCTTTGACTTCATCATAAATTCTTGTCAGTGCAGAAAGACCTCTGGATGATAGTTTTTCTGCCATAATTTCTTGAAAGGGCAGAAAGGCTGTCGTCCAGAGTTCTTTGATTTTTTCTTTGACTTTATAATAAATTCTTGACAGATCAGAAAGACCTCTGGATGATAGTTTTTCTGCCATAAATTCTTGAAAGGGCAGAAAGGCTGTCGTCCAGAGTTCTTTGATTTTTTCTTTGACTTTATAATAAATTCTTGACAGATCAGAAAGACCTCTGGATGATAGTCTTTCTGCCATAAATTCTTGACAGGGCAGAAAGACTGTCGTTCAGAGGTTTTTGGTTTGTTTTTTGACTTCATCATAAATTCTTGTCAGTGCAGAAAGACCTCTGGATGATAGTTTTTCTGCCATAAATTCTTGAAAGGGCAGAAAGGCTGTCGTCCAGAGTTCTTTGATTTTTTCTTTGACTTTATAATAAATTCTTGACAGATCAGAAAGACCTCTGGATGATAGTTTTTCTGCCATAAATTCTTGAAAGGGCAGAAAGGCTGTCGTCCAGAGTTCTTTGATTTTTTTCTTTGACTTCATCATAAATTCTTGGCAGAGCAGAAAGACCTCTGGATGATAGTCTTTCTGCCATGAAATTCTTAACAGGGCAGAAAGACTGTCGTCCAGAGGTTTTTGATTTTTTTCTTTGACTTCATCATAAATTCTTGACAGATCAGAAAGATCTCTGGATGATAGTATTTCTGCCATAATTCTTGACTGGGCAGAAAGACTGTCGTCCAGAAGTCTTTGATTTGTTCTTTGACTTCATCATAAATTCTTAACAGGGCAGAAAGACTGTCGTCCAGAAGTCTTTGATTTTTTATTTGACTTCATCATAAATTCTTTCTTGTCAGAGCAAAAATACCTCTGGATGATAGTCTTTCTGCCATAAATTCTAGACAGGGCAGACTGTCGTCCAGAAGTCTTTGATTTTTTTCTTTCACTTCATCATAAGTTCTTGCCAGTGTAGAAAGACCTCTGGATGATAGTCTTTCTGCCATAAATTCTTGACAGAAAGACTGTCGTCCAGAGGTCTTTGATTTTTTTCTTTGACTTCATCATAAATTCTTAACAGGGCAGAAATACTGTCCAGAAGTCTTTGATTTTTTCTTTGACTTCATCATAAATTCTTTCTTGTCAGAGCAGAAATACCTCTGGATGATAGTTTTTCTGCCATAAATTCTTAACAGGGCAGAAAGACTGTCGTCCAGAGGTCTTTGATTTTTTCTTTGACTTCATCACAAATTTTTGCCAGAGCAAAAAGACCTCTGAATGATAGTCTTTCTGCCATAAATTCTTGACGGGATAGAAAGACCTTTGGAAGATAGTATTTCTGCCCTATGAAGAATTTATGATGAAGTCAAAGAAAAAAATCTATACTAGCTAGCTGAACTGAATGAATTCGTGCAAATGAATTGATGAATGGTGATGAGAGGATATTATATTTATTTAATTTATGTTATTTTAAATAACTATGACCAAGTAAATACAAATCCTTTCTATAATTACAAATTCACTTTATTATTACCACAACTTAAGCAACCCAAATATTTCTCAAAATCCCTGATTACGATTTTCAATCTCACTATCTCGTAAACATATTTTTTTTATAACTCTCGCACGTGAATTAAACACCGAAACCGCAATTTCACATTTTATTTTATTGATCCTAATTACGTTTTACAGCACACACATATTTATATATATTTTGAAAACACCGTCGTGTTAATTTTTTCCACATTCACCAAAGTCCGGGTGGAAAAAATTAGAGTACAAATAAATCAGTCCGTCTTGGATCACTTTCTAATTTTAAATCCCACATTAATTACGACACCGGAGCGCGGGCGCATTTGCGCACGGAAAAATTTAATTAATCGAAAAACCCGAAAACAAATTACTCTCCGGTGGGAATTACGTCTTCTTTTTTTGCCTCCTTTTAATCGGTCCGTGTCGTTTATTCAAATGCGCAGCTGGGCTTAATTTTTCGTCGATTTCGATTAATTGGAAATGAATCGATGGTTTTTAATTGTTCATTAAGATCTATTTGGGAATGCGTTTGCTTATCTCTCGTTTAATTTTAATCGATTGATGGACGTAATTATTTAAATTAAAAATAATGTTATCTGCGGTTTTTGTTTTTCATTTTTGACGGCTATTTAATAATTAATTTAATTAATTATTTTTATATTTAATTTAAGGGGTAGAAAGACCTCCGGTCTATAGCCCAGGACAGACAAACCTTTATTTTAGTGTATATACTCAATATATTCTAAATAAATTCCTCACTTAACCCGTGGTGAAACATTTTTAATTAATAATATTAAAACACTTGATTTTTTTTATGTTTCACAGATTACACTTTATTCTCCGACTAGTTTCGGTCCTTGATAATGGTCACTGACCGAAATTAGTCGGAGAATAAAGTATAATCTGTGAAACATAAAAAAAATATTTTAAAACAGTTAAAATTTAATAGCTTCAGATGTAGCTTGCGTTCTCTGTTACTATGTGATGAGCTTTGAATTTACAAAATCAATTCGGGATTATTGACGTCGAAAATTGTTTGTACCTTATCTCACATGTTGCAATTATATTTAAGTTTCATTATAGGTTAAGTGGAAGATCAGTAAGCTGACTGAACTTCGCCTACACTCATGATATTTCATTTTGTATTTTTCTCTCTGATAAATAAAGGCAATATTATTATTATATCATTATTATATACTCAATGTTTGTAAAAATATAATTTGTTAATTGTTAACTTTATTTGTATCACTTGATATTTTATTGATGAGAGATGAGAGAGATTGTTTGTATACCTTGTTATTTTATTTTAATGACTGTAGTTTCGAAGCATAGAGTTTCATTATCAAACTAAAAACTTAAAAATGTAATTGTCCGAATAAAGATATTTGTATATATATATTTAATTTAAATATTAGTTTATGTTACTTTTATGTAAATATTTTTCTCATTTAAGCCATGGGGAAATCTTTTTGAAACAATTTTGTTAACGTAAAAATATTTTTATTATAAATGGAAAAGAGTATTCATTCATTCACTTGGTCACAGTTAGTCACAGAGCTAAATGTGAAAATAATTTATTAATTATATTCAAATCATTTTTATTTAAAATATTTTTATTTGTATAAAAATAAAAATGTAAGGGTAGGAAGACCGATGGTTGATAATTTAACTGTCAGAAATAAAGATTGTCTATACATCTGCTGATACAGCATCCACGAGCAGATATAAAGAAAGCAGCGAATCCACACAAGAACTTTTCGCATAGTGTAGTTCAGGGAATCTCATAGTACGATGATCTTCGATGAATTGTCATTTTTTTAATTAGTTTAAATATTACACATAAATAAATCGATACGATTTTACCGAGATCAATCCACTCAATTAATGCTCACACTTTCACGAATTCATCGACTGTGTGGATTCAACACTTTATATTCTCTCTCTCACACTCTCTGATATATATAATTTATAACAAACAATGAAAATTCGTCGATTTAATAAATATATAATTTAAACTAAGGAATAAATAAATTTCATTAATATCAACAATTATTTAAATAAAAATACTTGTCCTCTCTCCTACTTAAGGACAAGTATTTTTATTTAAATAATTAAAGTCTCCACAACCAACAACCAACTTAAAGAAGAATATCAATAATTATCATTTTAAAATCGTATATTCAAATTTTTTATTTATACGCCTATTTTTAAAACTCGCTTCAGGGCTGTTTTGTTTACCTTTCGCCTAAATTTAACCCTCCGTAAAGTTCCCTGCATAAATATCGAGGGGGACATTTGTGGCTACTAATCCCTAATAGGTCGATAATGTAACTGACAATAAAAATAAATGTCTGGGATTCGGGGCTGGAAAATCCGTCAAGGATAAATAAAGCCGAACAACGTAAAATTGTTATTGTTGTTATCACACGAATGAAAAAAAAAAAAAAAGAAAAAAAAAAAAAAACAAGGATCAATGAAATATTTTAAGATAATGAAACACGAGGATATACTCCTTTTACATTATTATAAAATCTGAATTTAATATAATTAATGGTTTTAATATTTAGACATTGGTAGTTCATATTGTATGAAATAAATATGAATAAATTATTAAAAATCAACCAATAAAACACAGATTAGATTGAATAACTTTAAATTCTCGACTAGTTTCATATTTATTTCTGAATTTAATTTTTGAAACTGTGGAATATAATAATACTCACGCTTATCCTTGCAACTGTTTCCAAGAAGAAGACAAAAAAATGCACACTTAAACAGTCGAAAACACAGTAATTAAAGTAACGTGTGCAATAAAAAAATGTGAATCACATTATTTACAAAGCCATTAAATTAATGTGAAATCGTTACGTTATAAAATTATGTTGTAAAAATTAATTATAATAATTGGTACATACAAGGTGGCTTGAAAATTGTGACAATCTTCATAAATTATTTGATGAACCACGCTGGTCAATTAAATAAAAAATGATTTGAAAATAATTAATAAATAAATTATTTCAATATATAAATTTAAATGCACAACAACACAACGTGCTGAGAAGAGAGCGAACAATTTTGCCATTAATTTTGACGATCAATGTCAAAAAGACAGCCACAGACGTTTGGTATCCGAGGTTGATACTATACTCAAGTTCTACAAAGCCTGCACAAAATTGTATAACTATGTAAAAAGAAACCCACAATCACAGGTCGAGTTAGAGAAATTTAAAACCAGGGATGTTATTCTGGAAAGTTTCAGACAGGTTGAGAAAAGTTTGGATTTAAAGAAAACAATTTGAATGATCATGATGTGTTTTTAATGTTCTCAACTTGTGCATTTGAAACTGCTTGGAATCGCAAAAAGCGTCGTTTGGTATTCAGCTTTTCTCTTAAACTGAATCAAGATAATAAAAATTTATTAAATTTATTAGACAAAAATTAATTAATTGTTAAACGACTGTCGATTATAGTTTTTTCAGCTTATATTTTGTATATATTTATTTGCATCTTACACAAATATTTTTTAACATTTTAAACAATTTATTTAAACTATAAACAAATGTTCTTGTAGTAGGCTATCGGCCGGAAGCTTTTCAGCCAGGATTTTTTGTATATATATCTATAAATTAGTTTGAGTTTACGTGAAGTGTTTTATGTATTATTTATATATCTATAAATAAAAACTTGTTTTTTTTTCCTTTCTTCACTTTTTATTTACACGTTAGATGTACATTTGGTTCACACTGTGGACATTATGACAACTAAGTCCGGTAAATATACATAAGAGGGATTATCGAAAAAAAAAAACAGAAAGTAATTGAAATGGGTTGTTGAAAATGTTTGGCGGAGGATTTCAATTTTGTTTTTATTTAGATAATAATTCCAGTAGAGGATTATCTTGGGGGACGTTTTTGTACATTTCTATGGCATCAAGCATATTTAAGGGTGCGGTTTAGAAGAAAGAGATAGCTATACAAATATGGACAATCACTAATTTGAGTTAGATTGTTGTTGTGATCAATGAACAATATAATATTATACATTAAAATAATCTTAAAATAAGCAGGAATTTCATCAGATAAATTAAAAATTATTTTAATGTTTAGTTTCTGTGAAAAATAATTATGAAAAACGATGAAAATTGATCAAATTTATAGCAATTTTTAAATTAAATTTTTGCTAATAAAAACTTGTGCAATGAAAATTTAAAGGATTTCACTAAATTCTGCATTCAAATAACTTAGCAGGCATGACCTATTAATTTCATTATATCTTACAATTTTCTTTTCTAACTTAAACTAGTAAAATGACGTAATACACGAAAATTAACGATTTATTTTTTATTTAGACTGATACTTTATACTTGATAGATAAAAAATGTAAATACACATTCATATTATGAAATCCAAAAGAATAGCTCAATTTTCAAACGATTATTTCCATTTTACTATATAGCTATCTCTTTCCACTAAACCGCAACCTTAATTTGAAGTGATTGGACTGTTTTATATATATCTGTTAAAAAAGATTATTATTAAATATAGAAAAACACTTGATAAAACTTTTCTTCACAAATATTTATTATTACTAAATACGTATTTGGATTACGATTTAGTCATCTTCAATAATTTACAAGTAATAATAATAATAATTATTATTATTAGACATACAAAAAATGATTTTACCGCATATGAATTCAATTCCGTGTTTATATATATATATATATATATATATATATATATATTTGCAATTGACATATTCTGCTGGCTTCTTACATAAATAAAATCACAATTATGAAATCCAAGTTTAAAGCTTGAATACTCTTTTATATTTATATCATCTTCAATAATTTACAAGTAATAATAATAATAATTATTATTATTATTATTTGACATACAAAAATGATTTTACTGTATATGAATTCAATTCCGTTTTTATATATACATATATATATAAAATTGCAATTGAATATTTGGCATGTTCTGCTGGCTTCTTACATAAATAAAATCGCAATTATGAAATCCAAGTTCAAAGCTCACCGCTTCGACGGCGAAACGCTGTACATCATAAATTCCTCAATAGACCTGTTTGTTTGCGGGCCGGACTCTCGACAGGATTTCTCAATTTACGGTGAAATTTTAATGAAATCAAATCGGTTCGATATTATAGATAAAATTTAGGCTAAATGTATTTTCTGTGTGTGTGCAATGACAACTGATTAATGGCGGCAATATATCCACCGAAAAAACCCGACGACAAATTGACCACTTAGTCCTTTCGAATTTCTGTAACATTTTTTTTTCTCCTCTACTCTACTTTATTTTTTTGGTTGAGTATTTCGATCCGATGGGAATCTCTTTAGAAGAGAGAAAAATGCGGGGGAAGATTAATTAAATAAAATCGAAAACGATTATTTATTTTTATTGGAAATCTCTTTAGAAAAGAAAAAAACATGGAGGGGGGAGAATATTAAGTAAATAAAATCGAAACCGATTATTTATTTTTATTGGAAATCTGTTTAGAAAAGAAAAAAAAACATGGAGGGGGGAGAAGATTAAGTATATAAAATCGAAATCGATTATTTATTTTGATTAAGTAATAGCTTTCGATTAATAAATTATTTATTGATTAAATAAAAGCTATATTTACGACTTTCTCAAATATATATATATATACACGTTGTATAATTTTGAACATTAATGTGTAATAAATGTCAAGTGTATTTATTGTAAAATAGTTACTGTAATAGCCCATGACAGACTATTGTTAGTAGTCTGTCATGGGCAATCGACCATAGGTCTTTCAGCCCTGTATGAATTTATGATGATTTGCTATTATTTCTATTAATTGAATTAATTATAATATAAGTATATCGCTGTTAATGTTCTTTACGGTTTCCTCCCTGCTTCCTGACCCCTGGATTCTTAGGTCTTTAGGATGCGACTAAAGACCTAAGAATCCAGGGTCAGAATCCAGGAAAGATTACATTAAAATTAAATAAAAATGTGGCTAACGGTTATTGTTATATTGTTATTATAATTTTTTCTCATCATATTGTCTGGATAAAGATGTTTGTATAGATATTGTAAAGATGCTATTTATATATAGCATTAATTCTAATGTTTCGATTGATTAAAAGAGTAAATCCAAGGGGAAGAAATGTATCATTTCAGTGGAAACAAACCGTGTAATTGCAATACCGCGTGTATTTATAGAAAATTAAGATTAAAACCCACGTGCATATTTCCCCCTTCACATGAATGCCCGAGTGTCTGAACGAATGATATAATCTCCTTGTCCTTGCTGAATGGAAACATAGGGGTGTGTTATGACAGTAATATTTCACCCCTTGTGAGCGATGAGACTCGGCGGCTATAATTACCGCTCTGTCTCCTATAAATCACGTCCTCTAATCACACGAACAATTGTTGAAGAACAGAAATAGAATACCCTCGACTCCGGCGGACGCGACGCTGAGAAAAGAGCGTCTCTTTCTCTCTGGGGTTTTTATGTGCAGTCTGTTGTGAGGGAATTGTCACGAATTTATTCTCGTAAAGTTAAATCGCAGAAATAACAGTACGGAAATAGATGCGATTGTTTATTGTGGATGCTAAATATCAAAGCCTATTAAATATAAAAATAAGATTTTGATCACAAATATACAAGAAAAATGCGATGCGAATTACATATCTCTTAAAGAATAGCCTCATTGTATTAATTCTGCGTACTTCATATCGCTATCTCCGCAGAATCCGTATTTATTTCGTATATAATTAAGAACGATTATTATAAGTTAAGTTAAGAAAGAGACATTGTACTGAGCAAACGTGAATATTGTTGTAAATAAAATAAAAACGTTTTTAAAAAAACTTAACAATTAAGTGAAAAACGTCCCTAGTCCTTATCTGTATATATATATAATCGTAACTCGCGTAAAAACCCAAATAGGCTAGAAAATTCTGTCTGTTATTCTGGATTACAACTTTGTTCACTTTTCTAACTGCGAGAGTATCGTATTTTTTTGAAGACTAGCGACTAAAAAAAAAATACTATACTCTGGCAGTTAGAAAAATGAAGAAAGTTGTAACCCGTGTATATCTATAACAACAGACTTTTCAGCTTACTTGGATTTTTACGAGTTACGATTATATAAATAAGGACAAGGATTAACACTATTGGCACTATGGTGGGGTGAATGTTTTCAGTAGTGGGGAGTTTGATAACTCGTTTTGTTTATTGAGTAGGAGAAAAACTAAATCTACTGGAAAACCTGGAAATCGACAGATACGAAAAAACTCGCAAATTAAAAGACTGTTATTCCTTACGTCACTTTCTTTCAGTTTGTGATTAAACACTTCACTTAAACTCAAAAAAAAAAACATTCAGTGACGAAAAAACTCAATGAATAAATCGAATTGTCACTACTAAAAATATTCACCCCACCATAATGTCTATATAAGCACTATAAGTATGTGTAATTCTAAGATTTTTAAACTTCTATTCATCTGAAGAAGCAATCAATTTGCGAAATAATTGTGAAAAATAAACACATTTTTTTAAATCACAAAATTATTCATAATTTTATTTAAACTAAATGTCTATTATATTTGTAATATTTATATCTCATGATGTGAAGATTACATCTGAAAATGAATAAAAAATCGAATCAATAAATTAACGCAAAAGCTTACGTGATAGAAAAAAAAAATAAGAAGATCCGTTTATCAATCAAGCGTGAATTTAATTGAGAAACGCGGTACATATCGAATTTTACGATTTTTTCCCCGTCTTTCGTACTTTACGAGCAATAAAAGTGTCAAAATATTTGTAGGAAGAAAACTTTACGATATCGACGATTTGTACGCCCGGATTGAATATTATAAATTATAAGCCCCCGGCGAGGGGGAGAAGGACATGAAAAGAAAGCGACTGGAAGTATCGGGTTACTAATGGTGTGAACGTGCAATTTGACTTCTCCGTGGAAATCGCCAGTGTTCTTCCTCGCACATAAATATACGCTATACTAATGAATGAACACATCTGGTAACATGTGTTAATTAGGGGGGTGATTTCTGGCGGATTTCTTCCTATACAGAAGTTGCGGAGGAGAAGGTGTGCACGTGAGGGCGGCTTTCTCAAGGTAGCCCCGGGTTGGAATCGGGACGGGTCATTAGATGCTCGTGATTGATGGAGTTTTAAATCAATTAAGATACGGAAGTTCGCTGCCGGTTTCTATGAATTATGGGCTGTGCGTATTATTTTTAATAAATTCGGATAGAAACGGAATCGTATTGAATTATTTTTAATTTCCACAACACATTCTATCATTATTAAATAAAAAGTATTTGAAAATAATTAATCAACAAAATATTTTCTCTACTTGCTACTGTGAGAAAATAATTTGTTTATTTTTAAATTCTTTTTATTTAAATAGCTGTGACCAAGTGAATAAAACCTTTTTCTATTACTATCATTATTATTTATATTAAATAGTTTGAAAAATATACTTGATTTGTTTCACTACTTCATTTATTTCCTCCGACGAAACTAGTCGGACTCGTGTTATTATCAAGGAGTGTACAGAAAATCAACCATTTTCAAATATCAAAAGAATCGATTCCCCGTGACGAATTTCGAATATCGATCCCAATCTCATTTACCCTCTTTGAAATGCTAATTAGGCTTCCGGTGCCCTTTTCTCCACGGTCCGCTTTCTAAACGCGACAGTTTTACACGCGCATAATTTTCGTCATTCTCGGAAAACCGAAATAAATCACGGCGATTGCTGAAAGTCTGCGTTTTATACCGTCGCGGACATGCAAAGTGAACACGCGAAATGCAATTAACAGCATGTTATTATATCCATTCATCATGCGCTATCGCCGGGGATTCATCGGTATTTAATTTGTATTGTTTTATTTTTAATGCATTTTTACGGAGTGTTGTTGTGGTTGGCAAGTGTTCGGTTACACGACAGTGTTGGAGATAAGAGGCGATGGTTATATTAATTTAAATCATTTATCATAATAAATTAAAGACGACGCAAGCGCCATCTTTTGCCTAATTTCAAGTGGCATCGTCAACGATTTTGTTTTTTAATTTATTATGATTAATCAAGGTATTGCACATGGAACACACTAGTCTGATGAGCTTCATAAAGCCGAAATGGCCATCACTAGTTATAAATGAATGGTGGCTGAACATTTAATTAAATGTAAAATCATTTAATTTTCAGTTTTGTTGATAATCGAATTATTCTTAATTTTAAAAATAACAATAAATGAACAACCGTTATTTCTATACCATCAAACATCTTTATTCAGACAGCATTACATAAGCTTATATATACATTTGTATTTACTAAACAATAATAAATATTGTGTTAGTCTGTCCGGGCTATCGACCCTTGTTAATTCTATTTTGTTTATTTTTTAAGAGTAATGTTTCTATTAAAGTTCTATCTTGTTTATTAACAATTTTTAAATTCAATTTTTCATTAAATTAATACATTTAAATTATCGTTTATTTTCAGGCTCTTTATTAGAAATAAATTAACAACTTTAATTAACAATAAAGTATTGTCAAAAAAATCAATTATACACGAGATAACAACTTTAAATTACCGATATGTTTCAGGTTAATAAACTAGCCTATTTTCAAGAGAATTTAAATTTAGATACATTCTTTTAATTATGTTTTTTTTTTAATTGGTATAAGAATTGTTGTGTATAAAAATCGAAAACTAAAAAAATACAGGGAATCAAAAATGTACGACAATTTCCTAGAATATCACATTCAAATTTCCTTATCAGCGTTAGGATTTATTATCCAGGAAAAGAAATAATAGAATTTTCTTAACAACCTTAACTTCCATTGTCCCTCTCCCAGGAGGATTTAAAAGTATAATCAGTTTTGTTATATTAGAATTTCCATAATTTCCGATTCAGCGTTAATTTTACATTAAATTCAGAAATGAATTCCGTCTCCCAGAATAAAGAAACCATAATAAAAAGTTAACGACCAGCTTCATCTAATATATTCTCCCATCTTTAAAGCAATTATGTAATGTATTTAAATAGCTGGATTTGTAATTTTTAAAATACTTTTGTTTTGATCATGACACGTTAAGGTTGTCGAAACTATAGTCAACAATAAAATCTATCCGAGTTATACAACCAAAGTAAAAAAGTGTTTCATTTATTAAAAATAAAAAAGTGAAACAATTTTGAGGCTATTATTGTAAGGGGATAGTTGTAAATAATTGATGGTTGAAGCCTTCATTAAACCATTTATTTATTTATGGCGCAACTACAGAAATAAAGTAAATACATTTCTATAAAATAAAAATGAATATATTATTAAAAATCAATCAATGAAACAAATAAAACAGATGAAATAAAACACAGATTAGATTGAATAATTTTAAATTTTCGACTAGTTTCGGGTTATCAGCCCATTTTCAAGAAAATGAATAATTTTTTTTTTCAATTCTCTTGAAAAAAAAAAAAACATTTCTATAAAATTTATTATATATTGAAAATCTTTATTTCTTAGTATTACATTATATAATTTTATAATATATATAATATTACATTATATAATTTTATAATATATATAAATACAATCATTTACACATTGTTAGACCTCAGAAAATGGCTATCGACCGTCGGTCTTTCTGCCTGTCTCTGTCCAGTTCTTGTCGTTTTAGTTAATCGTCATGATTGCTAACGTCATTGTCTCAGACTTTAATGAGATGAATGAGATGATGTCGGACAATAAAGTATTATTGTTATTATAAGTGTATTATTGTAAGAGGATGGTTTTAAATAATACTTTTTTTTTTGGTTTTAAATAATATTAAAATTTATTATTTAAAACCATCCTCTTACAATAATACACTTATAATAACAATAATACTTTTTTGTCCGACAGGAATTAATCAAATAACAATATTATAAATATAGAAATATTTAAATGTATTACAATAAATATCCAAATATCAATAAATAATTCGATATGAAACAAAAGAGGAGTTATTCAAGAATTCCTCATTTATTCTATATTGAATGAATTTCAAACAAACTGAAATCGCGTGTTTCGGAATACATTGCGAATGTGATTAAAACATTTTCCGTATAATTTCAAGTGAATAATGGAATTAACTCGATAAAGCGGGGTATTCCCCAAGAGTTTGACGTTGGAAAATTGTTTCCATGTTGTTATGCTTTTTTTTTCGTCGCTATTTTTGGATTAATAGGAAGCGTAGTAATAAATTTGTGCGCACGAAAGTAACACAATTTTCTTTGTTATGTCGAAAATATTTATGCTCAATTATTAATACTTATTTTCCAATAATATGTAATGCGATAACAGAAAAAAACAACATGTATTTTTGTTTCAAAAAAGGGATGTTACGTTAATAGAATTATAACAAGAGTAATGAGAGTTTATTCAAGTGCGTTACTTATTTAATAATAGAAAAATGATTTATTCACTTGGACACAGTTGTTTAATTAAATTAAATAAAAATAATTAAATTCAGAAATGAATTAAATAATTGATGGTTGAAGCTTTCATTAAACCATTTATTTATTTATGGCGCAACTACAGAAATAAAGTAAATACATTTCTATAAAATAAATATGAATAGATTATTAAAAATCAATCAATGAAACAAACAAAACAGATTAAATTGAATAATTTTAAATTCTCGACTAGTTTCGGGTTATCAGCTCATTTTCAAGAAAATTAATATATTAATAATTTGAAAATAATTAATTAATAAATTAATGTCTGCTTTAGTAATTATATCACAGTAGCTAAAGGGAAAATAATGTATTAATTAATTATTTTCAAATTCTTTTTATTTAATTTAAAACGAAAGGTACATAACTTTACCGAACCCAATTTAAGTGGTGCTTAATTTAAGCTAACCTAACCTAAGGTCCATAATTTATCCTAACCCAACTTTAGGGAGACATAATTTAAGCTAACCTAACTTTCTTTTGTTGAGGGAATTAGGAATCTACAATCAAACACCAGGCCCTTGGAATTTGTTGGGTTTTCGACTTCTGGAATTCCCGACCAGCCAAACCCTTCGCCCTCACTTCGCTGACTCGTGTCGCACCCAGCATCGTAGATGCCCAGCAATATTCAGAAATAGTCTTATACTCTGAGCCAAACACTAAGCCCTTGGATTTTGTTGGGCAAGGTAGTGCTGTGTTGGTCGTCGTCTGGGATTTCCCCAGTTAAACCCTTCGCCCTCACTTCGCTGACACGTGTCGCATCCGATGCGCAGCGGTATTCAGGACTAGCCTTCTACTCGAGCCTCTCTTCCATTCCTTCGATGACATACTATCTAAAGAGAATCTGTGAGGCTGTAATAACTAGCCTCACAGTTTTCTTTAGATTTAGTCATGCGATCTGTAATATCCTTATCGAGTTTACTAAGATTCCCTCTCCTCGTTCCATAGGGAACAGCTAAAAAGCATATGCTTGGAGTTTCCCATCTCCTCGCATGTTATACATCGATTAGAGCATTGCTGTTAGGACCCCAGACTGCTGTCCCATAGATCAACTGAAAGCTGGCCACAATCTCCAGCAGCCTTCGTCTTCCCTCTGCTGAGCCTCCTTTGTTCAGGAAGTACCCTGAACAAAAGCTATAACTCTAGCCCCCTCAGATAATTCCTTTCCCAACACTTCACAGAACGTTAAGTTCCAAAGTATTGGTCCAATAATTGATCTCTTGGTACTTCTCTGCACAGCGGCCTTTCTTTCATCCCCGATTGTGTAGGATATTTTAGAAGCCTATTTCTTAGGTAGTCTGATTCCTTCTGGCTGCTTCAACAATTAATTTCCAGAGGAGTGTGTTTAAAGCGTTCTTAGCATCTAGGGCTACCATAGAGCAATATCGTTTTTTTTTTTTCATATTGGCTTCTATTGCCACATTTTTTACCTTTAATATGGCTTATTTCGTTGATCGATGTGGCTCATAATCTTATTGATGATTATCCTCTTCAGTAATTTCTCGATGGGGCATAGTAGCCTATAGCCCTCAGAGGAATTTGCTGGTTTCCTTCGCGTTGGGCTCAGGACCAGGGTTGCCCTTTTTGTTGTTGTTTTCTTCCCGTTTTTGATCATGGTAAAGCCAATAAATTTGTCAGCCAGACTACATGAGTTTCCAGTTTTTAATGTTTTGGCTTTGAAAGGAAAGATCAATTATATATATATATATATATAATATATATATATATATATATATATATATATATATATATAATATATATATATATATATATATATATATATATATAATATATATATATATATATATATATATATATATATATATATATATATATATGTATACGATCGTCTTATTCAAATGTGTTACAACACACAAGGTTCTGTGCTTCCATGAAGTCCATTAGTCCTCTACCTCTTGCTACCGTAAATCTTGCTCCCCGACAAGGATTAGTTTAGCTTAAATTATGCAATTGTGTAATTATGTATGTATGTATCTATGTATGTTAAATTATATATGTTGAGTTGGGTTAGGTTAAGTTATTAACTTTTAATAAAAAAAAAACAGAGCAAATTAAATAAAAGTAGCTTAATTTGTGTACTCCTTAGGTTAGATGAAGTTATATGCGTTAAGTTAGGTTAGCTTAAACTATACACACCAGTCTAAGATTTGGGTTTTTTACGGGAATTTTCCGTACGGAATAGCCGAATATAAAAAAGCGTACGCCGAAATCGATGATCTTTCTGTAATCTTCGTAATTATTATATTAAAATATTTTGATCAATCGTCAATGGACGTCGCGATAATTAAATCCCACTCGGAATGCCTCTTCGGTGTCACGTACAGAGATTATTATAAATGGTAAAAAGATTGACGTCGCCGATAAAGCCCAGCGTTGGAGAGAGATAGATAGAGAGAGACAAAAAAAAACAAATCTATCCTGTTGTTCTCGAGCGGCTCGGCTCAAAAGATCAGTGGATAAACCCATCAAAATGAACCATGTTAATAAATGGTGTGGTTATACTTTTTAATAAATATTTATAATACACTAATGTTATTGAATAATAACAAATGGATTAATTTATTTAATAACGCGGATATGAAAACAATGTAAATTTTATCCGTAACTACGTAGTAATTCATAATACATAACCAGAAGTTAAAATTACAATTGTTAATTGTGGAATTAATTATTATAATTAACTATATTTTCGCCACATTATTACCACAATTAATAATTATTATTATCAATTGTGGTAAAAATATAGTAATATAAGTTTAAATTATTTAAAATTTCCATTGAATGAACAAGTGATCGTAATTATTAAATTTATCTACAACCCTAAAGATAAGTGTTTAGCACTTATCGTTGAATCTTTTTTAATTTATTTTAAAATCGAGTGTTTTACACTGTAAAGTTTTCTCCACCAAATATCAAAAATTTCATTCACTAAATATCCAGTGAAAACATTTTCTCACTAGATATTTAGTGAAGGAAATTTTTGCTGTATTTGATTATTCCATATTCCTCCATTTATTAGTAGCGTAAATATGAAATAATGACATAAAACTTTATACATTTTTTTCGCTAAATATTCAGTGAGGAAAACTTACAGGTGACGTTCTGCCTGTAATTTTTATCTACGAAGGTTCTAACACCTAAATTGTTGACGATGCCTCATGAAATTAAGCAATAGATGGCGCTTGTGTTATCTTTCCAGTTATTATGATATGATATACTTAATTGCTTGTTAGTTTTGTTCGGCTCGGCTGTTCGCTGCTAACTGGACTTCCGCTTATAATCGCCAAGGCCCCTCTGCAAGATTTACAACAAAAAGCGTAATTTTAGTGTAATAAATATAAAACTCGTTTTTTTTCTCAATAAACAATCCTTAAACGACTTCTTCAAAACTAATGATATCAGCCAGATGTGCCATTCCCGTCCTCTCGCAAACAACAACAGCAAACGAAAAGAAAAAAAGATCGCTCGAGCCATCTTTCCTTATTCTGAAACGTCTAGAGAATCATCTCCTCTCCTCGGAAATCAATTACCCGACTGCCTGCCAGCTCTTGAGCGAAAGAGAAGGAAGCCGGAGCGCGATCGATCGGCGGGCGAGTGGGAGCGAGAGGACTCCGGAGCACTTCTCTCTTACGTGGCACTTGATTAATTTAATCGAACCGAGAAAGCCGTAATAATCTCGCGTTATTAACCGACACTTTACGGACGGCACGGCTCCTCTTTGTACCCGTTTCTGGAAAAGCTAAAGAACAGATACCGATAAAACTATTCGACGTAGCTGAGGATACATATTTACGAAATAAGGTATCAATCTCTGATTAATGTCACCTTGTAGGTAGGAGAGGAAATGTTGGGGGAATTTTAAAATCTCGGGTGATTTATATAAATTTGTTTAATGTACTTCTACGGATTGGAGAAGATTTATTGGGGACACGAAAGCTGTCTAATCCATGAAACAAAGGATTTTTCTTCTTCTTCTAATCAGAAATGAATGGCTCTAATTCCGATTGTAAAATCTGAAGTTTGCAATAGTTTAAATACAGAGTGATCAACAATAATTGCAGATTGATACGTATATTGGTGCAAGTGATCATATAAAAAGAAAATCCACTGGATTGCCATTGGCGTGGCAAACATTTTTTTCCTAAAATAAATTAAATAGAAACTTAAAGCAGTAATTGAAAAAATAGATAAGGAACATAATTACGGTGCAACTTTAACATAAAAAATTAAATATCATATCTTTAACATACAAAATTAAATATTTGTATGTTAAAGTTGCACCGGAATTATGTTTCTTATACATTTTTTCAATTACTGCTTTAAGTTTCTAATTAAATTAAATTTATAATTTTTTATCTTATAGTTACACCGGAATTATGTTCCTTATCTATTTTTTCAATTACTGCTTTAAGTTTCGTTTCGTAAGCATTCGATTTGGCAAAATACGACGCAAGCAGCGTCTTCATTCATTATTAATTAGCAAGAATTACTAGCGATAAAACTCCCCAGATTTTTCAGCGGGAAATTTAACTTGTCTGCAATCATTGTTGATCACATCTTTAAGTAGCTGTAACATTGCAGTAAATAATCTTGTGGTCTTGATAATTGATTTAGTAAAAGCCTACCTCTGGATATGCGCCTGATAGCCCACGAATGAAACGGACAGATTTTTGATGCAGCTATCCCGCTGTTTCTTATGTGACAGTAAAACTTTGAAAATCACCATTTAAACAGTTTATTTATATGAGTGGTGGATGTACCTTATTGCTTGTACGTTCGAGATCTGAAATGCTGGGCCCTATTTTGGATTTGGATTTTGATTTTAGAGGAGAGGATGTATGGTTTGAAGAAGATATTGGAGTCGAATGAGTGTTATTGATGAAAATTGCGAAGGGCTCTGGTGGTATTTTGTGAAATGGAATACATTTTTTGGATTTAATAGGATTAATTTTAATGCACCATTTCGAGCATCAGGCTTCTGCCGAGTCGAAAGAAGTTTGTAGGGAGCGTTAGGCAGATTGAAGGATGCGATCAGCGAAATACTAAATAGGAATACTGGGATAGGTAAAAAAAATGGGGCCGGGATTGTACATATCATGGCAAAATATGTTATATAGAAGTGGAGATAAGGGAGATCCTTGAGGAACGACTTGTAAGATTGGAAATGAGTGGAGGAGAGTTTGGCGCATTCTTACTTAGCAGGATCTATTAGAGAGGAAGTTACAGTTACGGTTTTGTGGGAATTGTATAATGTATAAGGATAATTAGATAACACGGAATGTGTAATAGGAAGAATTAAAGTAATCCAAGATGCCAAACTGTATCGAAATCCCATTCAGAAAAACCCTGAATATTGATTAAGGTCAGTGGCGACGTTTAACGTGTACGTTATTTTGAATCATCACAGTTTAAGCAGCTTCTGTGAAGTTATTTAATAACGTATACGTTAAACTTAACAGTGAAGACTACTCGCGACGGAGTTTCTCCTGCGAGGCAACGGTGTGGGACGGATTTTTACTTTAAAAAATAAACCAATTAAAGATGCGCCATTCATTTAAATAAAGACAGCATTTGATTTATGTTTAAAACCCCAAACATTATTGGTTGCCCTTTCGAGGACATTCTTCTTCTGCTATCTTTTAAATATACATCTCCCTTACCCCTTTCGAGGACATTCCTCTTCTCCTTCTAATATATTATACACATATCTGTCTATCTTTTAAATTTTCTATCTTTTCTTTTTCTGTAAGAGAACTGTACATTTAAATGTACATTTCCCTTACAGAATAGTGCCGATTGAATCGTCCGTCGGGTCTTTTATGTTATTTACATTGTATTTATTTATTTAACTTAGGAAAAGAAATAAAACGCAAACATTTTTTTTTTTCGTGTAGCTCTATTTTATTGCACAAACGGTTTTTAAAAATAAAAATAATACACATTTTTACAACTAAAAAAAATATAACTCCTAGAGAGAAGAAAAGAAAACACGATGGCTCTAACTTATATCACTTGCCAACATTTAAGAACTAATATTTTTTTCTTTCTTTATATTAATAATAATAATAATAATATTAACATATATACAATTCATTTTTCCGTCGTCGATTTATTTTTTTATTTATTTATTTGAATGAATACACGTTTATATATCCATCATATACAATAATATTAATCGCATTTTTTTTTTTCATATCAAATAAAATTGTTTATAACATATTCTCTTTTTTCTTTGTTGTGATAATTTCAATATTTACAAATATTTTCATACACGTACATTTCTAGTCGATTTAGTTAAATAGTGGGAATAAATATTATTCGAAAAATTTGTGAAATTAATTTCTTCATCATATTAAAAATAAAAAAAGGGCAGAAAGACCGAAGGTCGATAGCCATTTTCTGAGACTTAACTAGAGGTTTATGATTGCAATGTAAATATTGTAATGTAATTTAACGTATTTCTCAGAAATAAAGATTTTCTATATATATATATATATATATATATATATATAAAATATTCTGAGGCTTAATGAGTTGTGATGATTGTGATTGTGATTTTAATGCCGAAAATGTTGTGATGTAATTTAATAAATAAAGATTTTCTATGTATATAAAAATAATAATTCATAATGCAATAATCTAAACAATTTTAATAATTTGGAAAGACAGCGCAAGCGCCATCTTTTGCCTGATTTCAAGTGGAAATGAGTCAAATAAATAATTTCGATTATGGCGTTAAAATATGGCGTGGTAAAAATGTGATAAATAATTCAATAGAATAAATAATAAAATTATTTCAGGACAGAAAGACGCAGTTCTGATCGATAGTCCAAACAATATAATTTGATTTACTAATTTTTAAGGATTTTTATTCGTAGCAGATTTACATTTCGATCATAAATGAATCATCATCAATGGATTACTTTTCTCAGATTTTCCACACTGGAGGTTTACTCGCAGTAAATGCACATTTCGATCACAGAGTGATCATTATCAATTACTTTTCTAAAAAATGTCTTCACTGGACGTTTATTTGCAGCAAAAGTACATTTCGATTACAAAGTGATCATTATCAAAATAATTAATTGTCATGGTGGTAAATTGTGGTAAAAACATAGAAAGTGTTTATTTACTGATTATAAAGTAATTAATTATATATCCAGTGAAGAAAAGTTTAGAATAGTTTCATTTCATTAATAAGGTGGCGCTTGCGTCGTCTTTAATTTATTATGAATAATGATAGGAGTTGGCCGTTTCTCTTCTTCTTGTGTGATTTAAATGACCCTTGCAATTTTGCTCTGTTGGCCAGTACTACTTCAAAGACAGGTTATAAAAGGTTGTAATTAGTACGGAACCCCTATAAGAACAAAAGGAATTACACATAAATGTTATTTTCAAACAAAAATGGATATTTCTTGTGTATTATAAGATAAACGTGATTACACTTAGTAAATAGAAATAGGGGAAGAGTAATCAAGTGAAATTAATAAGGAGTACAATCTATTGCAATTAAAAGTGGTATAAAAAGTCAAGAGTTTTCTTTACATCAAAATTGAAAATCTACCACGAAATGAAACGCCTCCAATATACAAGATTGATTGCATGTTATAATAACAAAAATATATGATTCACATCGCCACATTCGCAGGCAAAATACAAAACTTAAAACTACATTTAATTTAAATAAATCTTAATAAATGAAAGACGACGCAAGCGCCACCTTTTGCCTAATTTAATTTCATTAAATGTTAAATAAATCTCTTAGAGCGGCCGGCTCTCTCCTGCCGAGCGGGTCCTGAGAACGCCTAGGTGTGGTTCTGTTTCTGATAATTCTAAATTATTTCTTGAAATTGTATTCACTCGCTTGAATCAAGAGATTAATAGAAATAAAGCGATTTTATTTAAAGCTCCTCAATTTTGTAACTTAATCGTTGCCAATATTTCTACCAAGAGATTAATAGAAACAAAGTGATTCAATTTTAAAGCCTCGAAATTTATTTAATTAATCGTAAGCAATGGTTCAACCAGGAGATTAATAGAAACAAATCTATTCAATTTTAAAGCCTCGACGTTTATTTAACTTAATCGCAATCTCTTGGTTAGATTAATAGAAACAAATAGGCGGAAAGACCAACGGTCGATAGCCAATTGGCAGAAGAATTTATTTTTATGTTAGTTATTTATTGTATTCATTTATTATTATTACTTTGTTAAAAATAATCTGCCAATAAAGATTTATATATATATATATATAGAAACAAATCGATTCAATTTTAAAGCCTCAACGTTTATTTAACTTAATCGCAATCTCTTGGTTAGATTAATAGAAACAAACCGATTCAATTTTAAAGCCTCGACGTTTATTTATCTTAATCTTGGTTAAACCAAGAGATTAATAGAAATAAACCGATTCAATTTTAAAGCCTCGAAGTTTATTTAACTTAATCGTATACTAAATAAATTATTACACTTCCATTAAAGCATTTGGTTTATTTCACTGAAACAAAACGACTGTTTTAATAAAAGTGTATCAATTAAATAACGTTAGAAATTAATTCATCACACAAATAAATTATTTCATTTTTCGAATATTATTTATTTCACTTCTTTTTTTTTTTCGTTATTTATTAAATTATTTATTTATTTTGTGCGCATTTTTGTTTCGTTCGAACGCGCACGCGAATAAGGAACATTTAATCCACATACTTAATACTTAGGTAACGCATGTAGTTGAGTGTGTACTTAAGTATACTGATTAGTTTGTACGTTAGAGGTGTGTGTACACATTGAACTTGACGAACTTAATCGTGCGAGTCACTCCCGAGGGGTTTTCGATTAGCACTAGAACCAGTACAGGTCCTTTGACGAGTCCTGCACTTGCGCTTCCAGACCTGAAACAACAACAAAAAAATGGGATATTAATAAAATGATAATTTCAATAATAATTTTTTGTTGTTATAATTTGCAAATTAAAAATATAACAAAAAAAATGGGATCGATAGTGATTCGTGAGTTACATTTATGAAAATTTACGTATATCCAAAAATAAAGAATAATAGTCAATAACAATTAATTAATTATAATAAATGAAAGAGGACGCAAGCGCCATCTTTCGCCTAATTTCATGTGGCATCGTCAACAATTCGAACGAATATATACCCGATATTAATCATAATAAATGAAAGACGACGCAAGCGCCATCTTTCGCCTAATTTCATGTGGCATCGTCAACAATTCGAACGAATATATACTCGATATTAATCATAATAAATGAAAGACGATGCAAGCGCCATCTTTCGCCTAATTTCATGTGGCATCGTCAACAATTCGAACGAATATATACTCGACATTAATCATAATAAATGAAAGACGATACAAGCGCCATCTTTCGCCTAATTTCATGTGGCATCGTCAACGATTCAAACGAATATATACCCGATATTAATCATAATAAATGAAAGACGACGCAAGCGCCATCTTTCGCCTAATTTCATGTGGCATCGTCAACAATTCGAACGAATATATACTCGATATTAATCATAATAAATGAAAGACGATGCAAGCGCCATCTTTCGCCTAATTTCATGTGGCATCGTCAACAATTCAAACGAATATATACCCGATATTAATCATAATAAATGAAAGACGACGCAAGCGCCATCTTTTGCCTATTTTCATGTGGCATCGTCAACGATTCTAGTCTAAGTAGGCAACCGAGAATCTTTGTTTCGTCCACTAAAGGAAGGCGAACTTGTCCTGTTTATGAGAACAGGAAACGAAATTCATTTAATAAAATGTTTAGCCACCATTCATCTAGCGTACGGATAACTAGTGGTGGCCATTTTCGGTTTATTAATTAATTATTGTCGAAAGTGTCTAGTTTTAATTATTATCGATTAATCGTCATTATGTTCGTTGTTGGTCGTGGAGACTTTAATTATTTAAATAAAATCTATTTTAATTTAAATATATTTTATAACATTGGAAGATAGCATAAAGCTCCACAGGATGTTGTGTTTTAAATTAACCAATTTAAAACACAACATCCTTTTATTGACCGTCATGAAGGCACTGCACATAGAATACACTGGTCTTTTGAACCTCAAAGACCGAAATGGCCATCACCAATATGCTAGATAAATGATGGTTGAATATTTTATTAAATAATTAGGTTTAGTTTAATATAAATTAATTTGGTTTTGATTAACTGGACTGAGGTAGGGATATCGAAGAGAAGTTTTTGCTCTTTTTCATTTTGATTACTTCCAACATGTTTAATCGATAGTTAGATGATTATTTCAAAAGTTTTATGTAATTGATAGAAAATGTATATTTTTATGGAATAAAAATTGATTATTTCAAAAGTTTTATGTAATTGATTGAAAATGCGTATTTCTATGGAATAAGCAGCATCCGATTTGATTAGATTGTAATTTTTAATATGAATTATGAACTATTAGATTCTTATTGCCTTCCTTTAAATAGGGTCGATTTGATTAGGTTGTATTATGGCATATGTGTCCATTAAATATGGTTCTTATATCCTTTCTTTAAATAGGTCGAATTTGGTAAGGTCGTAATTTTGAATATGTTTAAGTCATTTAAATAGATTTCCTATAATTTTACCTATATAGAGATTGCTGCAGTTATTGCATTTTATGATTTTTTTTTTAATTCGGTTATTCCATCAAATATGTTGCTCAATACGCTTTTTAGTTGGTTTTATTAAGAATTAATTGAGTGGTGAACTCAAGGAAAAAAATATTAATTAAATTTAAATGAATCTTGAATTTAGATGGCCAGATGAAAGCATTTCTCAAATCGAATCGAAATCCCAATATCCGAACAACAGCAGTAATCCAAGCACTAAACCCGAGCCATACACTCGTAATTAAAGCAAGGAATGTCGAGGGCAGGTTGATAGATGTCGAGGAATAGAGTGGAGGACAAGACGAATCCGCGGACCGTTTCCCCAACGGGAGCAACAAAGACCCAAGAGCGTCGTTCTGGTTTCGCAGCGCGAAATCGCCATTGGCCAGCAGGTATTGATTCTGATTGCCCGACGTCCAGTTTCCTGGAACAGCGCGCGATAGAGGCCGGTTTCCTTCTCTCTGTCGCGACCATCCATTGTTTTGCTTCTCTGGAAAACCGGAGAATTTAACGCCTGAGCTCGCCAAAAAGGGCCAACTCGCACACACCCTGTATTAACGCTCGACTAAAGCGGGCAAAAAAAGAAACAAACGCACTCGGTACAAATTAATCATCCGGGGAGGGGGAAAATACGGAGAACTTCATTAGAAATCCAAATATTAACCCAACAATTTCACTCATGACCAAGTTCTAGAACGGCCAAAGAAATCGAAATACCAGCTCTTCTTTTTGTCGCGGCGAGTTATGCGTACGACATTGTTGGGTCAACATTTGGTTTGACGATTTCAATCACGCGTAGACGACGAAAAAGAAAACAAAACAAACAAAACAAGTCGAGGGGGCATTAATTAAGGCGGTTCAGAGAATCGGGGATTTAAAATTGATTCCTTTTCTCCTCCCGAGCGCCTAAAATGTTTAGTGTTTACTTCTTCGCCCGGTAATGTGCTTTTCTTTCCTCCTCGGGATTTTATGGTGGTAATAATAAAGGCTTCGGGGCTTTATGCGTCCCGAGAGGTCGATTTTAATGGGGTTGTTAAGTGGACGAAAGCGCATTGATTTATCGTAATACGTTAATTCGTTTTCGGGAATCCGAAATATCCACACAGATCTCTATCTTTAAAGTTAAAAATACAATGAAGTTAAACAATTGTTCGGGACGAATAAAATTAAAGAGTATTCCTTCTTAATGATGTAATTTTAGTTACAAAATTTGTCACGCAGAAGATCATCGGGTGTGGTTTGAAAATTATATTGCTCGCACGTATTATCAATAGCTTTTTAGCAAAAAAAATAATTTTATTTTCGATATTGAAAATGTACCACCAAGTTAATGCCGACAAAATTAAAGAATTATTATGAATAGATTCGTTTAAAATATCAAGCAGGCATTGATCAATAAAATTCAATCAATCCCTTTATCCCCTTGGCAGAGTAGATCCAGCTACGACCAACCTAAGTACCGAAATCCCATTTCTTCGCGAGATACTTAATCCTTGGGAAAACGTATTTGCAAAGTAACTCAGACCAGATTCAATTCTGGAAATTACGGCTTCCGAAGGTACGTCTCGTAGTTATGTATTTTCAATAGGAGGAGCTATGTGGAAGTTAAATATAGAGAGTAGGGCATATTCTGATTGACCTGTGACGAGATCTCAGGCATTTTCACTTGGAAAATAAACCCAGTGGTCATTTATTATGACACCTCATATTATTACAATAAAACTAATGTTTGGCCTGAAATGCCCTTCCCCCAAGATTCATAATTTTTGGGTAGGTTTATTTGTAAAATTATGAGTTCGCTTACTTCCTCCGAACATTTGTCCATTTGTGAACCTGCAAATCGGTACTTCCATTTTGAAGTTTATTTGCATTCCTTCAAATTGTTTTTGAAGGATTATATAATGAAAATTATTAGGAATTTGATTTTAATTCAAATATTTCTTTAAATATACAACATGGTAATCCATAATAAATTTCATTGAATGTTGTGAAATGAATTTCCACCTACCAGACATTGTAGGATAAGAGGTGTAGGGATTATCCAGCGAGGGATGTTGCCAGTCCATCGCCTTGCACTGGGCGCCGGGCATGTGCAGTCTGGAGCCAGGCAGGAGCAGCCCCCCGTATTGGGCGGCCATGTTGTGGTGGTGGTGGTGATAGTCGTGAACGGCCCTGTGACTCGCCGCCGTGTACTGATGATACCAATCGCCCGGATGATAATGATCGCCGCTGGCCCCTTGATATAAATCACCGCCGCTCCCGCCCCCGCTGCCGCCGCCGTACTGCGCGCTGTTCCAGAAACTGGGGGGGAAGTTCCGCGTCGACATCGGCGTCGTATCTGAAACGAAACGATATATCAACGCTACAAAATGATACTGTTGCTTGAATTATTAGAAATTTAATGGTAATTCCACGAATGCAAAGGAGGATGTCATGATCTCAATGATATTTTACATCAAAATGTAAAAGTGAATGTTTTTGCATCATTTTTTTCTAAAATGTTTAAAAATATAACCAATTTTAGTGGTTATATCATTGAGATGCAACGGCATATATCGATCGTATTATCTGGCGGGGTAATTGCTCGAGGAATAGTTGTTTCAATAGATATCTATTTTCCTTCAATACTTCGTACGTTTATGAATTGCGGATCAATTGAAAGAGAATAATTAAATTAAATAAAAAGAATTTGAAAATAATTAATTAATAAATTATTTTCCCTTTAGCTACTGTGACAATTTGACTTATCTACAAAAGTACTTTAACAAATGTCTAATAATAGACATTTTGCTTCCATTATTGAGAATAATTAATTATTTCCATTTCATTTTTCTTTTAATTTAATTAAAACTACAATGGAAACATCATCAAAGCAAAGAAAAATGATTTTGAAGTGCAATCTTGCAAGAAATTCAAAATATTCTAAAATATTCTAGTATCCTATGTTTACTTCTCGATTAACTATTTCTGCATATTTTATCTCAAAGATTAAGAATTTTGGAGTGGATAGGCAGCTCATACATCGCACCCACTTAGGCTCATTGTGGTATCAAGCAATCGTGACCTATTGCTAGATCATACCTCGCTCCGGTCATATATCTTTCGGTATATCACTTTTTATGCAGTATCAATGTGGATCGGAATGGCGAACAGTCGGTGTTGAAATGAAAACTTGATCGAAACGAAGTCTTCCTTCTGCTCTTAGGATAGGTATTTGATCTCTTTGGATAGTTATGTATATTATACAGAATAAAGTGCATCTTCTAAAGATGGGCTTTTAACGACCTCATTTAATGGTCATAAGCACCAGGGCTGAGTCGACCCTGCCGCATGCAATTAGCCCTATCTAAGAGACACGATGTGCCAGGAGAAGACCTGCAATTCCGACTTGGGTATCTGCCTCTTTCAGACATCCATGCTCGAGAGCTCGGTGGACCCGGCAACAAGTTTACAAGTTTTTTGTGCAGGGTCCCTCATTATGCTACCAGTGACTAAATCACTCTGCCTATTTGGCAATATCCAGTATCTCTTCGGTCAGTTTCCACTGGGTCCCTTCACTAGTTTAGAGCTTCTGCCTGCTCGTATCTTTGACGGAGTTGGAGATTCGTTAATGATATATCTTGCCATCACTTCTTCTTCATTATAATCTTTTCTTTGGCCTTCTCCATATATACCAAATCTTGAGAGGTGTTTCCGGAAGCCATAATAATCAGTAGATTCGTGAATGATGTACCCTACCATCACTTCTTCTTCATTATAATCTCTGCATTGATCCTCTGAATGTAAAACAAATATTGAGAGGTGTTTCCGGAAGCCATGATAATCAATAGAGATTTATGAATGATGTATCCTACAATCTCTTCTTTTTCTGTGCAATTTCTACAGTTTACCAAATCTTGAGAGGTATTTCCCGTTAGTATGCTTGTGTAAGCTCTTGAATAGATAGATAAAGTTTGGGTGGCCTTTGACCTGTACCACCGCGACCTTTGCAGTTCTATTGTGGATCCCTGCTACCTTAGGCGATATGCTCTAGCTTCGCCTCTTTGATAAGCCCTATTAACCCTGCTAGCGAGCCTTGGGTGAAGCTCTTTGCGCTTGTTTTAGTGTTGCCCATCTTTAGATATCTAATCCTTGCTAGGGCCTCACATTGCCACAGAATGTGAAAAGGATCTTCCTCCTCTTCCTGGCTCTTAAATGCCCCAGGAGCTTTCCAGCTTCTTTGCAGTCTACTTTTGGGAGCTTTAGTTCGACTGCTTGTTGTTCTTGGCACGAATACTCGCATTATTTTCACCAAGGTTCTGGGTGTGAGCTCTATCTGAATTTTGATCAAGTCCGTTAATTTTGTAGCGAGTGTGTCGCCAATAATACTGCTATTAAATATATATATTGTTTTAATAAATATTAATTATTTTATCTCCCTGACATTTTGACTTACGTTAATCAAATGCACATTAAAACAACTACTTCCCGGGAAAATTCCCCGCCAGACATTTAATTACATAATTAATTACATAATGTACACCCGTTTGTAAAAATGGCACATTATACAAAACACAAAAGAATTATTAATATTGATATGCAATCAATAATACATAGCATCATTGAACATTTTTTTTTCACGTCACGTGTACTTTATTTTACCTTTCCGCGCACTTTCGCATGAGTTTTGAGGTTATTTTCGGTTTGCTTTGTGCTGTCAAAACAGCTTTGTTGTCGGTGGCTATGATCCCTTGTAATCACCTTAATCTTCCCACTTTCTTATAAAGTTACCCCACCGTTAAATTATTTATCCTTATATCCCTAGATGTCGATTTCTATAGTTCACCTAAATCTTCCCAATTTCTTATAAAGTTACCCCAATGTTACATTATTGTTTAAATATAAAAATATATATATAAATATATATATATATATAATGACATTGCGTTAAAATTAAAAGTATCAATTTTAACGCAATGTCATTTGTAAATATTCTATTTATTGAATCAAAACATTGTAAATTTTTCTTCAATTGAATATTTATTTGTTCCAATCACAAAATGATCATTATCAATGGATATACAAATGCAAGTGAAGAAAAGTGAACAGTGTTTTTTATTTTAATTACATCTTGGCGTAATTCACGTACAACCATTCTATTTATTTAGTAATTATTATTCAACACAAAAATCTGAAGATCCGAACTAACTGACAATCTTCTTCCTATAATCTATTATTTTTTATGAAATAAATATGAATAAATTATTAAAAATCAACCAATAAAACACAGATTAGATTGAATAACTTTAAATTCTCTTGAAAATGGGCTAATAACCCGAAACTAGTCGAGAATTTAAAGTTATTCAATCTAATCTGTGTTTTATTGCTTGATTTTTAGTAATTTATTCATATTTATTTCATACAATATAAACTACCAATGTCTAAATATTAAAACCATTAACTATTATTTTTTCTTATATTTTATTATTATTTTTTTTAGCGGAGCATTTGAGGAATATATTATCGTGCACATTCTAAACGTCAGTTTTATCTAAGGTAATGCCAATAACTCGACTTCTCGTCGGCGAGCCTTGATCCGCAATCGCGCGCCCAACTAATTGCAATAGCTACATCAAGGTTCGCCGATCGGATTATCATTATCATCTGTTTAACATTTACTTGTTGGTTTTTCTTTTTGTATTTATCTTTTTGCTTGTGATAACGTTTCCTGTATAAGTATAAAAAACAAACGAGAAAAAACTGAGTTGGTGTTATGATTGTATGATTGTAAAGGTTTGATTTAATGCGATTGAAATGTTATAATAAATCAAGTGCGATTAATAAACGATATAATTAGCATAACAATCATTTATTTTTTCATACATTTCATATTAATTCGAGTTTGTTTTTTGTGAAAACTTAGTAGTTTACGATTTGACATTTGTTTTTGTGACCAAAAAAGAGGCAGGAATTAAACTTCTATCAAACTTTTTACAATAAAGTCCTCATCTTAGATTAACGACTTATACAAGGTGTACAGAAAATGAGTGAAAAGCTTTAGGTAGCGTGACTCTTTGACTAATTTTTAGATAAAAATATTAACGAAAATAAGTCACACGGTCCTTCCTTAAGCCTCACGGGCCACTTAAAAGAACTATACATTTGGCAACGCTGGATCGAACAAGTGTGCATTTATCCTGTTTATAACTGCTACATCATCCGCTGGAGGTGTTGCATACACCTTTTCTTTTACAAACGAGCGTGCGTCGTTGCCAGATCTACTTTCATTAAAAAAATGCTTCTGATGAAGTTATAAAATTGTAAAAATATCCGATTTATTAATAATTTACATCAATGGAATTATACACGTGTCTAATTAATTGTTAATGCTATTGATTTTTTACAAAATATTTAAAAAACAATACTAATTTATAGTCACATATTTAAAATTCCGAAGACCTCGTGAGCCTCAATGAAGAACCATACATTTTTTTATTTGGATTTTCTATTAAAAATTAATTAATGAATTGAGTTACCTGAAGGTTTTCACTCATTTTCTGTACACCTTGTATATATACAATTTCATTAGTGGCTGAATGGAAATACCTATGGCAAAAATGTCATAATTCCTTAACCTTAATATCCTTTCAATCATCCTTCCTTAAAAAAACAAATATATACAAAAAAATTAATGTTTTAAAAAATAATTGTTTGTATTTAGATAATAAATAAAAGTAACTGTTGCACGTTTCCATTTCACTTATTACACCTCTCATGAAAATCTGGTGTAGAAACGGTCAATTAGCGTCGCTAATGCAGACGCGCATTCCGCGCAGCGCGTGAATTATTAGGTTCTTGAAAATGCGCATTTGAATGATTTATGAAGAATTCTGGTTATCAATAATGCCGGCCGTAATAAATACGTTTCGCTTACTATCCGCCGGGCGGATTATTTTTAATTAACGCCGCGCGCCCGGCTAATTAATAATTACTCATTTAAATATCTCGGGAATGCACGAGCACCGAGATAAATTCCTCCCGTGTACCGACAGCCAACCAACTTTGCCAAGGCTTTCCGCGCAGATACAGAAGTGGAGTCATAAAAATATCTAATAAATTACGGGAGAAGGAGGAAAATAAAGAAATGAAATGAAACAGAAGAAAGAAATTCTTTTGTGGTTCTATATTTAACATAAAATTAATATTTAATGAAACGTTCAGCCAGCATTCATCTAGCGTATGGATAACTAGTGATGGCTATTTCGTTGACGATGCCACTTGAAATTAGGCAAAAGGTGGCGCTTACGTCGTCTTTAATTTATTATAATAAAATTAATAGTTTTTACAAACACTTTCTAATATTTCCACCAAACTGCAATGAAGCAAGTTAATATGGTGGGAATAATATCTTCAAAAATAAGAATGTGTTAAATTGTTTCGCAAATTGCTGTTCCATCAAATTATAATAAAAAATATTTTGAAAATAATTCCTCAATCTCGTGAGCCTCACTTGTTTCTCTAAGAATAATTGATTTCTTCACCTGAAGAAGCTACAGCGTAGCGAAACAATTGTAGTGAAATTAAATAAAATAGTGTTGAAAATCATAAATATTTTATTAATTAAAGTAACCATGGATTTTCAAAAATTAAGTGCCTCATTAATCAATGATTGTAATTTATTCAATTACTTGGTTACTTGATCAAGGAGTTATTAGTCTAAATTTTATCAAATCAATTTAATATATTGTTGTATTTTGTAATTACAGATTGTCATTAATTGTAAAAAGGAGATTTTCCGTAAATAAAGAATTAAAAATTAAAATTGAGTAATTATTTTCTCTTTAGCTACTACAACTTCTTGACTTACATAATACTACTTCTGAGGTAAATTAATTAAATTAATTAAACTACACAATGGAAATTTGCTGAATCCAATGAAAAGAATTTGAATTGAAAAATTCATCGTGATCATTTTCATCCAAGATCCCGTTGAAGATGTTACGAAATTAATTAACAACTAAGGGATTACAGGGCAGAGCCGTGCTGATGAGCGATGAATCCCGAAACACGTGTCTACAGATAGCCTTGTAATTATTATTTATCATTAGAAAAAAAAAATATTATTTATCAATAGTTAAACTGTGAAGTAAACTGAATACAACCGTCTACATTTTTTTTTCAGAATACCAATCGTTGAAAGAATTTCCCAAGAGAATTATAGTGTAAACTATACGTTTTCGTTTTTATGAATCTTAAAACTCGTGTCTTTTAATTCACTTTTATAAACACAATCGCAAAAGTAGAATCTCCCACACACCAGCAGTGCATTATCGCGCAATAATCAACCCGATCTGAATTTCCGACTTCCACTCCAATTCATTCCCGCTCCGGCTAAAATGATCTGATACGCCCCGTGCGGAGTTTATGGGGTGTAATCGACCCTCTGGGCCCCCGCTTAATTGCTAATGCGATGCATGCTATGCGCCTCGCGCCATTCTTATTACTTAGTTCCCGGAATACTAGATATTAATGAATGAATTTATTAATAAATGCCGCTCAGTCACGATACGTACGTGTATCTATCTGGCCGGCGAGTTTTTATCCGCCGCCGACTGTAGTGCTAATTAATATATTCGTAGAATTTGATTCCCGGAAAAAAAAAATAATATGCGGTGGAAACAAAAGGAAAAAAGGGGGAAAAAGCACAAGATTTAATTAATATTAATTAGGTGTTTTTACACAATTTTCTGCAATGGTAGTTTATTATTATATGTGCATGATGGAGTTATCTTGTAACTCTTGTAGTTTGTTAATTTATGGAATTGATTAAATTAAATTGCATTAAATTAATTTATAATCAAAAATTGATTCTATTTTCTTGCTGATAACACGATCAATTTTGGATATTTCTTTTTCGAAAGAATATTTTTCCAGAAGAAATAATGAAAATATTTAAAACCAAACAAATTTCTATTCGAGTGATTTTTTAATTGATTTCCAAAACAATCCATAAAAATAATATATATATATTTTTAATAGGCATCATTAAAACAATTCTTTCCAACGGAAATCATTAAAATATTCTCTTCAAAATAATATTTTTACCAAAATAAATAAAAACATTATTTCCAAAACAAATAAATTTCTTCTGGAGATATATATATATATATATATATATTTTCAAAAGAAATTATAAAAATAAATTAAATATAACGAATTTACCTCTTTCACGACAAAGACATCAATTTTGGATATTTCTTTTTGGATAGAATATTTTTCCAGAAGAAATAATGAAAATATTTAAAACCAAACAAATTTCTATTCGAGTAATTTTTTTAATTGATTTCACAAACAATCCATAAAAATAATATATCATCATTATCATTAAAATAATTCTTTCCAAAGGAAAATCATTCCAAAGGAAATCATTAAAATATTCTCTTCAAATTAACATTTTTACCAAAATAAATAAAAACATTATTTCCAATACAAATAAATTTCTTCTGGAGATATATATATATATATATATATATATATATATATATATATATATATTCAAAAGAAATCATAAAATTAAATTAAATATAAAGAATTTACCTCTTTCACGACAGAGACATAAATATAAAAAACCAGGCGGAAAGACCATTTGTCGATAGCCAATTAACAGATATAAAATATACATTTGATTTTGTAATTAATATTTTTTGCTGTATATTTCTGTTAATAAAGATTATTATTATTAAAAATAATAAATAAATTATTTCCTCTTTAGCTATTGTGACATTTTAACTTATGTTACTTAAGTATCTATAATTATCATAAAAATATTCTTTCCAAAACAAATTTATATTGGAACGATTTTTTATCTATTATAAAATAAAAATAATTCAATTCAAGACTTACGAGCTTGAATTGAATTATTTTTAACAGACTTCCCTGAAATTGATCAATCTAAACAATCAATTTTAAATTAAAATCTCTGAGGAATAATTCAAGATGCCTTTTTAATACGAAAAATATATAAACATGGACATTTTTTTTCAAAAGAATTCTTAAAATTATGCTTTTCAAAACTATTTATAAAAATATTCTTTGCTGAAATTAGAATTATAAGTGTTTATAAAGAAATTAATTTAAAAATATGATTTGTCTATTTTTTTAAAAACTGGACATTTTTTTTTCAAAAGAATTCTTAAAGTTATGCTTTCCAAAACTATTTATAAAAATATTCTTTGCTGAAATTAGAATTATAATTGTTTATAAAGAAATTATTTTAAAAATGTGATTTGTCTCATATTTTTTAAAATGTATTAGTAATATAGGCATTTATACTATTAAAAATATTAAATGTTTATATATTTATTTTATTAATAAATTTTATTAAATTGTAATTACATATTGATAAAATGATTTATTTGATTAAATTTACGAGAAAATCCATCCGAACAAGCGTCGTCAATTCACGCCCGAAACAAATCAATTACATTACGACATTATTAGAAAGTATATCTCGACTCATTCGAGCCCGCCTTGTAAATTAATTAGAAGAACACGATTATAGTTTTAAAACTTTTTCCCCGGCGCAGATAACACATTTCGGTGCCCGCTTATCCGTATAATTACTTGTAATTTATATTTGTGCGCCGATGACGACAAGTCCGTCTTGTGTTTCTCCTTTTATTTTTTTTTTGTTTGTTTGTTTATAACGTGTCCTTTTGGTTTCGTTGTAAATGCGCTCTTTATAACGGATGGTCTCTTCTTGGTTTACGGATGATATACGGTAATATGACCGCAATAAATCTGTTGGATCGCAAGCAAGGAGCCGGCACACCGAGATTTTTCGATGGTTATCTTGAAATTTTTTTCAGTCTCTTAAACACTTGTTTGTTCCGTGCTCGGGTTATAATTCAAATGTTGGACACTAATTTTCGTATTTTTATATATATTCCTCCTTTTTTAACAGGGATGACATGGATAAAAATTCTTAAGGAAAATAATAACTGTTATTTATAAATGCTTAATCAAACTATTTAACTCTTATTTACCAATGCTTTGCCAAACGTTTGTAAAACCTGCCCTGAAAGAAGTTGAACCTACGATTATTGTTAGGTAAAGCATTGATAAATAATAGCTAAACGATAATCAAAATTATTGCTTACGTGAACTGTGTTATAAATTTATCATTTTATATATGAAATAACCCCGATTACAGTTTAACTGTTAGTTATCAATGTTTTATCAAACAATAATCGCTATTATTTCGTACATGAAATGTTAAATTTGGAAAATAAAGCATTTGTAAATAGCTGTTAAACGATATTGGGGCTTAACTGCTATTTATCAAATCTTTACCAAACTGTTTTTATCAGAGCTTTACCAAACTGTTTAACTGTTATTTATCAAAGCTTTACCAAACGATTTTAAAAACTGACCCGAGAGAAACTGAACCTACATGGCTATAAATTTAACATTAAGACCCGATTATCCTTTGGTAAAGCATTGATAAACGGCAGTTAAATTATAACCAGGTTTATTGCTAAAAACAGAAAGAATATCAATTATTTTGTTTCATAATAACTTTATTATTTCAAATCACTTACAAACTTTTAAACCAGTTTTTGGCGCTTTATACGTGATTTCTGATGGGACCTGAAAGTCTGAAATGTGTGGATGGTTTTCCCCATTTAGCTTTTTAATAAATTTAAAAAAAATAAACAAAAGAATCCGTTACCTAAATCCCTACTTAGAAATCACACAAACCCGCAAAGATTCCTCATTGTTGTAATTTTCTTCCTGTTGCTCGTCTCAATGGTGGATGAGGATGTGAGAAAGCGGCACTTCACTCTAATCACCAGCAGTTGGACCGTTAATTTGAAATTTAGATTGCGATGACGGATCATTTGCGGCAATTAGAAAAGTGTAGAGGATTTTATTGTTATTGTAATCGCTGGATATCCTGATTGCGGGAAATTATCTTCCTGTATGAGAGATTGCACGTTTGTGAGATGGAGTAATTTTTATCGGGTATTTCAGGAATTCATAAAGAAATTTACAGTTTCTAAACGAGAAATCATCAAATGGGGTTTATACAGAAATAAAATCTATATGAATAGGATTATAAATACGAAAATCATTTTAAAAAAACAACTTATCTGGCTATGGTTGGGAACTATAAGGCCCAATTGTACGCCACTAAGGCTCACAAAATCTTACTACTTAGGTCTAATTTTATAATCCGCAAGTAAGGCGTATGTAACGTATTCGTGGAATAAAAGTTCGGTTGGCAGCACTGTCTTATTGATAATCAAATGGAGAGAAACATAAACATTAATTTAAACACGAATACGTCACTTACGCCTTACTTGCGGATTGTAAAATTGGGCCTAAGTGGTAAGATTTTGTCAGCCTCAGTGGCGTGCAGATTAAGCATCAAATATACTAGAGGTCTCTGATTCGATTTCAGGACATAGTCGGACTGGTTGTAGAATTAATGCTGTGATTGTCCTCCAAAATTTACGACATTTACTAGGTTAAAATAGTTACAATATACCACCATTTCTGAGTGGAAACAAAAAAGAAGAATTTTTTCATTGCTTCGATTTTTAAAGCCCATAAAAAAAACAATAAAATAAATTAAATTACTTTTTAATCATAATAAATGAAAGACGACGCAAGCGCCATCTTTCGCCTAGTTATCCATGCATGGTGGGTGAACATTTTATTAAATAAAATACTTTTTTTAAGTTTCATCAAAGTTATCCATACGCTAGGTGAATATTTTATTAAATAAATTACTTTTTTTAAGTTTTATCAAATATTTCAAGATCGTATATAAAAAATACAATCTCTAACGAGGGAAATTAATTTATTTTGCTTGAAACTTTACTGGCCATGGCTGGAACCTCTAAAAAGTAAGCAAATAAAATATTATTGAAATTCGATTCTACTTTTTTTACTGGCTACAAAAAAAAAATCGTGTTTGTTTCATTTGAAACAATTAGTGCTCGTAATCGCCGAGTGGAAAGACTCATTAAGCAGCGACGTTAAATTGTAAACCGCACTCTGTAATTGTTTAATATGTACGCGGGAAATCGCTCGGGCGAAAAGTGACAAACAGAGGACTTCCGCAATATTTCAGGATCAAAAGCCTGAAAGTGCCAACGCGTGTCGACAAAACTGGGCTTTGTATGTTTGCAAAAAAAAAATACTTCCGTTGTACTTTTTTTCATTTTTTTTTTAAATAGGTTTTAAGTTTATGTATCTTCGAAGTTATATAACAAATATATGGGAATTGATAATTTCGCAAATCTTTGATTTGGTTCTCATTAAGTGTATTTTTCAAACTATTAATATGATATTTTCACTGTAATTTTGTTTGTATACCTTATAATTTTATTTGATGACAATAGTTTCGAACTGAAAGTCTAATAATCTGCTTTATGCTGGCTGTGGAGATTTTTAATTATTTAAATTAAATACAAATGTTTGTCCTTTTTTTCCTACTTTCTCGATATTATGAAAACGCTTTTTATACCATTATAACACTTATAAACCAAATTAAATACCCTGAATTAATTGAAAATTGTTTCACCACGGATTAAGTGAGAAATTAATTAAGCATATAAGATAATCTAGTTTATTAATTCCCACATTCGTTTATTTTTTTTTTTTTGCATAACCATTAATTAATTTCGCAACGTATCGTTGGATTTTATATGGAAACGAGTGAGAGAGAAAAGCAAATAATACTATGGTCATTTTGCTAATACGCGCTAATTTGCACAAGCGATTCCAATAACGCACATTCGGTAACCATTTGGTACACCACGTACCGGTTGTGACCAGATTGGCGCGATCGACTCGTTTCGTTTCGCAGATATGCAGACGTATGTGTCTGTCCAGACGCGATCTGAGGAAATATGGCTAATTGAAATTTCATGGAAACACGCTCCGCGAACATAACTTCCATATATTCCGAGTTCTTTGGATTACTTAGTCGGGTTCGAAAACGCTTTGGATGTTTTAAATTTCGTGCGTTTTTACTTTTTTTGCTCAGCACTACAAAATTTTAACCATTTATTTAATTCTTGAATTGAAATTTAGCCATTTGTAAAAAGGAGTAAATTTTATATGGATGAATTATGCCTAAACTTGTGTTAGGATCATATAAATGGAAGACGACGCAAGCGCCATCTTTTGATTTTAAATTAACGAATTCTAAGCAAATGGCGGTTGATCATATTATTACTTGTATAAGGAATTGGATTTTTTTATTACTTATGTAAATTTGCGAAATGTATAGAATTATAGAAACGTTTTTCCTAAAGTACTAAATTTTTCAAATTTTGAGACTTTAACTAATTAATAACAACTCCAGTATACATTTTTCTGCCCTTGTTTGAAATATTTTCATAAGTTTAGAACATTTTCTTTCTGAAGTGGTTCCTATCTATAAAACCTAATCAAAGAATAATTTTAAAAAAATCGCGTTTCCATCGCCAAGAACGTCCCCTTGTCTCTTGTATCAACGGACGGCTATTAAAAGTGACTGGAAGACAATTTCAGACATCCAAACGATTCGCTCCAGATTATTGAGTATTCAGATCGATTATTAAGATTGCAAGATATTATCTCCGCGGACAGGTATGTCATTCTGTATACGGGATCGTATACTTTTTTTAAGCAAAAATGGAAGTATCAGTTGTTTGATATCTTGTGTTGACTGCTATGGTCACAATTAAACCAGAATCAATTACGATTCGTTTTCCTTTGCAATTGGGGACAGTGAAAAAAAAAAACAACAACGAATATTCGGGACTATTCCGTGAACGTTATTAACTTCATATTCTATGTAAGGATAAAATATAATAATATTAGCAGTTATTTGAATTGCAATAAAATTAATTTAAGGATGTTTAAAAGAACACTTGGAACTGTTTCACAATATAACACTTTATTCTTGAATAGTTTCTCTTTCTTAGAATTTTCAAAGGAATGGTTCATATTCTATTAATTATATATACAGAGAACTTATTCTATCAGTATACATTTCCCCTATGTATACCTGCAAAATACGCGAGTGAACGCATTGATGAGTGTGTGTTTAGTTGCCTATAACACGCGACTAAACATACATATGCCAAATAAATCAATCGTGCTAGACTTCAAATTATGTTCAATGCGTTTGACTCGCGTTTTTTGCAGGTATAAATTTTCCCCTAAAAAAACCTCTCTGTATATATATAATATATATATATAATATATTATCTCTAACAATAGTTGATTAGACTATGTTGATAGAAAATAACGTACACGTAAATACTAAATGAAAATTGGGTTTAATTCCTTATTTCACTTTATTAAACATAACATTTCCCCTACAGAACAACGTCGATTATTAACATCAATTATTATTTAATGGAAATAAGGGGACGATGCAATTTCGTCCAAGCGCGGATACCTAAGGGATACCGTCCGGCGAGAAACACAGTAAATTTTGTAGTGCTGAGCAAAAAAAGTAAAAACGCACGAAATTTAAAACATCCAAAGCGTTTTCGAACCCGACTAAGTAATCCAAAGAACTCGGAATATATGGAAGTTATGTTCGCGGAGCGTGTTTCCATGAAATTTCAATTAGCCATATTTCCTCAGATCGCGTCTGGACAGACACATACGTCTGCATATCTGCGAAACGAATGGAACATTCGATTTGAATATTTTTTTATTAATTTTTGTATTCATATTTTGGTCTCAGCAACCTAAGGTTAAGCCATTTCCAAAAATTAGCAGGACATTCTTTATATAATTGTTTTGTTTCACCAAAATATGATTATTTTCTCCGACAAGTTTCAACTTTCGTCGAAATTATCCTTGATATTGATAAAAAAATAATAAAAAATCTCTTTTTTACACAATATTGGTGTTAAACACTTAAGGGATGATTTTTTTGAAAAAGCCGTTTGGACGAAATTGTAAGGTCCTGAAATAAGGCGGGTCGAGTCGAAATAAATTAATTTAATGTCTGGCGAGGTACAGGCCCTAGAAGTAAATGTAATTTTGTTTTAAAGTACTTATGTAAAGTAAGTCACAGCAGCTAAAGAGAAAAAGATTGATTAATAATTAATTATTTTCAAATTCTTATATATAATTTATTCAGCCAGAATATTAAAAATTGTACAAAGAAAGAACATAGAATATAAAACTGTTTTGTTAATGTTAATAAGAATATATCTATCTTTGTTTATGGAACATTTCGCTCCCGTGCGCGATGCTGAAGAGCGTCCCGAGGATAAAATTTATGAAATGTTTGGAATCGCTGTAATTTCAACAATGACAAGTGTCGATTGAAACCGTCGAGCGAAATTATCGATGCCGGTCCTCTCCGTGGTGCTCGCCGCAGCAGCCGAAGACGGAGAAGGAGGAGGAGAAGAATACAGGAGACAAGGTGACCAAGTGGTACAAAACTCGTTTGGGAATGCGCGGTGATTTATATAAAATGGTATCTGATTATTTGTGAATGTTAACTTTAGTTTTATATTGTCGATGGTGTCCCTTTGAAGTCGGGGCCGCTTTTCCCACACTCGCAGGCCGGAGGAATCAATTCGGGGAACCAAGAGGAGAGTTACCAACGACACTTCGGCACCCGATACTTGACTGATCGCTACACGGACACCATTAGAAAAAGTTTTTATTTGTTTACAATCTCTCGCGCCGTCTTTTTTCGGCACCGCTGCTTTTCGTTGTTGTTGCTTTTTTGTGTCCTATCCTAGTCTGATCTACAAAACATCGAAGCGCGTTTTGTACGAGGCCCTTTGATGACGGCCGCTGGTGGTTTCCTGATGTACTAAATTTTGGGAGTTTTTATCTGTTGGTTTCAATTTCGCCGCTCGTCTAGTTTTTTGCTGGTGTATTAAAGCTCGATTAAACGTCAGGGTTGTACATCTTTCGAATACCAAATTGATTTTTACAGCTGAATATAACTTTTTGAGAATGTCTTACTGAAGTTTTCAACCTTTATCAAAAGACTTCAATTTATCTATTAATATTAAAATTTTCGAAATATCAAATGCTTATCCCAATAAACATTACAAATACAAAAGTGAAAAAAAAAATATTTTTATATCTTCAATTTGCGTTTCATGAATCACTTGGTAAAATATTTTAGTAATATTAGGAATTAATGACACTTTTTTTACAAAAAATGTTTTTATTTTTATATTATCACAAACACAATCTCCTTACACCTAACGGTAGAACGGAAAAAGATTTAAAAAAAAAAACACAATATTGTATAAATCAAACAGTGTACGAATAGAATACTTTTGGATTTGAATCCAGGATTAGAATCATCTCAGAAGTTTTGAAGTGAGTTGAATCCAAGGTTATAATCATTTTAAAGGATTTAAAGGATATTTTGATTATTTTTAGAGGATTAGATGGATACCCAGGATTAGAACCATCTTAGAGGATTTGAAGGATATTTTGAGATTTTAATCCACGATTAGAATCATTTTAGATGGAAGCACTGTTGACGACAGCAAGAAACAAATGATGCTAAAGCTAAATGATGAAAAAATTGATATAGAAAAATGCTCATTTGTTTGTATGTTCTTTTTTTTATAAAAAAAATCAACGTCATCAGTGTCAATATTTTATGCGTAAACGTTTTCACGATCCTCCGATATAAATCTCCCCAGTTCGAAACGGGAATCAACATCAAAAGCACCGCGCTTCCTAATTAAGAAACATATCGAAGGTGATCAGTTTTAAGTTTCATTTACCCAATCTCCCATAAATCAAGCAGATTTAAACCAGCATCACACTAATTCAATACACTCACCACGCTCATACATCACAGGACGCAAACGTGCTCTCAAACACACACACACACACACAAGCGCAAACTCTCTCTCATACATTCATCCGTGCATTTACAGTGTATCAGAAACAGTAAACCGTTTCTGTAATGGTCACAAGCTTTAATCACCCTAATGGCGAAAGTAGGCATGGAGTGTGTGTGTGTGCGCGCCGAGTCGGAATACCCGATAGAGTATCTTGTTTTTGCTCTTCGACACGACCGCGTAAAATTTTATTGCCGGCATTAAAACCGCCCCGAAACCTGTCCTTTTCGAGAATACTTAAACACACACACACACACAGAATGAACACACTTTTATAGATTTGGCTTTCAACCCAAATTAAATTTACCGCGATTAAAATGAAACAATATATATTTCTTTCCTCGAATGCAATTAGGTTAATCAAGGTTGTTAATTTTTTTTGGAGATGGCAAGAAATGATGAACTGTGAAAACTCAGATATTAAAATAGATGATTCTATATGATATTCTTCTTCTTATGCGTGATTAAAACCTCTGGCTTCGAAGCTATGTAGACCGTCACAATAAATGTCTCATAATAATTGATAAAGAAGGAAAAGAGATAGATATTTGGTAGCTCGTTAGATTATATACAACCAACTGCATTTTTCATATAATCTAAGGGGTTGCCAATTCTCTTTCCCCCTTGGATTATCTTTAGGTGAGCGCAAACCAATCATTATGACCCATTTATTGTGATGGTCAACAGAGTTTTAGGCCCGGCGCAAATTGAACCCAACTCACGCAGAGCCTACGCGTGAGTTATTCTGTAGAACACCAGAATTGATGGGGTAGCGCGTATTGAACCCAATCAACGCATATCACAGACCCATCCTGTTTCCGCGAGAAACACAGTTTCGTGAGTCGTGGGTTGAATGTAGACATGGAAAAATTCTAAATCGAGAAGTTCTCGTTGCTCATTCGCAGTCATCGTGGAATTAACCCGTGTCTGGGTTGGGTTCAATATGCGCTGCCTTAAAAAAAAAACGTGTACTTTGGCTGTGCATGGGTTTTGCGTGTGCTGGGTTCAATTTGAGCCGGACTTTAGGCCCTAAAGTCCGGCAAAACCCATGCACAGCCAAAGTACACGTTTTTTTTTATATATTGCGGGCCGCACAGTCCACACGTGTGTTATTGTATAGAACACCAGAATTGATGGGGTAGCGCATATTGAACCCATAGCACAGACCCATCCTATTTTCGTGTGGTTCGAGATGTGCGAAAAATACAGTTTCATGGATCGTGGATTGAACGTAGACATGGGAAAATTTATTGAAGTGGTGCTCGTTCGCAGTCATCGTAAAAAAAATCGTATACTTAGGCTATGCATGAGCTGAACGTGGGCTTTGCGTGTGCTGGGTTCAATTTGCGCCGGGCCTTAATCCCGCACAACAAGAAGAAGATTATCTTATGTAGAAGCACCTATTTTAATATCTGATTCATATTAGGTTATTTAATCGGAATACAATTTCCATTCAACCGCCTTGATGACAAGGCATTGCACATGGAACACACTAGGTCTGATGAGGTCCGAAAGACCGAAATGCTTAGTCCATCCGGGCTATCGACCTAAGGTCTTTCTTCCCATTTTTCTAAATTCGTAATAAACAAAATCTCCCTCACCTTTATTGTGCGTCTTGTCCAGCGCCCTCGAAAAGTGCTCGTCGACGACCGTCGCGGCGTCCCCCTGGTAGTGCGTGAAGACTACGCAGTTTGCAGAGACGTACTGCGCCCTGGAGCCGCCGCCTCCCGGCGCGGCGGCGGCGCCCTCCTCCGAAGAGTCGTCGTGGCCCTCCTCCTCCTTGTGCGGGCGGAGGGGACTGCTGGGGGTCGAGCCGACAGTGGAGCCGCCCGTGCTGTGCGTCGCGTACACTCCGCTGCTGGGGGTGGCTTCCAGTCCGACGGCCGCGCTGCTCGACGCCACCGACGCCTGACTGAGCGGATGCGAGGATTCTTGCAATCGTTGTACGTTAAACTATAAAAAAAATAACAGAGAAAGGATTACATTAAGGGGATAGTTTTTTTTTACAGTATTTCCAAGTTCAATATTTTTTACGTATTAATATTCGATATATGCGATAAATGTTAGAGCACTTGATTTTCATGTATTACTTGCTGGACATACAAACAAATTAGCATTTTTCTATATCAATTTTTTCATCATTTAGCTTTAGCATCATTACTTGCTGTCGTCAACAGTCCATTGGATCACAATAAAAAATGCAGCTACAATTATGGCTCGTAATTGACCCTTCAACTACGGCAGTCGTCAATAAGCAATATACTTAGTCTGCCTCATAATCCGACAGTCTTCAATAGACAATTTTGGCGTTTTAAAGCTATGCCGAAAAAAGTTAGATTGTCAATGAGCGATTTAAAATTGCACTCAGAATCCAAATTATTTTTACATGCATTTTAGTGCAAATATTTGCGTTTGGCACTGCTCAAGCGTGTAGTTTTGTCCATGTTGAAACCAATCAATTATTCTCTTTCTAACTCACGAGGTAAGTACAATAAAAAAAACAAATATCTGTTGAAACAACTACATTTTTATAATATGGTTTCTATTAAAATCGCACCACTCTATTGCTACTTCAAAATTTCATTTTTTTTCCTACTACATTGCCACTTTTTTGATTTCCAGCCCCGAGAGTTGCAAGCCTTTGCGACTTTTTTATAACTCTTTATTTCCCAACAGATTCATAGCTCTAATAACTTCTATATAAAACAGCAATATACCACTCTCTATATAAGCATTGTCCATCAAAATCGAATCGTGTAAGGCACGGATTATGAAAACAAAACTGTGCGGTGTCTTTAATGGATCCTAGTTATGAATCGTAAACCTAAAGTTGTGCACTAATTATATATCCCTTGTGATTTCTAGCTACCATATAAACCACAAGGGATTTATAATTCGTGCACAACTCCAGGTTTACGATTACTCTGATTACTCATACATTTTTATTTTTAATTTTAACATCATATGGTACCACCATGGTATAGTAGATAAAGTAATCGTGTATTATCTCGAATCTCCACACATCATTGAATTCCAAGATTTCTTTTCATACCCCATATTTTGGGATACTTAATATACCAAATGTACATTTCAAGTACTATTTTTTTTTTGATAATGAAAAAAATCACCATTAATAATGAGTACTTACTTCTTGAAATGTCCATCTGGAGTATTAATAAAATTAAAGTTAAAGGAATTTTCATTTTCACATATATTATTAATATCTGTTTTGTGTTGCAATTTATTTTAATAAAAATAAGATTTTGTGGTTCGTCAAATTTACTGCGATATTTGTATTCCTAGAAGAACATTTGTTTATGCTTCAAATAAATTTGTTTAATTAATTTCTCACTTAACCCGTGGTGAAACGTTTTTCACAAAAAGTGAAACAAACCAAGTATTTTAATTTGAATTAAATCATCCTGAATTAATTCAAATAAATTGTTAAAAATGTTAAAACATAAATTATAAGAAATAAAGATGTAATTATTATGTAAATGTTTTCATTTATATTGTTGATAATTTTTTGTTTGTTTTAAAAAAAATAAGGAGATTTCGTTAATAAATTAATTAATTGATAATACTTTGTCAACAGTTTCCAACTCTGCTTTAGCAATTTTTATAACTCTTACTCTTTACATAAACTAGTTTAAATTGTTTATAACTGAATACGGTTTACATTGCAATCATTGCAAACAGTGTTCGTTTGTAATGCTTGCAATGATTGTAATGTAAACCTTATTCAGTTATAAACAATTTAAAGTTTAAATTGACGAAATTCCAGCCTGCAACATTGAAATATAATTTAAATTAATTAAATATAAGTGAAAAACCTCGACACCCAATATGGGTAAAAGTGGATAAAATTAAGAAAGAAAGAAAATGGAAAAGAAACATCATTGATGGGATTTGAACTCATGTCTCCCGGGTTTCTAGCCTATTATTATTATTTCTAGCTGTATTATGCTTTTAGTACAAAGCATAATTCACTGCTTTGTACTAAAAGCCTTACACTTCTATACTCAAGAGTTTTGAGTAATTTTATTTAAAATCATTAACATTCTTCAACCGCAACAACAAGGGAAGCGAAACCGTAAAACAAATCGAGATAAAAATCTGGATGATCAACACACAGCCATAAATCCTTTATGTTATTGCAAATCAACAATAATACACACAGGTGCGTTTGTTTTTGTTAACCGCAGCAGAAGATTCGTAATAAAATTCAATATCACACCATTTTACCAGGAAAGTGTTGGTACATGTGTATCATTCATGGAAATCGAACGGGTTTTATTTAGCGAAACGTCCCATTGATTTTTTTTGTTTGCGGCCGTAGCCTTAATAAACATTAAGCCGGACAATAAAAATAAAACAGGATGCATTATTGATGCCTGCCAGCGGAGAAAAACTTAAACGTCCGATTTAATTACGGGTTTGAAGCCATAACGCCAGCGTTGTTTTGACGTAACGCGCGAGTCGTTTTTCTGCTGGTGATTGCAATAAAAGACGAAACTAAGGAACCAAGGAAGGCTGTTCCAGCATTCAAGCGAAATTGTCACGTAGTAACTGTCAATGTAATTTAAATGTTGAATCTTTGCCCTCTATTCCCTCATATCCTCTTAAATACTGAATTTTAGATTTTGTGCTGTTGTTTAAATTAGGTACATTTAAACACTGTTGTTTAAATTAGGTACATTTAAACAACAACACAAAACCTAAAATTCAGTATTTAAGAGGATATGAGGGAAACAATGAGGGAAACAAATGGCAGATGCTCTTGCGAAAAAAGGGACTGACCTAATTCCCAATCTGTTCCCTTGCTAAAAAATATCTGAAGGCAAACATAAGGGACATTGAGGTTAGATGGAAAAAACGCTACTAGGAACTAAGACAGCAAAAATCCTCCACTACCAATAGGGATTTCTGGCTACTCAAGAGGAAAGATCTGAAACAAGCCTGTTTCACCAAGTATTAAATGAGAAATAATGGCTTACACTTCTATACTCAACAGCAAACTGTTTTTTTTTTCTTTGTTCTTCAAATTCGACCACTGTAGTAATTCAAGTTTAATTTACTTTAATCAACACTTCTATACTCAACCAATTTTTCTTCTTCTTCTATATTCTTTAAATTCGACCATTGTGGTAATTCATGTTTAATTTACTTTAATCAATAATAATATTCTGTAAACACGGCCAATTCGCCTTCCCTTATCGTCCTGCTCGATCTCGCCGATTTTAATATCAAGGATCTCCGCGATCATTTTCACTCGAAAGACGCGTTCGGCCGGAGCGGAATTCCGATTTTATGCAAATAGGCGCATCTCGAGCGGCGAGCACGAACGCTGTTATTATTTTAATGAACCCATCGGAACCGAAAAACGTGGAAATATCGAGAGCAATAATCGTACAGAGAACGCGCGGGAATCGCGAAAATATCCGCTCAATTAAGGGGCTTACATGAGCGTTTGCTAATTAGGCAGCTCGTGTGCTCCTCGGTATTTTCGTTTAATCGGGTGTTTAATTATGTAATTTATCAATTAATATTTGTAGTTCAATAAAAAAAAGAGAGGAAAATTGAAATAGATTGTTTCCTGTTTCGATTAGGATGTTAATGTGTTTAAAAAAAAGATGTTGAACATCTAAACCCATGTAGATTTAAACATTTATGAAATAAAACAAAATAAATTGTAATAAGTTTATTGTAGAAACACCGCTAGAATTTAATTAATAGTTCTGATATTTAAGTACTGCTAGTTCATATTTTTCACAATAAATGAAAGACGACGCAAGCGCCATCTTTCGCCTAATTTCATATGGCATTATCAACGATTCTAGTCTACAAGGTAGACAACCGAGAATCGTTGCTTCGTCCACTAAAGAAAGGCGAACTTGTCCTGTTTATGAGAACAGGAACAGTTCATATTGCTACAATTGTTTTGGTACACAGTACCATCATCAGGCGGATGAAGAGGTGGATTTGTTAATTATGTTAATTTTTCAACCATTGAAATTTTCCCTAAATATATATTTCCTTTTATTTCACCAAACTATGAGTTCAATATTTCTTGAAATAACAAAAGAAAATGTAGAGTTAAGTATGAATTCAATGTTTGGTGAAAGAACAAAAGTAAATATAGAGTTAACTATAACCTACTTGGGTTAGAAGGTGGCGGATTTTTGTATTTTATATAGTGTTGGGCAAAATCGAGTAATATCAATAATCGTAACTATTTAAAAAAATAAAGTCTATAAGTAACAATAAATTGGGTTTTTTTAATAAATAGGAAACAGTTACTGATGTTAATAGAATAAGTTGTATTAATAAAATTATCCCTCGACACCCAATACGAGTAAAAGAGGATAAAATTAAGAAAGAAACAAAGAAAGAAAGAATGAAAGAATACGGGTAAAAGAGAATAAGATTAATAAAGAAAGAAAGAAAGAAAGAAAGAAAGAAAGAAAGAAAGAATAAAATTATCACGTACCTAATTATATTTAAATAATTTAAATTAAAAAATACTCGAAATATAAAACAATAAATAATAATCGATCGAACCAAACAGTTGGAATGAATCGAGTTGTTCGAAAGAATAAAATTATCACGTACCTAATTTTTCAGCAACAAAAAAGATCGACTTTGCCCATGTCTAATTTCATATTGTCATCGCTTGCATTATTACGTTCAGCATATTTCTTTTATTGTTGTGCTTTCCTGTACTTAACTATGTCGTTTATATATTCGACAGGGATAGCAAAAGTAATGAAATCAAGCGGATCTTCACTCATCACGTAACTCAAAACCAATCATCGATAATGAAATAGTATATGCAAAAAAAAAAACAATAGACTTTTTAATTTCATGAGAGGTAAAAAACTTATTGGCAAACTCGTTCTATGTAGAAGAATTTTGTCTTGATTGTTCCATAAAATTCGTTACAGATGTGAAATTATACTCACGGATTTCATATGAGGATTTTTGTACCCGGCGCATCCACCATTACCGGAAAAATATAAATATTTTGATAATCTATTTATTTTTGTTATTACAATTAAAATCCAATTGTAATTTAATTTCTTGCAGTTATTTATTTCGAGTTATTAAATACAAAAAACACGCAGCAATAAGCCTTTATAATCAGATTAGTAATAATCGAATTTTATTTGAATTGTAGAAATTTCAATGTACAACATTCAGGTATAATTAAAATTAATTAAATATAAAGTGGAAAAGAAATATCTCTGATGGGATTTGAACTCATGTCCCCCGATTGGAAAAATTTAAATTATACCTTAATGTTCTACATTGAAATTTCTTGTACAACATTGAGGTATAATTTAAATTAATTAAATAAAAGTTGCAAAGAAACATCTCTGATGGGATTTGAACCCATGTCCCCCGATTTGGTTCAAATCCCATCAGAGGTGTTTATTTTTCACTTTATATTTAATTAATTTAAATTATACGTCAATGTTCTAAATTTAAATTTCTTGTACAACATTTAGGTATAATTTAAATTAATTAAATATAAAGCAAAACAATAAACATCTCTGATGGGATGTAAATATAAATTAAAATGAATATTCATTTAATTTAACCCAATTTTATTTTTAATTTTCTGTAGTTATTTCTTTAAATTTAATAAATGCAAACAAAAAACAGGCAGCAATAAGGCGACGAACTTGTTTTTGACCAACTGGCAGAAACGTCCAAGAAAACACGTCCTGGCTATATTTGTAACGACGGCCATTAACTAATAGCCCGATCTGTTTGGCCTAATCTCATTACCGGCTGGTTATAATTTGCAATTTTCGATTTACAAACGCTGACCATTTTCACGCTGCATTCCGAAAGAAATTTGCCTAAAAAAAACGAACGGTCTCCTTTGACAAGGTGTCAGATTTAGTACGAGTTGCCTTTTAAATTCTGTATTGAGGAAATTATTTCGAAAAAAAAAAGACGGTGTGGAATTTAAGTGGAGTTGAGCTTTCTAAAGTGATTGGGACGCAGTGGTAACGAATAAAAGACAGATCAAGAGATTCTCAATTTCAGTGTCGCTTCCTATTGAAAAATCCCGTGATTTTTAAACCCATGTAGTATGTATAGTGAGGATTTTATGTCGTTGAATAAAGCCCTACTTAAAGTTATCTAGTTAAGTTTATGTACATATTAGTAATCAGTTATATTTCATTAGTATCATAAACTGCCAGAAAGAATTCTTCAAAAGTTTAAACTTATTCGATGAATATAATAGAAAAGAGTATTCACTCACTTTGCTCGGGAAGTAGTTGTTTTAATATGCACTGTACTTCTATTTCTACTGGTTGGTTTGGCTTTCTATGCAATTTTAGTTAATCTTTGTCTTTATTTTTACTAGTTTTATTTTAATATGTATTGTTTTTTTTTATTAAATATTAATTATTTTTTATTCAAAAATCAACATTTCTTCCAACACGAGCTCACAAAATAATTAACAGTTTTATTGCGTATTTAAATATTACGTCTCGCTTTGACGTAAGACATTTTATTGGTAATAACGTATTAAGTTTATGGCAGCTGTAAAATTAGTGCAGATGTGGCAATAAAATGTTTTTTTCACTTTAATAAATATTTCAGTTTTAGATTTTGCAGAAGCAAGAAGAAACCCAACGAAAAAATAGTGACGTTCAGTAATACCTACAACTCGTTACTTAAATGAACGTTTTTATACATATTCCCGATGCCAGCTTTTGATTTCTGTGTTGATTAGGAAATAGTTTGTTTTATGACGCTGGTTCATGCTTAAGTGTCGTTACGAATGTAAATAGAGAAAGGAATACAAGAAATCATCATTATATAATTATGGTATATTTAATTAAAACACTCAGTGTATATAACATTCGATACTTTTTTTTGTGTGCGCTAAAAACCATTCATTACATTAATAAAAATGTTTTACCAAATAATCAACGAGAAATAAATTTATACTATCCAAAAAAAAGAAGCAATTAATACAAAAATTATTAACACTGAATTAACCGTATAAATTCGTTTGTTCTTATGAGCGTATACTAATGGCATTCATCGATATTAGTGGGCAGTCAGTCGGCGATTCAAAGACATTCCTGCCGGAGCAGCTTCCCCGGACTCTCAACTTCATTCCTTCCTATCATACCCGCATACCCTTTCAATCAAATTCGCTTATAAAAATATAAAATATAATTAGCAACTTATCCCGAAATGAACAATACCCGCGATTTTTTATTTATTTTTCTTTCCTTTTTATGAATACATAAATTATTGGGTAATTTTTCGAACGAACGAAAACCGAAACCGGAGACAGGCCGAAACGCTGGTAACTACACCCTTGTAACCGAACAGGTGATTACTTTTGTGCGGCTCCGCCGAAAGAATGCCAATAAGACAGAAACGGCGAAACCGGCGAAAAGACGGTGCCTTTCTTTGGTGTCGCTTCTGAAAAATCGCGCTGAGGGCTCAATTTAATTGACAATTCTAATCGGTCGTTTGTTCTCCGAACAAATTCGAAAATAAGAAGAGGAGCGAAACTGCAAATTCAATTGCCTCGACAATAATACAAGAAAACAGGCGTCTTTATTTTGTTTCACAGTGATGGTTTCACAAAGTGAAAATTTAATGTTATATTTTCAGAATAATATAAATTGTGTTTTCTTCAACTTTTTCTTACTATAATTTAGTAATATTTTATTCCTAATTATTTCTTACTAATTAATAACAATCTTGAAATTCGTTTTTTTTTTCTCTATTTCATTTTTACTAGTTGGAAAATTGGTTTACCGTTAATCTTGAAATTCATTCAAGCTTTTAATAATAGTAGGACAAGAACATAAGAATAAGCTTTATGATATAACGTTTATTAATTATATTATTAATTCTAGTTCGTTATACATATAAAACACTGATTAATTTAGTTTGTATAACTTTCAATTTATTTTAATTCTAAAATAAATTCAAGATTATAGAAATCTGTGTTTTATTTTCAAAAATGAGGCAATAGATGGCACTTGCGTCTTCTTCCATTTATTATGATTCATATCAGTGTTTTATTAATAATTTCTAATCGTAAATAGAAATTTGTTTGTAAGTAATCCTTGGAAATTAATTTAATTTTTCACAAACTATTTTTTTATTTCTTCTATATACGATTAGAAATTATTAATAAAATTCTGTATCACTTTATTTGTATTTATTTTATTTGAATGCATTTCCAACCGTATATAGAAAACTTTATAAAAAAGATATAAAAAATATAAAATATAAATTCCACCTCACTAAATATGAGGTGGAATTTATTTTTTATATTTTTTTATAAAGTTTTCTATATACGGTTGGAAATTCATTCAAATTCAAAGCTATACAAACAAAGTGGAACTTGTAAGGAATTTCATAATATTTACAACCCTGATCTTACATATTTTAAACCTTTCTAAAATTTTTATTACTCGATATTCATAACCTTGATCCCACATATTTTAACCCTTTCTAAAAAATGTATTGCTCGATATCCATAAACATCTTTATTTCTGAGATTGGAATATACAATTACAATACAATATCTAACAATACACTAACGTTCACAATATATTTCCAACTCTGAAACTGGCTATCGACCATGGTCTTTCAGCCTGATCCCACATATTTTAACCCTTTCTAAAATTTTTATTGCTCGATATCCACAATCCTCATCCCACATATTTTAATAACTTCTACAATATTAATTGCTCAATATCCACAACCTTGGGCGTATTGGAAAGGGTTAAAATATGTTGGATTAAAACCCCTTCTAATTATTACAAAAATTAATCATTTTTATAACCACTTTTTCAAGAGGTTTTTCCTTAGAAGCATTCCAAATTCTTCTGAAGAAAAATCTCAACCCATTCGAAAATATTCAAATTTCGATAATTTTTTGTTCTTCCGAAAAAATCTGAAAAAATCTCAAAGATTCCTGGTGATGTTAGAAAAACCATGGGAGATTTATTTTTCTAGAAAAAAAAAAACATTTCCGGTTCTTTAAAGCCGTTTAGATCATGAAATCATATTTACATGAAGATTACATATAAAACACTGATTAATTTAGTTTGTATAACTTTCAATTTATCTTAATTTTAAAATAAATTCAAGATTATACAAATCTGTGCTTTATTTTCAAAAATGAGGCAATAGATGGCACTTGCGTCGTCTTCAATTTATTATGATTCATATCAGTGTTTTATTAATCATTTTTAATCGTATATAGAAATTCGACCAGTGAGAACGGTTTAAGCGAAACGCGCAGATCGGCGCTTTTCGATGTTACGTTAATTGAATCAAGATAACTTAGTTCACAGATGCGATAGAATGTTGCAACTTGAAAAACAAGATTCGAGAAGGATTTTTCTACATTTCAACACTAAAATAAGTAATATAGGGATTTTGTGTTTGTCTATAAAAAAATAGAAAATTTGATATTTTTTCGCTCATTTTTCAAAAGCCAAATTTACATTCCCGCTGTGCGAAAACTATTTGTTCGATATTACTAAAATTTATACAGCTGATACTCCCATTCATTGGGTACATTTTTGTGTAATTTGAAGTTATTCCGCGAGTTTCGGATTTTTCACGAAAATCCATTTTTTTTTTTTCAAATTTCAATGATTTTTTTTTCTTAAGAAAAAATCTGAAAAAAATCTCAAATGACCTTCAAGATATTAAAAATAGTTTGGGATGTTCATTTTTCCAGAAAATATCCATTTCCGGTTCATTAAAGCCGTTTGAATTGATAAAGTCATATTTACATGGAATCTTATGGAAACGGTTTAAGCGAGACGCTCCGATCGACGCTTTTCGACGCTACGTTCATTAAACTAAGATAACTTAGTTCACAGATGAGATAGAAAGTATCAACTTGAAGGATGTTATTCAGGAAAGATTTAGCCATAATTCAACTATAAAATCATTAGAATGGGGGTTTTGTGTTTGGCTATAAAAATTCTCAAAAGTGGATAATTTTTTCGCTCATTTTTCAAAGTCCCAATTTACATGCGTGCTGAACAAAAACTGTTTGCTTAATGAAGCTTAAATTTTCACAGTTGATGCTTCCCTTTATTGAGAACATTTTTGTGTAATTTGAAGTTATTCCGCAAGTTTCGGATTTTTCACGAAAATCCATTTTTTTTTTTTCAAATTTCGATGATTTTTTTTTCTTAAGAAAAAATCTGAAAAAAATCACAAATGCCCTTTAAGATATTAAAAATAATTTGGGATGTTCATTTTTCCAGAAAATATCCATTCCAGGTTCATTAAAGCCGTTTGAATTAATGAAGTCCTATTTACATGGAATCTTATGGGAACGGTTTAAGCGAGACGCTCCGATCGACGCTTTTCGACGCTACGTTCATTAAACTAAGATAACTTAGTTCACAGATGAGATAGAAAGTATCAATTTGAAGGATGTTATTCAGGAAGGATTCAGCCATAATTCAACTATAAGATCATTAGAATGGGGGTTTTGTGTTTGGCTATAAAAATTCTCAAAATTGGATAATTTTTTCGCTCATTTTTCAAAGTCCCAATTTACATGCGTGCTGAACAAAAACTGTTTGCTTAATAAAGCTTAAATTTTCACAGTTGATGCTTCCATTTATTGGGAACATTTTGGTGTAATTTGAAGCTATTCCGCGAGTTTCAAATTTTTCACGAAAATCCACTATTTTCAGAAAATATTAAAATTTCGATGATTCAGAAAAAATCTGAAAAAAATCTCAAATGCCCTTCAAGATGTTTAAAAAAGTATGGGATGTTTATTTTTCCAAAATAATTCCATTTCCGGTTCATTAAAGCGGTTTGAATTGATGAAGTCCTATTTACATGGAATCTTATGGGAACGGTTTAAGCGAGACGCGCCGATCGACGCTTTTCGACGCGACGTTGAATAAACTAAGATAACTTTGTCCACAGATGCGATAGGATATTGCAACTTGAAAAACTGGATTCGGGAAGGATTTATCTTATTTTTACTCGAAAATCATTAACATGGAAATTTTATGCTTGTCTATAAAAAATGATAAAGTTGGGATTTTTTTTCGTTAATATTTCAAAGTCAAAATTTGCATGCGTGCTGAACGAAAACCGTTTGATTCATATGGCTTAAATTTACACAGTTGATGCTTCTATTCATTGGGAATATTTTGGGGTAATTTGAAGTTATTTCGAATTTTTCGTCAAAAACCCCTTTTCTACGCAAATTATTATACTTCACAGAATCATTTCTGTCGTATATCTTCAACATATTAAAATATTAAATATCTAATTAAATAAATGGAATTTGAAAATAATTAATTATCAATCAAACATTTTCTTTTTTGATTAATAATTAAATATTTTCAAACTTCTTTTATTTAATTAATTGGTCACAGATATACCAATTCTCCAATTCTCGTACGTACATTTTTAATAACTATGTTTAATTTGAATAACTGTGAGTGACACAGTCACACTATTGAAAACAAATTCTGTTTTCAATAGTGTTTCTTCCGAGTACCTTCAAACAAAATCAATCAAACGGGAGTGTTTCTATTGAAAGTCGGCGATTTTTTGCTCTCTCCATCGTTTCGTGATTAAAGCCGTTTGCGGATCGTCGTCCGCTGTCATCTGTCGCGAAAACGCACACGGGCGTTTATGTTTTATTCAGCACGCAGCCAATTTCCATTTCAATAGATTCCATCAAAACGTTCGCTGGGCTCGACGCTTCCAGGACAACGGCGATTATGATCGACGCACTTTCTTTATGGCTAATAATGAAATGTCAATGTCGACAGCGGGATCGTTAATTGTAATAATTGTGTAGACTTTATAAAAAAATGCTTAATGTGTTTTTTTTTTAAGAATAGCATGTTATGATACTCCCCCTCATAGTAGTGGAAACAAGCAGGAATATACTACCCAATTTAAGAAAGGGAGACTCTTGTAGGGAGTTCTTCAAGAAAATCAAATCACTCACATTGTGTGGACTCTACGTACAGAGAGCTTTTTTTATAAGTAAACATTTCTCCATGGGAAATTCAACTTTTTCTTCATTTGCATATATTTTCGATCAATTTCACCAAATTTGAGACAATTCCATTACAATTACATATGACCTGCCCATCAAACATGAAATTCTACTAAGGTAAAGATTTTTTATAGGCAACTTCGCAAAGCTGAGAAAAACATTAAAATCCCAATTATATTCTTTATTCATTCTTTCCAAAGATGAAGAACAAATCTCGAGATATCTTATATATTAGTTAGTATTAAATCATTATGTAAAATGAATTTCCATTTTTTTCTACAAAAATCCCAATTATAACAGTAAGTGTAAGTTCTGTTATAATTAAGATTGTATTGTTTGTAATAATTATAATTTTAATTAATTCCACTGTTGAGTTTCTTATCCCAAGTTTATAAACACTGGATCCCCGAGACGTGACTAACTTAATCAAAACTTGACATTTACATAACGCCCCAACATAATCGGCATCCACACAACTCGCCCGCTTTATAAATAAGGAACGATACACGTGTGTTTATAAGAAGATGCAGGTGAGCCCGTTTTGTGTAAACATAGACGTGAGAAAGTGAAAGTGCGAAGACGAAAAGGACTCGTTTTGCTCCAGATCAAAGCGATTGCAGAAATGCGACACAAATCTGTTCACGAATCGTCGCGCCGGACACGAATTATCTAACGTGTGCGTGTTTCTGCAATTAGTTGCGATTTATGTCGCAACTAATTAGATTGAATGTTTATTCTCGAACGGTTTAAATGGAATTATTTATGTCTGTTAATCGAATTTTGGAATATTACTATTTGTAAATGTTTCTCGCGAACTCTGTTTGTATTTTCTTTTTACAAATTAAACTTTTTGAAATTTAAATAAGACTATTACTACCAATAAAAGTGGTAAAAAATATAGTAATAGTCTCATTTAAATTTGATATGGATTACCACGTAGTAACGGTCGAAACCATCGTGATGTTAAACTTTATGATAATAAAATCCAAAATTATAAGTTATTCTTTTCATAATAAAATAAATTTATTTTGAAAAGAATATGTTTATAGTACTCTGTTAATAAACAGATTACTCTCTCTCTCTCTCTCTCTATTAGTATGATTCCAAAAAAGAAATAGATCCAATCGACACGGATCTAGACTGTTTCAACTGAAAATTCAAACGAAAATTCTTTATTGTAAACTCGAGCCGGTGAAATCTATTTTCTCGACCTGATTAATTATAGAAACATCCAAATTACAATTAACCTAGCATTATGTTTGTAATTTTGGATTAAGTCTAAATAATTATATCAAGAATATGACAAATGTTTTCATGATAGCTATTTTTCTATACAAATTCAATTTTTGTTTGTGAATTACTGAATATTTACACATCAAAAAGTATTGATAATTTGTGTACCTAGGTTATCGATTAATTATTTTCTTTTAATTTAATTAAAACTGCGACGTGAAACATTTCCAGCACCATTATAATTACAATAACTAGTTATTAATATTTTGTTCAAACTATTCGTATTTCATACTTTCAAAATTTCAATTTAATATTAAAAAAGGGCAGAAAGACCTGTGGTCAATAGCCATATAACAATTAATTAATTTTTGTGTGATATACATAATCAATGTTTGTTACCTTATTGTAAACTTAATTTTTAATAAAGATTGTTATGTATATATTAAAAAAAACCTAAAACAACCAAAGAAATCGAGAACAAAAACGGTGTTAATCCGCAAATAAAAAAATTCAATTCCCATCAGATAAAATGCTTTAATTAGTATTGAAGACATCACCACCAGACCAAACTTCCTTCTGGCTAAACACAAACGGCCGACCGTTAGCGAGTTTCTGTATTCCTTTTGAAAGCGGTTATTTATTTCAATTATCATAATTTATTGCCGAAACGTGAACGATTTTTGCAACAGAAGGAGGATCCGAAACGGATAAGGACGACCATTTTCGGACAAAACCATTTGCGCTTATGGGAACAATTGCAGAAATGCAACACAAATCATCCGAGATCTTAGAATGTGCATTAAAGAAGAAGAAAAAAAGGAATAGTAGAGGTTTTGCTGAAACAATTCGTTACTGGTTTCAATTATAAGTGAAATAAAGAATGCGTAAAGCAAATTTAGGTTTGTATAATATATTAGAACATTTTTTTGTTTGATGATTCGCAACATTTTTGAAATTACAATTTTTTAATCAGAGTAGCTAAAACCTAGCTTTGGTTGGAATACTAATACTTATCATTATAATATTAATGATTTTTTTTAATCAGAGTAGCCAAAACCTAGCTTTGATTGGAATACTACTGGCTAGGTTTTGGCTACTCTGATTAAAAAAAATTATCATTAATATTATAATGATAAGTATTAGTTTTCCAACCAAAGCTAGATTTTGGCTACTCTGATTAAAACAATTGTAGTTTCAAAAATGTTGCGAATCATCTAACAAACAAAAAAATGTTCTAATATATTATACAAACCTAAATTTTCTTTACGCAAATAACTAAAACTAAATATTTGCCATTCAGACACGGGATTTCACATGAACTAAGAAAACCAAAGAAAGATTTAAATTTAAAGTCTTGTTTTAGAACTAACTAACTAGAACTAAGAAAACCAAAGAGAGTTTTTTTTTAAATTTAAAGTCTTGTTTAAAAAAAAAATGGGGACTTTACTAATTAAACAGTTTTTTTTAAGAGTTGTTTTTTATATGTACTAACTAAAGAGAAATGTTATTGAAACTGTTATTAAAATTGCAGTTTCATAAAAAAAAAAACAGCTACCTAATATTTTTTATAATTCTGCAGAATTAAAAATATGAATGAATTTTTGCATTTGCATTCTCTCTTCACGTCCAATGAGAATTTTTCGATCTGGTGTTGTCTAAAAAAAATTTTTGATTGAAGTTGAATGGTGGAGATAAAAAGCAGCGTGAAATTCGCGCCTGCAGCAATATGCAAATCGCGTTTCACACTCTTGTGGATTATTCACACAACAGCGAGAAAGCCATTGTAAAAATGTCATAACAATGATTATAAATGTTAATTTCTTATTATTTATATTAATGCATTAAAGGATGGATATGAAGTAATTTCAGTGGTAAAATAATGTAATAAAAATTGTGACAATTTTAGTAGTAAAATAAATTTTACTACCAAAGCCAAACCAGGGTTATTCCAGTGACAAAATAGATTTTAACACGAAAGTCAAAGCAGCGACGGATCCAGTGAAGGAAATTTGTGATGAGTAAAATTGTATTGTAATAAAAATTGCAATTATTCCTGTGGTAAATTAGATTTTACCAACAAAGCCAGAATCCAGAGATAAAAATGTGTACTGATTAAAATATATTTTATTATAAAAAAATTATGACTATTCAAGTTACAAAACAGATTTTACTATCAAAAGTAAATTAGGGACGAATCCAGAGATAAAAATGTGTGATGATTAAAAAAATATTTTATTGCAATAAAAATTGGTGTTATTCCAGTGGTAAAACAGATTTTGCCATCAAAGCCAAAGTAAGGACGAATCCAGGGATGAAAATTTGTGATGATTAAAAAAAATGTTCATGTTTGGTAATTAATTGTAGTAAAAATTGCTGTTATTCCGGCGGTAAAATAGATTTTATTACCAAAACCAAAACAAGGTTCTTCCAATGGTAAAATAGGTTTTTCCCACCAAAGCCAAAGCAGCGATGGATCCTGGGATGAAAATGTGTGATGATTAAAATTTATTTAATTGTAGCAAAAAATGCTGTCATTCCAATGGTAAAATATATTTTACCACCAAAGCCAAGGCAAGGACGAATCCAGGAATGAAATTGAGTAATAATTAAAATAATGTTTTGTAATAAAATTTGCAATAATAGATTTTACTACCAAAGCTAAAACAAGATTATTCTAGTGGTTAAACAGGTTTTACCACCAAAACCAAAACATGGACGAATCCAGGGTTCGAATGATTACAAAATATTTTTTGTAATAAAATTTGCAGTAATTCCCCTGGTAAAATAGATTTTAGTACCGAAGCTACCAAAGCGAAAACAGGTTTTCATATTAGTTTATTTTTGGAGGGGGGCAGGGGGTGACGAGGAGGTGGTTAATACTTTTTGAAGAACCACCTCCTCAGTCTGAAGAACTGCAGGGGATTGTACATTAAAATTATTTGTTTTTGCTGTAAATAATTAAAAATATCACAGCAGCTAAAGATATTAATTATTGTTTAATTTATTGAATGAATAAATCCATATTTTTCTATTATTGCTAATCAAATTCTTTATCATAACTTTGAAAGACGTAATGTAGTGAAATGCTTAGGGACGAGAGGATGTGGTCATAAATACCTCCTTGTATCTACCCCTGACCCAAAGAGGAAAAAAAAAATCATTAAGAACCACTAAATTTAATCTGAGGGAATTTGTAGTAATATGACATGTAGCTCCATCTTGTTGAAACCATGAGAATTGGTTTCAACAAGATGGAGCTACATGCAATAATAAGAGTACAATAACAATAATAAGAGTAACTGAATAAAAAAATGCGAGGTTTATGATTCCACAATTATAAAAACGACAAACTTTGCCGTGTTGAACACAGTTTTTTTTTTTTATATATAGAACATCTTTATTCAGACAATTATAATTACTTTTATATTATAAATTTATATTTAATTGCTATATAATTATTTTTGTTTGTCTGGGCTATCAACCAACGGTATTTCTGCCTTTTTTTATTTCTGACGATTCTTCTTTTTTAAGTTTATAAACATTGGTGGAATCGGTAATAATAAGTGATGTTTTCTTTTCGTCGAGTTTATTGTGTTTGCGCGACGGATGTCTCAATATGTTCCGCTGTCAAAATATGATGGAACGGGCCATTCTTTCTGGTTGTACTACACCACAAATAAATACGTGAGCGAGTGCACCTCTGAGACGCCGACTTATGACTGATGGAGATCTTATCGGGACGATCATACTGTTAAGTATGCGTAAGAGATTAAGACCGATGTCAACAAGCGACGGCCGGAAGATACCATCTCCACTCAAAAAGATCCGTTCAGGATCCTTCTAATTGTTAATTATGATATATGGATGGATTTCATTCCGCGACACACTAAAAACTACCCTTATCAAAAATGAAATAAAGAAGAAGAAATAACACACTGAATCACTGAATACTGCGGGGTATTTATTTATTTATATATTTACGGAATCTTTATTTTACAATATACATTTCATTTAAAAAATAATAATAAAAATTTAATTGGTGATCCAATAAAACCTTATTAATATTATTAGAGCAGCATCTAAGTTAACTTTCTGGAGTTTTCGATGCGCTTCAGCCGCCGTTTTCTTCGAATGAAAGAAGAAAAGCAACACTTTCCGCAAATGACGGTTATTTTCCACAAAATTAGAAATTTTCTCACAACCAAAAGTATATGACGCAACAACAAAATCACTAATGTGTCAAAGGGGATTGTTTGCCGTATGTCTAAGCTTGGTTCGTGAGGTTATGGTTGTGTCATAATCAACCAGCACTTACTACAAGAAAAACAAATATAATAATCGTGCAATTTATTACATTATTGAATCATTTTGTGGATGTCATACAATTTACGAGATAAATGCTATATAAATATATGCTAGCTGAACTGTCTAGAAGATTCACACAAATAAATTAAAGCAATTTATATTCATTCTTCATAATAATTAATTCAAAAACCAAGGCGATGGCAATATCAGGAAAGGAAACTAAAATGAACATGATAGAGGATAAGAAAATTGAGGGAATTTGAAGAGAATAGACAAAAATATGGAAACGAGAAAAGTATGGGAAGTAAAAATGCAAGGTAAAAAAATGGGGAAGATCAAGGAAGGCATGGGAAGGAGTAATCAACGAAATTTTAAAGAAGAGAGGCATTACTACGAGCGATGCTGCAGAAATTACCAAAGATCGCAAAACTTGAAAGAAAGTTATGAAGAGATAAATGAATAATAATTGCTTAACAGGAAACAGCATAACCCAATTACAGGATAATATGTATAAAATAGTAAACATGAAAAACGTAACAGAAATGGAAATTATAACTAAATAAACTACATGTATAAAAAAAGACATAACCCATATGGGTGTAGATAGGGCTACTGAATATATATATATATATATATATATATATATATAATATAAATAATTCATAATAATTTATAATATTTATTAATCATAATTTATTTTATTAAACTTATTTTTTGTGGTGTCCCCCAAATTCAAATTACAAACTACAAAGGGTTTTTCCAATGGTAAAATAGTTTTTTTCCACCACATCCAAAGCAGCGATGGATCCTGCGATGAAAATGTGTGATGATTAAAATTTATTTAATTGTTAAACATTTTGTAAAAATGCTGTTATTCCAATGGTAAAATATTTATTTATATAAAAAAAAGGTGATTGGGTGAAATGGTTAAACCGACACCCAGGTGTGAATGGTGCAAAAAAAACTTGTTTTTTCTTTTATTTTTATTTTGTCTCCGATTATAATTTATTTCATTTTTGTATATCTCAATTCAGTGGAAAATTGTATTTATTCCTGACACGATTACGCTTATTTTTCTTTTCGTTTTTTTTTTATTTTTTTATATTCTCTATTTAGATCCGCCAGGATATTTTCAGGTATTCCTACTAATAATATAAAAGGTCGTTCACACGGATCTTCAGAACAAGAATGTGATTAACGATAGCCATTAATATCTTTTATCTGGTATTCCTTTGGCCGTTACCGCGCTTATTGAGAGTTTATCTTCAGTCGCTAAAACGAATTAATTCAACATCAACTTCATCCAAATCCAAACATTTCGACGTTGCTCACTTCTATTTTAAATTTAAAACTTCAGGACAAATTAAAATCTTTTGCAGCTGTTCATTTCGATTTTGTTTATTTATTTCACATTTCATTAAAATTATTAATGTAATGATTTAACATTCATTTTTTTAATTTCTAGACCTCCCTTGAAAGTTTAAACATTTCCCACATTACTTTCGCACAATATTTTAAAAACATGCGATTTGAAGAAATGATTGAATGTGATGCAATGTTGAGGAAAATAAAAAATAATCCTTTTTTGTTAACCATCCCTCCAATTCCGTTTGTTTTGAAGTGTTTTCAAGAATCGCGCTCCGCGTGATAAATTACGTGAAAAATTTTACAGGTTTTTGATTAGATGAACTGTCATCCCAACAATAAGTTTGTTTATCTACCGGTCCATAGGATAAACTAACCACCAGGAAATTTTCCGGTCACATATGGCTCCGCAGAGTTTTTAAATTGCATGAAATTACTCATAAAAACACTGACTTGATTATAATTATAATTTAAGAGAGTGGATTCACAGATAGTAATTTTTTCTCATAAAGAAAACTGAAATTACTGTGATCAATGGATCATTAAATCTACTCATCGGTGCTATACATTTATTACAATTTTGTTTATTAGTGCTATCTATTGATCATAGTAGGTTTACATTTAATTATGAGTGCCATTAATCACAGTAGGCTCACGGAGAATATATCTTACTAGTAAACAAAGCTGAACCTATTGTGATCAAAAGATACCTATATCTGATATTAGGAAGTGTGCAGCTCTGCACTAAACTTAGGCCTCATTAGGCCCATTGTGCTACCTCCCTGAACTGATGATGGATGATCTCATCATCAATTCAGCCAGCCTACCTTGTTTAGGATCAACGGATAGCACTAATAACCAAAATCGTGAAAAATGTATAGCATCAATGAGCAAAAAGTGGTGCAAAATGAAAAGAAAATTCTACAAACATAGACTTTTTTTAAATATGTGGTGAACTACAATTCTATTTTGATTAATATCAGTTATTGTGGTATTCCACAGATTTTGATTTAAAAAATAGTTTAAATTTAATAAATACCCTATCATATTGGTGAGCAGCTCCGAAGGGTGAAGGAAAAGGGCCCGCCCTGGGCACAGGGTGAGCCGGCGCGGCACCAGCCCGCTGGTAGAGATAAGGGTAGTACGCCTGGTACATAACTTCAGAGCAGCTCATGGCACATCACCACACTAAAAACTACCCTTATCAAAATAAAATAAAGAAGAAGAAAAAACACACTGAACCACCCCTTGATACTCGAGAAATAATCCCCCGCACTTGATTATAATAGCGTAAACCACTAAAAAAAAAAACGCACAATCCAATCAAAAGCACAGTTTTTATTTTACGACACGTAATTTATAAAATCCAAAATACAAAAATCACACTAATTGATAAACAGTCCCATGTGTTTAGTTGGTAGCGAGGTGTATACATTCACCCTGTACGCACACCGGCAACAGACTAGTACTCGGCGAAGAATTTGGGGTGTTTAGAACCTCCCACTTAATTCAATAAACGAAACCACGCCTGGTGGAACACCTCACCACGCCCGTTCCAATCAAATCTACTCTCTCCACCAATAGAAACGCGCGCCGAGCATCCCCACCCCGGTATTCCGGCATACCATAACAGAGGGTATGCCGCTTATCATTTTTATCACGGGCTTATCGAAAATTCACGGACGGCACAAAACGGAACCATAAAGGCGATCGTCACGTTTTAATTATGGTTATGATGATGATGATAGGATCCTGGTATTGATGTTTCTCTTTGATGGTGTGTGTGTGTGTGGTTTTTTTTTGTTGCTGGTGTGATTGTTGTTGGAAGCACGTGGTTTACGGATCGATTGCGTTTTGTGGGCGTGGACGAAAACGAGTCTCGGGAGTTTTAATAATTAGGCTATTTCGCGCTCGGCTTGTTTGATTCGCTGATGTGCTTAAGGCCATTCCATTTATTTTATTCGATGGGCATAAAAGTTTGTCGTTAAATAAACATCCTTCAAATTTGTTACCCATAAAAGGAATTATACAGAATTATTAAATGTATAGAATATTTAAACATACACAAATGGTAGGAAGATATCTGGTATTCAAGTAGGAAGATTTCAAAACGTCTACACCTGACAGCATGTTAGGAAGTCCTTTGGACTTTAAAAAAGCCAGGACTTGACAACATGGTAGGAAGATTTCAAAACGACTAGACTTAACACCATATTAGACACTCTTCTGGTCTTCAAAACGACAGGACTTGACGGCATGATAGGGAGACCACTGATACAATTGTTTCTCCAACACTGTTGGCGAAAAAATGTACCAGTATCTCCACAATAAATTTTTATGAAACTTAAAAAAACTTTTGTTTTATTATAAATATACTTCTGGTGTTCAAAACGCCAGGACCTGAAGGCATGTTAAGAGTACTTCAAAACGTCTAGACCTGACAGCATGGTAGGAAATCTTCTAGTCTTCAAAACGTCTAGACCTGACAGCATGGTAAGAAATCTTCTAGTCTTCAAAACATCAGGATCTGACAGCATGGTAAGAAGTCCTCTAGTCTTCCAAACGCCAGGACCTGATGGCATGGTAGGAATACTTCAACACCTCTAGACCTGACAGCATGGTAGAAAATCTTTTAGTCTTCAAAACGTCGGGACCTGACAGCATTGTAGGAAGTCCTCTAGTCTTCCAAACGCCAGGACCTGACGGCATGGTAGAAATACTTCAAAACGTCTAGACCTGACAACATGGTAGGTAATTCTCTAGTCTTCAAAACGTCAGGAACTGACGGCATGATAGAAAGACTCTAAAACGCCTAGACGGGACAGCATGATGGAAAGACCTCTCAGAACATGACGGCACTGGTACAATTGTTTCGTCAACATAGTAGCATCATCAGACAGATGATTAATAATCATCACCAGGCCAAATGATGCCAGTATGTTGGCGAAAAAAATTGTAGCAATGTTTCCAAAATAAATTTTGTGAAACTTAAAAAAACGTTTTATTTACAAATAAACCTCAGGTCTTCAAAACTCCTGCACCTGACGGCATCTACTAGCCCTACTACAGTGAGTACTAATGAATGTGCTACATCCATTATTATGAATCTTAGTACTGAATAGCCTTCTTAGATAACTACTTGAGATGTACTTTTTTGTAAAAAAAAAACGCGGAATACCATCTAAAATCTATGACTACATTGTCAATTTGTTGACTAAAAGAATAATCAAGGTTACCAAAGCAATTACCTGGGTTGTTAATAGAAGCTGTTCACAAAGTGGTGAGCTATCTTCATTATTAAAGGAAGGCTGTTTAGTACAGCCTCCTCTTATTTAGACAACTCGTTGAGATTAAACTTTTTCGTAATGGCGTATACCCACGATCTGGGAAACGCGGAATACCTTCTAAAATCTGTGATTAGAGTTTCAATAAATTAGCTAAAAAAAATAGGGTAAATGCAGGTTACCTAAGAATTACCTGCGTGGTTAATAAAGGCTGCTCATAAAGTGGGGTGCTATCTCCATTATTATGGAACTTAGTACAAGAGAGCCTTCTTGAACAATTGATTGAGATGCAGTTTTTCGTAACTATCGAGTGGGGTGCTATCTCCATTATTATGAAACTTAGCACAGGAGAGCCTTCTTGAACAATTGATTGAGATGCAGTTTTTCGTAACTATCGATCTGGATGTCCTGCGGTAAACATGAAGATGCAATTTGCTACAGAATACCAAATGTTCTTAATGTTAGGATGCTAGTCACACGCCAGCCATCTTCAATATTCCTACATGAGATATTACATGCCAATACTCCAAAGAAATTTTAGAAGTAGATGGGCTGGCACAATATCTTATACATAGAATTATACCTATTATTTTCGATCCTTTTTACTTTGCCTTATTTCTCTTTCATCCACGCTGCTACATTCACACCCTTTCTCAGCCACTCATTTACTAGACTTTCAGATACCCATGCGTGTTTATACATTTCTCTCCGTTCCACTCTCCACTTACTCTCTCCTGCCCCAACACATGTTCTCCACACCACTGTCACCAGACTTTTATTCCCTAATTCTCTTAGCCTCTTCTCAAACCTTGCCACTCGTTCTATTCGTTTCCTGCAACTATATGTAACTAAGCGTTGACTTCTCAACCCCTAATACCTGCCTTAGGAACGAATATTGCTCACTCTCTCTCAACTGATACTGAAAATAATTGCTGTTAATAATAACAAATAATCAAGTGAAAAAGAAATAAATTCTTGATCATTTTGAAAACTTACTGTTTCAGGTTATTCAGTGAATCAATTAAAATCATATTTAAAATCCAAGGAACCACGAGAAAAACTGCCTTATTGATAATTCCAACTTCCATGTGCGGAATAAAATATATATTTGAATCATTTTTTTTACTGTTTTACGGATAATTAATTGTCTAGTTTATGATGTCTAATTTGGAATAAACTTTATCCACGCCCCTCATTAAAATTTCGGAGTTTTTTAGCCATTTTAGTATCTCTTTTTTTTTCCATTGGCTATAAATTATGTGGCTATTAATGCGTGTAAACGTTACAAGGCGAATATTTTTGATGTTGATTGTAAATTATTATCAGTAGCGATTTTGAGGTCGTTCCGTTCGTCATTCGTCGATATAAATACAACAAAAAATATACATAACTGTAAAAAAATGCGTTGAGGTTTATATTATATCATGTAATTTATATTTTTTTAGTATATTATTATTATTAAATCTAAAACAGAAAATAGATTGGAAAATTTATGATTTATAAGGGGTGTGAGTTTTGGCTGACGACCATTGATTTTTAAGCCAGCAGTCCTAATCTTTTATCTGTTCTTTATTCATCATTATTAAAACATTAAACTAATTGTTGATTTATGATTTCTAGACGTAAGAGTCTGGATATTTGGAATTCTTTTAATGCATCACAAGAAAATGATTTTTTGGTGGATTTAGAAGAATATGAGATTAAAAAACTGTACAGACTGTCATCAAAACCGAGAATTGTCACCCATCCGCAATATATAATACAGAGAACTCTCGCCCATTTGTAGAATCAGAATTTACTTTCATCCATTGAAGACAATACAGAAATTTTTAGATCGACAGGCGATAATGATTTTTTATTTCAACCCAAAGAATGTAAACTGGTCAAATAAAAAATTGTCTTCAGTAGCTGAAAGTAAATTCTGGTTCTACAGATGAGCGACAATTCTCTATTATATTTTGTGGATGGATGACAATTCTCGGTTTTGATGACAGTCTGTACAATTTTTCATATCATAATCTTTTGAATATATATATATATATATATATATATATATATGTTCATATATTAGAAGGCCTTTTTGGAAAGATCCAGAAAAACTAACTAAATGAATATATTCCAATTTTATCGATATATTTAACACACCGGATCCGAGTTATACAAACAAAGTAAAAAAGTGTTTCATTTATTAAAATTGAATTACAATGTATAATAAAGAAGAAGCCTCAACAATTAACCTCTATATGAACTTTGGGCTGTCATATTTAGTTAGTTTAGTGTAAATGTCAATGGACTCAGTCTGTTTGTTGTTATATAAATATATGAAAAACAACAGAAAAATCAACTCCCCTTGAAGGAATGGCTTAATAAATTACTGGTACAAACGAAATTATATATTTTCAATTTGAGCCTCATTATATTATATATTTATTTGTTATTGAATGTTGATTGTGGATTTTATCAATTTTCTAGCATTATCATTATTGTTCAGTTCGACTTATTTGAAAACACGCAATTTTAATCACCCATTGAATCATCCGATTTGTTGATATTTTTCGAAAATTTCGTTTAATTCAAATCAACGCGAAAGAATGCAGAGATAAAACAACTACCAATAACGCCGGAGAAGAAGTGTCGTGGGACGCGCACGCTAATAATTACACTTTATATCCATCTCCCCCTTATCTGAAGATCCACCTAATTCGACCAGTTTCGTCTTCCAAGCAGAAGCCGCCGAAGGACCAACTCCTCTTCTTCTCCTTCGCCCGTCTTCGTCGGGCGAAATGGCCATCTGCTTTTCGAGCGGCGAGTTTGAAAGCGGCGGTAAATCCACAAACACGCCAGCGGAATGTACTCTATGCCATCGCAATCGGTTAGATTTTTTAGTGAAAAAAAAAAGGGGAAATTATCGATGATATTATTGCCCAGTATATCTTCTTAATGCGCTGCCATCGCCTACTGTTCTGCGTTGAGAGCGTTGCGTTTGAATGCATAAAAATTCGTTAATTAAACCGCGCCGCGGATGGAATTCGCGGATTAATTTATTATTTACGGTTTATGCTTATGCGTTATCGGAACTTAAAGATTTGATTGCGTATTAAGGGAATTTCATTTATATCAATTGTAATTTCACAAGAGAATGAGAATTTTCTTGTACTTTCAGAAAAGCTTCCAAATTATATATAAATTTATCGAAGTCTCTTGTAATATTTCTTTCTTTCTTAATCTTATCCTGTTTACCCGTATTGGGTGTCGAGGTTCTCTTGTAATATTTATTAAATTAAATTAAATAAAACGGAATTTTAAAATGTATTCTTATTTTAAAGTACTTACCTTATGTAAGTAATATACACACATTATAGTTTGTCTTTTATTGTATTTTTTATAATATATTTTTATTTTACTATTGTAAATTGGAGATTTCCTTAAATAAAATAAAAAACGTTGAAGTACTTAAAATAATTATTTTAATTATTTTCCTTCAGCTACTACAACTTAAAAGAATACAATTTTATTCATTTTACATCGAAAATGTTATTCTTCACTAAATGTATATTTCTGATAAATTAACATAAAATAATTTAAAAACTGCAATGAATTAGATATAATACAAAATAAAATATTTAAACAAATAAGACTAAACAAGTATCTATTATTAATGCTACATCTGAATTCTTAAACTTAAAGACAACAAACAAGACATTTTTTGTTTTCTGCAGATTTAAATATCCATCTATAAAAGATAATTTTCTGTTTTGTATTTAGTGTTAATCCATTGATAATGGTAACTTTATGTCCGAAATGTAAATCAAATAAAGTTAGAAGAAAGGTTATTAATGCTTGTTTTATAAATAAAGAAGAGAACCTTCTTCCTTATTAAAGGAAAAAAAAAACAATAAGAATAAATTTCAAAAAAAAAAATTAAACACTACATTACTGTAATGATTCAATTATTTATTGTGATGAAAACGCAATTCCTCTGTAATAATATAAACCGAATCAATATGATTTATAACGAAAGAATTTGTTCGATAAAAATAATCACTCCACAAATTATTTACAATTATTTTAAAATCACAATCGAAATAATTACTCACAAACTGTAAATATACAAATGATAAAACCAATGTTTTATAAACGGTTGTTTTGTTATTGAATACATGATAACTAAGCTACGTAATTTCTGAATGGGCTTTGTTAAATTGATTTCCATGCACAACAAGTATATTTAAATAAATAAATAAGGACAGAAAGACCTGCGGTCGATTGCCCAGACAGACTAACACCTACATGTATTGAAATTATTTATGTTATATAGTTTTGAACTCTTCGCTTCTGACTCATCTAACATTTGGTGAAACATTGTTATATTATACAGTATTTTTTGTATTTTTTTAATTAATTTCTCACTTAACCCGTGATGAAACATATTTAATTAATAGACTTTGATTAAAACACTTGGTTTGTTTCACTGATTAAATCAGTCAAAGTCTATTTTTTGTATTATTTGTGTAATCTAAATAAAGATATATAAATTCCAAATTTATATCGATTTCCCCAATTTATTTTCGATTCCTCAATTATAATTGTTACAAAATTAATTGTCTCATTTTTTACTTTAGAAAAATACTTTTTCAAGACTAACCAATAAAGAAAATCCTTTAACTATTCCCGTGATTAATTTTACAAGTAAAACACTGGATTTTTTCTAAGTTTTATAAATTTATTATAAACAATACTGCTACACAGTATCATCATCAGGTAGCTGATGTATTTACCTAAATTAGTTTCATCAAGTAATAAGCCATAGAAATTTCATTCAAATTGCAAGCGATTAAAATAATTTTTTAAACAACACACAGTTTGGATTATGATCTACTTCAACCAGCTTCAAAGGTGGAATGGATTTTAGATGATCAAGAAGATAAAGGAAGTGATACAAGGGATGTATAATTGATTTTTTATTATAGATTTGATTTAATTTCTACGAGGAAGTAACGGATTGATTAAATTAACAAATCACTTACCATTCTATCGTAAAACATGAACGAAAAATAGAAAATTTCTTCGCCAAAACTAATGTCACGTATCGCACTAAAAATCCAACTCGCACGACTAAACCGCGAATGCACAAATGTGCCACCTGTGGGAAAACGCGCGCACTCGTCTTATCAGTGGAAAAACGGCCGGGTGTGTTATTATTTCCTTGCTTCTTTTAAAAACAATGGGCGAAAAAAAGCAAACGGAATAACGCAAACGCACACACGATATGAAAATTGACAGCACGATCAGAGTCAAAATGAAATTAAATGAAATTAAATTGCTCAGGTACATTTTTGTTGTTGATATGTATCAATTAATTACAAACAAACAAAAAAATAAAAGAAAAAAAGACGAGGATGGATTTAAAAAAAAGGATTAATTTCGAAATTAAAAGGTCGAATTATTAAATACAATAACAACTAGTGTTAGGAGAAAATCGAATTATTTTAGTAATCGAGCGATTTTAAGTAGGTTAAATTGCTAAATAATGATATATATTTATTAATTTAACTATCCCATTTAAAACACCAATTATATTATTGGTTATTATATTAAGTACACAATTAATAGGTCCTATTCTTAAGTACAATAATAACCAGTGTTGAGGAAAAATCTAGCGATTTTAAGAAGCTTTATTTATATACTTTAGAATATCGACGTTAAAATTCAATATTTCACATGTCTATTATTAAAGCTGCTTGATGTGCATGGACTTCACGTTTTATGCCGGATTACTGAAAAATATTAAAAAGATAATGTTATTTCTTATACCGATTGTAATTTTGAAATAAATCAAGTGTTTATATATATATATATATATCAAACCTAATAAGTTCAAAAATGTTTCACCACGTTAAGTGAACTTATTCAATATATTGTCTTGTGCTGTTTGAATTTCCAAAATAAAGATATTTATATATATATATATATATATATATATATATATATATAGCATAAAACTGCAGATAAATCAGTGATTTATACATTGTTTAAATTCTACAATTGTGTAATAGCATAATGAACAACTATTTTATTTTTAGATAGAATAGGTTTTATATCTTTCAAATTCTTAGGTAATGTAATAATTTGTTTCTTAATTAGCTCGACATTTTTAATAATTTTTTTTCAATAAAATTATAATATAAATTGAATTTGATCAAAAGTCGCAGTTGCAATCGTGTCTTTTTTCCCTCTAGATGGCTGTGTTTTACCCGGCACGTTTATTTTTGAAAACACTAAATAATAAGACAAGCACAAGTTTATTATCCTCATTTGTTTTTATACATACATTATTGTTTTATGTAATAAAATTAGTTTATGATTGTAACAGTATAATCAACAACGCTATTTTTTTAAAGATACAAGTTTTGTATCTATTAAATTCTTACGTATTTTATTCGAATCGAATCTTTAATGATGTGAAAGACTGAATTTATTTTTTTTCCAAAATTCAAATTTCATAAATCAAAATACACCCCCACCTAATATCCGTGTGCCGCACTTTATATGCTCACACGACCTGTCAACTCCCAAAGGAATTACTCCTGCTGCCCTCTGTGGACCAGTGGAGAAAACGACCTTACAGCATCCTCTTTTACAAAAATACTGAACTTGGTCTGTTTTTTATGAAATTGATCGTACTTTTCGGTTGTACGAAATCTGTTATTTGGATTATTTTCAAATCATTTTTATTTAATATATTTAAATAACTGTGATCATGTGAATGAATACTCTTTTCTACTTATTTAGATAGAGATTTATATGAGAATTTGCTATGGAATTCTAAATGAAACGATATTGTTACAGCGAATCGGATTCTCTCTCTATCAACCGATGTTTAGTATCGCTCTATCTTCGTTTTGAGTCGATAGTCGAACTATAATCCGTCCTTTGATGAGCAAAACGTGCGATCTATTTCTAGGACTTGCAGTTAGAAATCCTCTTCCTGGTAGTTCCACGAAGAAGATTCCTAGGAGTTCCTGATTTTTAGTACCGATCGATTCTTAAGAGTAGCTCGTGCTTTTCACCGAAAGATAGCGACTGGGGAAAATTCAGAGGCCGTATATTTGAAATCGATCGTACATTTAGGTCGTACCAAAGAGGATATTATATATGTAATATCCTCTTTGGTCGTATGAAATGTCATTTAGTAAGGATTTACATTTTTACAATTTGTGCGATCAATTTCAAGAATAAAGCCATGCAGTTAGGAATCTTCTTCATGAAACTAGTTGTTAGTACCGATCGATACAAAAAAAAACAATTACGCTTTTCACCACGAGATGGCGGTTGCGGAACATTTCTTGCGATCAATATTCCCGGCGTTCAAGAAAAGAGGATGAAATACTATATACTAGTTACTCTAGGGTTCAAGGATCGTATTTCTGAAATGGATCGTACGTTTAGGTCGTACTAAATCTGTTATTTAGAGAAGGATTTACATGTGAATTGAAATTCACGATTGATTGTACGCAACTGTCAATAGTTGCATACGACCCAATGTGTGATCAATTATAGGTCGTACTTTTCGGTCGTACGAAATCTATCATTTAGGTAGGATTTATTTATATGTGAATTAGACGGTCTTGCACAACTGAAACGTGCGATCAATTTCAAGAATAAAGGTCCTGCAGTAAATCTTCTTCATGAATCTAATTCTACATTTTTACAATTTGTGCGATCAATTTCAGGAATAAAGCCATGCAGTAGGAATCTTCTTCATGAAACTAATTGTTAGTACCGATCGATACAAAAAACAATTACCCTTTTCACCACGAGATGACGGTTGCGGAACATTTCTTGCGATCAATAGTCTCAGCATTCAAGGGTCTTATTTCTGGAATTGATCGTACGTTTAGTTCATACGGAATCTGTTATTTAGAGTAAGATTTACATATGAATTTGATAGTTGCGTACGTACGACCAAAGCGTACGATCAATTACAAGAATAACAAAAGCCATATAATTAGGAATCTTTTTCATGACACTAAAAAAATGTTAGTACCGATTAATTTTAAAAAGAAACTAAGACGCTTTTCACCGTGAGGTGGCGGTTTGGGAATATTTATTTTTAACTTTTATTTTGACAGCTTGTTAGTTTATTCTGGGCTATGTTAAAATGTTTTACAATGCCGTTTATGCAAAATTAAAAGTGTCGGGTAAAACACAGCCATCTAGAGGGAAAAGAGACACGATAGCAACTACGACTTTTGATCAAATTCAATTTATATTATAATTTTAATAAAATAATAAGACAAACAACATGAAATAATAAAATAATAAGACAAACATGAAATAATAAAATAATAAGACAAGCACAAGTTTATTATCCTCATTTGTTTTTATACATACATTATTGTTTTATGTAATAAAATTAATTTTAAGACGAAAAGACGGTTACTTTTAGAAGCATACTTACAATAATAATAATAAATAATTTTCCGAATTAGTGGATTTTAATAATAATTTTTATACACGAAAAAGTAAAATTGATTATTAGGAATTATTAATAGGGTTTCTTTGGCTTCCGGTATTTATCCTGTGGGACGATTTTCGTCGCTTTCGTTTGGCAAATGTAGTACTTTTGTTCGATGCAATCATCAGAAGTCCACCTGAAAGCAAAATAGTAAGAAACAATTCATAAATTGAATTTATTAGCACTTGAAAAAATCATACGGCTATAGAAAAAAAATTCGACGCAATCATCAGAAGTTCACCTGAAAGCAAAATAGAAAAAACAATTCATAAACTGAATTTGTTAGCACTTGATAAAATCATACGGCTATGGAAAAAAAAAATCGACGCAATCATCAGAAGTCCACCTGAAAGCAAAATAGTAAGAAACAATTCATAAACTGAATTTGTTAGCACTTGATAAAATCATACGGCTATGGAAAAAATAGAATTTTCGCCGAAAATCCAAAAATCTCCAAATGGCTTCAAATTATACTAGAATGTAGCTAAAGAATAGGGGCATAAGCTGTGTGAATTAGAACCATATCGAGGAACTAGTTTTTGGTTAGTCCACTCGCAAAGATGGCCTTCAAAAATTGTGCTAAAATTTTGCTAAAAGTTACGATTTTTTTCAGAAGACCACGAGTGAACTAAAAAGATGATCTTTTGGGGAAACATGTCTACATCCTTTAGAAATCGAATGCTAGAAACTTCATCCTTTTATATTGTTTGTGAGCTTAGTAATTTTGGTCAAACTGCAGTCGAATCAAAATAATCGAATCAGCGGGTCTTTATTAAACCGTTCCCATAAGGCTCCGTGTTAATTTCGCGGAGCTATTTACATCGCTATAAATTGGTTGAAAATTATTATTTTTTTGGAAACTTAATAGCCTGTATCTTTTCTATTATCATTAAGGATCTTTGAAATTTTTTTAGATTTTTCGGAGAGAATACAATTTTTACCGAAAATTGAAAAAAGTGGAATTTCGACCAAAAATCCGAAAATCTCCAAATGGCTTCATATTATACCAAAATGTAGCTAAAGAATGGGGGTAAGTGCTGTGTGAATTAGAACTATGTCGAAGAATTACTTTTCGGTTAGTCCGCTCGCAAAGTTGGCCTTCAGAAATTCATACAAAATTTTGCTAAAACTTGCGATTTTTTTCTGACGGCCAAGGATGAAATAAAAAGATGATCTTTGGAAGGAACATGTCTACATCCTTTAGGAATGGAATGCCAAAAACCCCGTATTTTTATATAGTCTGTGAGCTTAGTAATTTTGGTCAAACTGTAGCCGCGTCAAAATAGGCCAATCGGCGGGTCTACATTAAACTGTTCCCATAAGCCTCCATGTTAATTTCACAGAGCTATTAAAATCACCAAAAAATGGTTGATAATCACTATTGTTCCGGAAACTAAGCAGCTTACATTCTTCCTACTATCATGTAGTAACTTCGAGATTTTTTTCAGATTTTTTTTGGCGAGAAAAAAAATTGTACTGAAATTTGAAAAAAATCGAAAAAAGTGGAAATTTCGTTGAAAATCAAAAAATCTCCAAAAGACTTCAAATTATACCAAACTATAGCTAAAAGATGGGGGTAAATGTTGTGTGAATTAGAACCGTATCGAGGAATTACTTTTCTGTTAATCCGCTCGCAAAGTTGGCCTTCAGAAATTCACATAAAATTTTGATAAAATTTACGTTTTTTTTCTGACGGCCAAGGATGAAATAAAAATATGATTTTTTGGCGGAATATGTCTACATCCTTTAAAAATCGAATGCTGAAAACCCCATCTTTTTATATTGTCTGTGAGCTTAGTAATTTTGTTCAAACTGCAGCCACGTCCAAATAAACCAATTGGCAGGCCTTCATTAAACCGTTCCCATAAGGCCCCGTGTTAATTTCGCGAAGCTTTTAGCATCGCTAAAAACTTATTGAAAGTGATTATTTTTCTAGAAAAAAAAAAAATAATACAGTAATAAAATTGGCAATGTTTAGATCAACAACTTCGAGACCTCAAACCAGAAAGAAATATGATTAGCGATGTTCAGAATTACGATTAGCGATTCCTGACCTACAGCCTGCTAGCAATAAAATTGGCGATGTCCAGAATTACAATCAACAACTTCTGACCTACAGTATATTTAGATTAATGATGTTCAGATTTACAATAAGCGATTCCTAGCCTACTGCCAGATAGTAATAAGACTGGCGATGTCCAGAAGCACAATCAACTGTTCGAGATCTACAGCCAGCAAGTAATAAAAGCAGCGATGTTCAGAATTACGATCAGCGATTCCTAGCCTACGGCCAGCTAGTAATAATCAGTGATGGGCAAAATCGATTATTTGAAGAATCGATTTATTAGAAAAATACAGAAAGTAATGAAAGTTTAATTAAATAATACCTCAAATATTTTTATGAAATAGTAATTATAATATTTATGTTTGAATTTTGAATCATAGCTTTAACGAACACGATGGAATTTACATTCGATTATCAAAAATAATCGATTATTTCGTATTCGATTATTGAAATAATCGATTTTGCCCATCACTAGTAATAATATTAGCGATGTTTAAAATTACGATCAACAACTGCTGACTTAAGATTGGCGATGTCTAGCCTACAACCAGCTAACAATAACAATCTTACTGCTAGCTGATTGTAAATCAGTTGTTTTAATTCATTAACTCCTCCTTCCTTACTTGTCATTCAAAAGTGGACTCCAAACCAAACAATGCCAATTCAAATTCTCCGATTTGTAGTGCTGGTGCTGGATGATGGTGCCGTCTTTAGCCCATTTCCACGCCATGTACTTCCAGTCGTACTTCCCCCCGATCCACCTGTCGTCCTCGTTGAGCCGCAGCCGCTTGAATGCCCTCCTCAGCGCCTTGTCCTCGCGCCTGTCCCGGATTATCGCCAGCGTCCCGTTGTGCTCCTCGTCGCAGTTGTAATACGCGGTGTTCCACGAAGCCTTCTCCGTGCTGAACTTGTAGCACATGCCTCTCACGTGTTTATATTTCCTGGGGCAGACGTTTCGCGGTTTCGACGGGTCTTTCTTGCGTTGCGGACGATCTGAGGATGAAAATTGGGGAATTTTAGATATTTGAATGTACGACTGCGATCTTTATAATGTCATCCAAAAACACTTCGCCGACTTCATACTTTTCAGTAGTCTACCACGTTCTTAGTTTCTCACGTCAAAATTGCCATTTTTAAATTCCTTAAACCTTCCATACCATACCAAACTATACCATCTCAAACCACTGTGTTTTACTAAGAGGATGCTTACCGAAATATTCGAAAAATATTCTGTAACATTTTTTTCTTAAAATGGTAATAGACGCGGCACAATATTTGATGGCTATTGATGATATTATGTGATATTTTTGATATCTGACAAATTTGTTTCGTATGTTTCATTATAAACTATGCAGTTGTATGAAACATACGAAACAAATTTGTCAGATATCAAAAATATCAGATAATATCAATGACCGGGTTTGACACTTCCAATTTCATTCTTACATACCTTGTATTGTGTACAGAATTAAAGAGATGAAATAAAACTTAGTATCCTAGTAGAGAACAACAATAAAAAAAATCACTACGTATACTGTTTTTTTTATTAATAATTGTTTTAATTAATCAATAATTTGTTATGAATTTTATTTCTGTATAAACTAAATATTCTTCTATTTCAAGTAAAAATTTCATAAAATATTTACTTACTACTATATGCTGTATTTGATTTGACTTCCTTCTGTTGATGAACCAGACTGGGAAGGGCGATCTGAGGTAAATCCTCTTTGGTTGGCGCCGCGGTTGGCATCAACTCGGCCTGGCAAATGAATCTCTTCGAGTCTGTGCACTTTCTCGTGTTCCACCACCTAAATTAATAAATATGATTTATTTAAAATTTTCGAAAACCATAAAACTCCCCGGAAGAAATTAAAAAATATATACAAGCAGAGCAATATTTGAGAAGCACCTAAATTTAATAGTGTAATCTTTAAGTGTAGTCAAAGGTACAACTCAAAATCGTTTTGGTCTTTACATATCATTTGCAAAGGTTTAACTGCTTAACCTTTGGTACTGATCTGTAGAGGCCATTAAGTTTGTTTATTAACAAAACAATAAAATGTTGCATTCTAAGAGAAAGTTCCACTTTAAAACATCACGATCACAAAAATTTACTAACAAATTGAAATATCCGTTTTTATTTTCTTTAGCATTTGATTTTTTGTTAATAAATTAATTACACGAAAGGAAGTGGGATTTAATAATAACTTATGTTTTAAAAGTTATTATTAAATCCACGGTAAATCCCTCCGTGTATTTAATTTATTAACAAACAAAAAATCAGAGGTTATTTATTTTAGAAACGAATTAAAAAATCCCTTATTTTTTAAAACATGAGTTATTATTAAATCCATACCCATTCGAAAAATCCCCCCTCTATGTAATTAGTTTATTAAGGAAAAAACAAATCAAATGTTACTTTTCCTAAGACCACACACCAAACAAAATTAATTCAAACCAATACCGTATTTCAGTTGATTAAATTAAAACCAACAATAAAAATTAATCGCAGTTGAATTTATTGCCGGCCTTTGCGTTTGAGTTAAGCTTCCCGTTTGTTATGAAATTGTTTCCTTTTAGTGCGTTCAACTTACATTTTATCAGTTATCCTGGATTTCCTAAAATGAGGAAATATTATTACTGAGAGGAATTACAGGGATTCGTTTGTAAAACGCTATGATTTATATATTCTTTGTGAACAATAAAAAATTTTACTTCACTTTTTTTTATTTAACACGTTAGATGTACATTTCGACACACAAAGTAATCATAATCAATAAAATAACAAACAGTTTGTTATTGCTAATGATCACTTTGTGTGTCGAAATGTACATCTAAAGTGTAATATAAAAAGTGGATAAACCAGTCAGTGAATAATAAATTTGTTTATATTTCTGTGAAACAAAAACCAAGTGTGTATTTTGTATTACCACAAATATCCGGTTAAAAATATGTTTTACCAAGTGTTTGATGAGTCAACAGTCAAAACTCAAACTTTTGCGATTTTCTTCAATTTTCCTAAAAAGTTATTTCAGCGCCGGGTTTTTTGCTTAGAAAAAATACTTCCGACTGGAATTTCGATGAACTGATTTCAGATTGTTATTTAGAGTATTAAACACTACATTTTCACCAATTTTCATCTAAATCGGAGATAAAATCTTTTTTTACCAAAAAAAAAAACTTCAAAGGGACTTTTGCAATTTTTATAAAAAAATATTAATGTCTATAATGAGCTGAAACTTTCTGTAGAGATAGTTTAAAGTATGCTCTATAAGAATCCGTCAACAGAATGTTTGAATTCCGCATAGAAATATTTTTTGTAATTTTTGAAATGCGATTCAAAATTGTGCATAAATGGTGAGCGCGCCGAGTTTTTTGCTTTGAAAAAATACTTCCGACTGGAATTTCGATAAACTGATTTCAGATAATTATTCAGCGTGTTAAACACTACGTTTTCACCAATTTTCATCTCAATCGGAGACAAAAACTTTTTTTATCAAAAAAAACCTTACAACTTTTGCGATTTTCATAAAAAAATATTTATGTCTATAATGAGCTGAAACTTTCAGTAGAGATAGTTTAAAGTATGCTCAATAAGAATCCGACAACAGAATGTTTGAATTCTACCTAGAAATATTTTTTTATATTTTTAAATTCGATTCAAAATTGTGTATAAATGGTGGATGCGCCGGGTTTTCTGCTTTGAAAAAATACTTCCGACTGGAATTTCGAAAAACTGATTTCAGAACGTTATTCAGCGTATTAAACACTACATTTTCACCAATTTTCATTTCAATCTGAGACAAAAACTTTTTTTAACAAAAAAACTTCAACATTTGCGATTTTAATAAAAAAATATTTATGTCTATAATGAGCTGAAACTTTCAGTAGAGATAGTCTAAAGTATGCTCAATAAGAATCCGACAACAGAATATTTGAAGTCTGCCTAGAAATATTTTTTTTTAATTTTTGAAATGCGATTCAAAATTGTGCATAAATGGTGGATGCGCCGGGTTTTTGCTTTGAAAAAATACTTCCGGCTGGAATTTCGAAAAACTGATTTCAGAACGTTATTCAGCGTATTAATTCACCAATTTTCATCTCAATCGGAGACAATTTTTTTATTTTTAATTAATTATTTTTAAAATATAAAGTGAAGTAAGGAATTGTTATTTTTACCTATATTATTATACAACACTTAACCTGAGTTTATTCAGTTTCAAAACATATTTATTTGATTATGCTGTGTGACATTTACTTGTTAAACATTTCAGCCTAGTTTTGTCCGAAAATTCTTACCCCATCTTGGTGTTGCGCTTTTTTTATGTAACTGAGTATATATTGATTCAAATATACACTCCTTAATAATAAAACAATAAATTTTAATGGACGTACGTAACACGAGTATATAATTGTAATCGACGTGTACATAATAATTGAATTCAAGGAAATAATTTACAAGCGTATCGGATTTATACAAGGTTAGATGTGAATACATAAATTCTTCTTGATTGTGGCAATTCATTACGAATGCAATCAATATTACTAATAAAAACCGTATATGGTTTATTCGATAAATTATTCTAAGCGCATTAAATACACATAATGCTATTATATTTTAAATGCGAGCAATTAAAATGCAAATTACGTAAACGTTTAATATCAATCACCGCGCTGCGGTTATATTAATTCAAACAATCGGCGCTATTCTTTAAATAAAATATTAAGTATGAAATAAATATGAATAAATTATTAAAAATCAACCAATAAAACACAGATTAGATTGAATAACTTTAAATTCTCGACTAGTTTCGGGTTATTAGAACATTTTCAAGAGAATTTAATTTTTTCTATTGAAAATGAGCTATTACTCGAAACTAGTCGAGAATTTAAAGTTATTCAATCTAATCTGTGCTTTATTGGTTGATTTTTAATAATTTATTCATATTTATTTCATACAATATGAACTACCAATGCCTAAATATTAAAACCATTAATTATAAAATATTAAGTTTAACTTGTACGTTGTATTTTATGATCACAATCTACACAGCTTTTGTAATATAGTTCAATATGTTTCACCAAGTAATAAATAAGAAGGTCATTCAAGAAAAATTGTTAATAAACGCTTGCAGAAATTATTAATAAATGACTCATAGGATCGATTGTTGCATAAAAAAAAGGGCGTAGTAAATAAAATTTATGAATACAATTCGTAGTAGAAACGCTGTCGAACTGAACGTGACAAAAATTCATTTGCATTATCGCACGCAACAAATACGCAATAATTCACGCTTGCAAATTTAGTTTTGGTGGCGATCCATCACGTCCACTGAAATTAAATTAAAGGTCGACTTAATGAAATTAGCAACTAATTCCGTATGACAATTTTTAATTAGAATAAAAACACTTAGAAATAATAAAAGTCAAACCAAACTTTAACTCTAATTTGTTAATTGTTAAGGCTTATACATTTCAAGTTTATTAAATAAAACACTTTTTACACTTAATTGAATGTGAGTTTCGTGAAGATTTGAAAGATATATGAAAACACTTTGTACACTTTTCACACATGGTGATCGAAATGTACATCTGTTAATAAATAAATAAGTGAAGAAAAGTGTACAAAGTGTTTTTATATAAAACACTTTTTAACTTTGTTTGTTTGTATAACTTGTTATTTATTTTTTAGTGAAGCATAGAGCTTCATTATCTTTTACTTTTAGTTAAAAAAAGTGTTTTAAGTAATAAACTTTAACTCTTCAAGATTTTATTTAATATTTTATTTTTTATTATTTTAAATAATTCCACCTTAATTTCCTATTTATTAAAAAAATCCTTTTTTCAATCGATTTTACTATCTAAACTTTTAATTAAAAAAGATTTAAGTAATAAACTTTAACACTTCAAGATTTTATTAAATATTTTATATTTTTTATTATTTTAAATAATTCTACTTTAATTTCCAATTTATTAAAAAAAAAAAAAACCTTTTTTTTTCAATCGATTCTTTCACATTACTATGTTGCTATCTCTTTCTACTCAATCGCAACCTTAAAGATATCATTTTTGTTATAAACAAAGCACTAATTACATATCTCTTGTAAAGAGATCCTCATTGTAACCGTTTCTGCTTATATTATTTTTAACTCTGCTGCATTCGCATTTCTCCTCGCATATAATTTAGCGCGCTCATTGTAATTTTAAGTCGAGATAGAGTTCTTGTATAGTCTGGACGCGATTTAATGTAATCATTATTGTATTGATAGGTTGAATTGAAGTGAAATCTAAATATTAAAAATATCATCATGTTGTATATAATAAATTTTATAATTTCCTACAAGGTATTATTTATTTATTTATTTATTCATACAATCAACGGAAATTATATTCCAATAACAGATTGCAAAACTAAATTAAATCTAAATCCATATGATACGAAACAAAATGTGATGAATTACTGATATATTATGGAAATGATAAAGAGATTGTTATTAAGGTTTAAAATATCTGTTTGATTAATTAGAGTCGATTTTTAACAAATACCGAATTTGTTTCGGAAAAAAAAAATATAATTTCATGCCAATTTTCGCTTTCAATGTCGTGAAATGGAAACGCAAAGCGAATTTCGACGAGATAATTGATTGCGCAGAAACCATTTGATTAAAATCAACAGCATGTATTTTAAAAAAATAATGACCATAATTGTAATTGAATAAATAATTCTTATATAATCCACTGAGATTATCGTACCATTCTTAATCTTGAACTGTTGAACCACTTGGGATAAAGTTGACTTATTTGTGTATTTATTATTTGTGATGATTTATGTAAATGCTTATAATTTTGTAGAAAGGAGATTTGCGTAAAATAAATTAAATTAAATTTAAATATTTTTTTGTTTGGATGGGAGTGAATTATTTCCGATTATCCTTTGCTTTATTGTTGTTTTTATTTATTTGATTGTGCAAAAACAATTTGATTCAAATCAACAGCACGTATTTAATATATAAAAAAAATATGAGAATAAATAATTCTTATATATAATCCTATTTATTTTTTTTTTGTGGACGGGAGTGAATTATTTTCGATTATCCTTTGCTTTATTTTTGTTTTTATTTATTTGATTGCGCAAAAACAATTTGATTAAAATGAACAGCACGTATTTAATTTATACAAAAATAATAATATTTGAATAAATAATTCTTATATATAATCCTATTTATTTATTTTTTGTGTGGACGACAGTGAATTATTTATCCTTTGCTTTATTATTTTTGAGTCTAAAATTATCTACAGCAATAATTATTTAATTTAATTTACATTATTTTGGCCGTTACAAAAGAAACATTAAATCAGAACTAAAAAAAGGGGAGATATAAAGTGTGAACACTTACTTGTAACTCATGGTGGGATCTAAAATAGCGCAGTTCCATTCGAGATCGTTGCTGTGGCCGCTGTTCGCAAACCGGCTGTATTTCAAAACCTCCCCAGACGAAGCCCATTTCCATTGCCTCTGCTTCCAATCGTAACTCGCCCCCATCCACCATTCACTTGGCACTAAACGAAACATCAACAAGAAAAAAAATCTGTAAGGGTTGTGTAACGAAACGATTGAGTGTTTAAATACGAAGATAAAAAACAATACTATTTAATAATAGAAAAAGTGAATGAATTCATTCAGTAAGAGTAATACAATTTCTCTCGCACTAAAAATTACCCATTCAACTAGCCTTTTTTTTTCAGAGTTCCTTATTAAGCAATTCGTTGTGATTTTCAGGATGTGTGTTTTCTCTTTCATAAGCGAGGAAATACTTTCGGGATTTCTAGCATCAAACTGCACCACTCTAAATGTGCCTTAATAATTAATGTTGGGCAAAATCGAGTGAATTTAGTAATCGAGTATTTCTGAATAACCAATTTTAAGTAGCTAAAGTTATTAAATAATAATAAAATTGAGTTTATTAATCAATATGTAAAACTTTACAATATTAATATTATAAATAACATTAAGAAAATTGTCATAAACTTCATTTTGCAGTAACAAAAAAGATCGAAAAGATCGACTTTACCCATCTCTAATAATAATAATAATAATAATAATAATATTAATAATAATAACAAATAATATTGCTGTACCTCTTACTCACAATATTGCAAGAACAGAAAGTGAAATTTGGCAAAAGATGGCGCTTGCGTCGTCTTTAATTTATTATCAATTTCAAAAAATCACGTTTCATAAATCACTTTTAAAAACATCTTGCAATTTACTCGCATAAAAAAAAACTATAAAAAAAACAACACTCTCCAAACATCAAAAGCAATCTTTCCATCCGAATTAACAGCCCAATCAAAAATTAATGCCAATTCAAATTTACGATCGCGGACAATATATTTTTTTTAGAGCGCGCTGCAATTAATTCGGGTTTATGTAACGCTCGGCCTGGACCGCATTTTTTCTTAATTCACGCGTGACAACCGTATTTACGAATCGCATCGATATAAATACGTTCTAAATCTTCGCCTCGTTTCCGAGAAATTAATTAAGCGATCCGTTGCGATTTTCAGGACGCGTGTTTTCTTTCAGCGGCGCGGAAATATTTTTCCGAGAGTGTTTATGTTATTGTTATCCTGGGAGTTTTGACGATAATTTAAAGGATTTTTTTAGTGTTGTTTAAGTATCGGAGATTGGCGAGCGGGTGTATTATTTAAACATTGGTATGGGTTTGTTTAAATTGAAGTAAACAAGTAAAAAAAGAATGATAGATGTTTGGTTTAGAAAAATATTAGCTGCTTGCATGTATTTTGATCATTTTTTTATTCATTTTAATAAGAATAATTCGTGCAATATATATTATGTTTAATTAATTTCTCATTTAACTCGTGGTGAAACATTTTTGAATTAATTCAGGATGATTTAATTGAAATTAAAACACTTTTTAATTTTAATTTCAATTAAATCATCCTGAATTAATTCAAAACTGATTTAATTCAGGATAATTTAATTGAAATTAAAATTAAAAAGTGTGTTAATTTCAATTAATTCAAAACAGATTTAATTCAGGATGATGTAATTGAAATTAAAATTAAAAAGTGTTTTAATTACAATTAAATCATCCTGAATCAATATGTATTAGAAAAAATAAAAAAATATTTATTGGATATAATCTAACATAATATTAAAAAAAATCGTAATATATTCTTAAATAATTCAAATTGGTTGAAAAAAAATATTTCTTTCGGGAAAATTAATATTTTACGTTCATTTTATCATCATCAAGGCTCTATGATTTTTTTCAGATTTTTTTGAGAGAAAAATATTTTCACCGAAATTTGAAAAAATCGTATGAATTTCGGCGATAACGCAAAAATCGTGAAATTACTTCATAATATACCAAAATATAGCTAAAGAATGGGAGCATAAGCTGTGAGAATTCATGGGTTTTCTTCTTCTTTTTTACAAGGAAAATTTCTGGCAATTTTAATCCAACCGCGTATGCGTTCACTAAACTGTTCACGTAAGACCCCATATTAAATTAGCGAAATTATTTAAATGATCAAAAATGGTTGAACATTTTTTTTTTCAGAAAATAAATATCTCAAGTTTAATTTATTACCATCAAAGCATTTTGAGATTTTTTTCTGATTTTTTTTGAGAGAGGAATATATTCACCGAAATTGTAAAAAATATGGAAAAAATTGCGATTTTCATCGAAATTCCAAAAATCTCCAAATAACTTCAAATTATACCAAAATGTAGCTAAAGAATAGGAGCATAATCTGTATGAAGTTTAATTACTTTGGGGAATTCGTTTCCATCCAATCTGTTCGTAAAACTGGACTTCGAAAATTTAGTAAAAATGTTGCTAAAACTTACGATTTTTTTCTGAAGGGCACAGCGGAAATAGAAAGATGATTTTTTGGAATAAAATTCGCACATTCCTTAGGAATTGAGTGCTGAAAACCCCGTCTTTCTAGATAGTCTGTGAACTTAGTAATTCTTATCCAACTACAGTTGCGTCTGAAACGGCCAATCGGCGGGTGTTTATTAAACCGTTCTCATAAGACTCCATATTAATTTTGTGGAGGATTTATTAAGGATTGAAAATGATTATTTTTCTGGAAACTAAATAGCCTAAATACTTTCTACTATCATCAAGAACCTACGAGATTTTTTTCAGAATTTTTTTGAGAGAAAAATATTTTCACCGAATTTTGAAAAAATCGCATAAATTTCAGCGAAAATGTAAAAATCGCGAAATGACTTCATAATATACCAAAATGTAGCTAAAGAATGGGAGCATAAGCTGTGAGAATTTTAACGGGATAGAGTAATTAGTTTTGAGTCAGTTCACTCGCAAAATTGACCTTTGAAAAGTGGCCGAAATTTTACTTCATTTTAGCAATTGTTTTTCTAGTAACCACAAACGAGCTAGACAAATTATTTTTGGTGAAAATGTAGCTGGATTCTTAATGAATCGAATCTCTAAAAGCCTGTTCTTCTAAATTATCTGTGAACTTAGCAATTTTGATCGGACCGCGGATACGTTAAAAACGACCAATTGGCGGGTTCCCACTAAACCGTTCCCGTAAGACCCCATGTTAAAATAACGAAATTATTTAAATAAACAAAATTGATTGAAAAAATTATTTATTTAGGGAAAATTAATAGTCCATGTTCATTTTACCATCATCAAGGCTTTTTTCAGATTTTTTTGAGAGAATAATATTTTTACAGAAATTAGAAAAAAAAAATTGTAAGGAAAAAAGTCGGACTGTTGAAAAGAATAGGCTTTTCAACAATTCAACTTTTTTTGCTTTTTTAACTCTCAAAAAAAATCTGAAAAAATATTCTGAATTGTCTCTAAACTTAGCAATTTTGATCAGGACCACCTTACTAGCCTTATAACCTGCACAGCCCGGGGCAGTAAAAAAAAACACTTTAAAAAGCAATGCCATTAAAATCTCGCACAATGTATTACGAAATAATTGTTTTATGTGAACGCTTAATTATTTTAATTAATTATATTGTTATTATTAAAGTAGAAATGTTTACAAATTTATGTATTTTTTGTGAACGCTTAATTATTTTTATTATATATATTATTTTTATTAAAATAGAAATGTTTACAACACATTGAACAAAAGCGTGTCTGAAACAAATCCTTGCGGAACCCCATGCGTTTTATATTTAGATTAGATTTATTATCATTTATATAATGTCTCAATAAATTAAAACTTGGTTTATTCCTTTCATCACTTGAGGAAACCAAATTTTAATTTTTATTAACATAAAACACTTCATATAAACTCAAACCAATTTATAGTGTATATAATGTCTGTACAGAAAAAAAGCCGAATTGTTTAAAAGCCTGTTCTTCTGAGTTGTCTGTGTTCATTTTAGCATTTTTTTTTTTGCGACCACAGACGAGCTAGACTAATTATTTTTAGTGAAAATGTAGCTGAATTCTTATTGAATCGAATATACCAAAACATAGCTAAAGAATGGGAGCATAAGCTGTGAAAATTTGAACGGAATACAGTAATTAGTTTTGAGTCAATTCGCTCGCAAAATTGACCTTTGAACAGTGGGCGAAATTTTACTTCATTTTAGCATTTTTTTTCTCGCGACCACACACGAACTAAACTAATTATTTTTAGTGAAAATGTAGCTGAATTCTTATTGAATCGAATATACTAAAGCACAGCTAAAGAATGGGAGCATAAGCTGTGAGAATTTTAACGGAATACAGTAATTACTTTTGAGTCAGTTCGCTCGCAAAGTTTCCCTTTGAAAAGTGGGCGAAATTTTACTTCATTTTAGCAATTTTTTTCTGGCGACCACAGACGATCTAGACTAATTATTTTTGGTGAAAATGTAACTGAATTCTTATTCAATCGAATGTTTAAAAGTCTATTCTCCTAAGTTGTCTGAGAATTTAACAATTTTGATCAGACCGTGAATACAACCAATGGCCCGTCGATAATATAGCAATTATGATGTTAGACATAACACTAATAACTTGTTATCATCTCCATATCAATATATAGTTGTTATTATCATATATAAGAGGATATTTTTAGAAATCCCTAGCAGTTTAATTACATTTTTTCCTTTTCAGTGCGCACTCACTGTATAATAAATAATATATGCGCATAAAAATATTCAAGAATTGCGTTGTTAACGTGCACTTCTGGCGGTAATTCTGTTATCAAACTTGAACTAATTTTATTGGCACGTTCGCGGGTTTGGAAAATCAGATGCAATCTGAACAAGGTTATTTAGGTGTGTTAAAAATAAACATTACAAAACGCCCAAACCTTGAACCTTTCATCACACAACACTAATTATATTGTATTATATACGATTTGTTTGTAAATATATTCTGATTGTTCCATAAATTTTAAATATGCTTATTACGAAAAGGAGTTAGTAATTATAACTGTACTGAGTGAGTAGTGTGAACTGTTTCAATTCGTCCACTAAAGGAAGGCGAACTTCCTGTTTATGAAAACAAAGAAAACGAAATTCACATAAATCATAAATGTGAGCAAACACTCGGCTAGAAATCGAGTGACATGTGTTCAAATCCCATCAGAGATGTTTTTTTCCACTTTATATTTAATTAATTTAAATTGTATCTTGTACATTGATATTTCTTCAATTCATAGATATAAATAGCTTCTTAAAAAATATTAATTTAATTAATATTAAATTAGGCAAAAGGTGGCGCTTGCGTCGTCTTTAATTTATTATAATTAATATGGATCATTTCGTAGTATAAAACTCACCTATGTATTTATGATTTAAATAGCGATTAAACCTCTTGTCGACTCCCTTGTTTTTCAGCATCAGCAGCGTGCTGCCCATGTCCTGGCACTTCCAGTGAGCGCTAATCCACGGGACCACTTCCTTGCTGAAGAAATAGCACTTGTTGTGCACCCTCACGAAATTCGATTGGCATTGCGAGGCCGCTGAAGTTATGTTCAATACTGTAAAATTAGAAATTATAACCCACTGAGAAAAATGGATACGAAAAACGTTTTTTTTATCAAATTTATGGAGATATTTGTTAGTGAGTATGTGAAGTTTCTTGATATAAGGTAGTAATATTTTATTTTTTAAAAAAGTGAAGAAAGGAATAAAATATTACTACATTATAAATTTATGGTGTATTTACTGGAAATACGAAAAAAAAAAAAAAAACACAGCTTATTTTATACAATAATAGAAAAAAAGAGCAAATAATTTATTAATTAATTATTTTCAATTTTTTTATTTAATTTATTATTTTATACTTATTACATTCTTGAACTACCAAATTATATTCATTATATAATATACAGTTTTATAGTATAATTATAAGTTTGCATGAAACTTATAACCTGAGGTCTTTTTTTAAGTCTTTAATTAATTTCATTAATTATTTTCAGTGGAAGTGAAATCCATTAATTAATTATTTTTATCATTTAATTTAAATGCGCGTTTAATTATCCGAAATCTAAAACCTTCGCACCTTTTCCACGCTCCGAAAGCCGTGTATTTACATTCCAATCGTCTAATTTATTTCGAACAACTGCTGTACATTTTTCGGCACGGGTGTTTGGAAAAAAGTTGGCATAAGTGTTGATATTGTAGTACGGAAATAACGAGAAACAAGTTGCATCTGTGTGTGCGTGTGTGTGTGTGAGAAATGTGGGATAGTTTGTATAAAGAGCAGACTGTTGGATTCGATTAGACCTTTGCATTTAAAAATAATCCGGGTTTCTGTACAATAATAATATTAACGCGCTTCCGTTTCGGATTATCTACTCCGACTCCACGAATTCACTAATGTAAACATCTGCAACACTTGAAATACGGTCAGATTTTAATTGATCGGGCTAGATTCAAGTGGATTTGATTTATTTTTATTTCAAATAATTTCTAAATTATTTCATCTCAATTTAAACTTAAATTATAAAGGTGTTTCATTTACAAATCGACTATGTCCATCTTTCCTCATTAAATTAATGCTTATTCCTCATAGCCATCAGGCATTTAAAGTGAAAATTGCTGGAATTATTGAAGCCGAAGCTTTTATATTGCAAATGAGCGTAGAACTCGTCGCCGGTTAAGAGAAAGGGGAATTTATTAGGTCAAAACGGTAAATGGATATTCCCCCACAAAACTAAAAAAAAGTGCAGGATTAATTAAATGAAAAAAATAAGGGCAGAAAGATCTATAACGCTTTAAACGTGATTTGTGCATCATTTAAAATACACATTTATTTGAAACACACATTCTTCACTCAAAAATAGCCCAGACATACTAAAACCTACATGTATTATAATTATTTATATTGTTAAAATTATCTGTATTGTCTGAATAAAGATGTATATATATAAAAAAAATTAAAAAATAGAATATTGCAGGCAGAAGGTATAAGTTTCATGCAAACTTATAATTATACTATATAACTGTATATTGAATAAAGATGCATATATATATATATATATATATATATATAGAGAGAGAGAGAGAGAGAGAGAATATTGCAATATACAAGGTCGTGAGAAAATATGTGATAATCTTCAGGTAGGCAGTGCGAATTATTAATTATTTTTGGATAAATAATCAAATAAATCACAGTAAAATTTTATATATAATAAATTGTCCGGAATCAATCGTATCGCTATCATCTATCATTTTAAACTTAAACACATAAATTGATTTTGTTTTTACACAGAAGCAAGCACATATTTATCCACAGAACCCCAATGTTTGCAACATTAAAACCGTGAAATATTTATTAGAGCCCACACACTCGAACAAACAAATCCAATTCAAAAAACCATAACTAAAACATCCACGACATCAAACAGAAATCCACGAAGCCATAAATTACAATACACCTCGAGCGAAAAAAAAAAAAAAAACTCGGGAGATCAGAGATCCATTTAATTCGTAGCATGTGCGTCCGTTTGGGAAACGAGCACGCGATACGATTGATGTAATAATTCACAAACTGAACCGTAAATCGTGCGTGTGATTTACGATTGCGTATGATAATAAATAAAATTGAAAAATAATCAGAATATTGGAGAGAAGAAAAAAGAGAGATTTTTTAATAATAATTTATTAAATGTGTAACGCTTACGCAATGTAAGATATATGATAATAAATTAAATTGAAAAATAATCAGAATATTAGAGAGAAGAAAAAAGAGAGAGAGATATTTTTTAATAATAATTTATTAAATCTGTAACGCTTACGCAATGTAAGATATAGGATAATAAATAAAATTGAAAAATAATCAGAATATTAGAGAGAAGAAAAAAGGAGAGATATTTTTTTAATAATAATTTATTAAATCTGTAACGCTTACGCAATGTAAGATATATGATAATAAATAAAATTGAAAAATAATCAGAATAATGGAGAGAGAAAAAGAGTGAGAGATATGTTTTTAATAATAATTTATTAAATGTGTAACGCTTACGCAATGTTAACAAGGCGACCGCCCGGAGAGTCCGCCCGGGGTTCCTCAGGTCCATGTCGGGGCCGCTCCTAGTCCTCTCTCGTCGCGATCACCGAATTGAGCCGTGCGGAAATTCCATTCTACTGAAAGTAAAATTAAACGCTTGTAAATTTTTATTCAATTAAAAGTGATAATAAAAATAATTAGGCAGAAAGCATTCAAGAGCATGCAATACAGTCTACTTCAGTCAGTATGGCCGGACCGAAAATAAGGAAGAATTAAGTCGGTATAAATGCCTTTTGATTTCAATAGGGTTTGCCAACTTCATCACCAGTGTTCATTTAACAAATATATCATAAAGATTATGGTAATGTTTCACATTGCAATTTAGTAACTACGGATAACTAGAGATAGGAACAAGTAAAAAAGTTAATTTTCAACATGAAATAATAACACATAAACTCAACACTCGTGAGAGTATCAACTGAGATGTAAATGACTATATAACGGTGCTTCATTTTTATATCCCAAAAGAACGTAATGTTTTCTTCTTATTATTATTATTATTTTCAATAAGAACAATACGTTTTTGGAAAACATTTCAGCTCCTTACGGGGGAGTGATTGTTGGTTGATCGCCCTCCACCTGACTACGCCTATATTTTTTGTTAATACAACATACGTGTTGTATAAAAATAATAATAAACTATTAAAAATGAAGAAAATCTCTTAAATTTTAATGTATTTCACTCACGTGTACTTAAAATGATTGCTGATGCGATTAACAAAACGCAACTTATTTAGTGATTTACTGCGAATTTAGAAAAGAAATAAAAAAGAGTATTCATATACTACGAATTTGTAAAATGTGTTCCTTTATTAAATCGAGCTTCTAATTAAATGTGACACCAAAATCCTTAGTGTGGATTCACAATGGAAGTAAGCGCAAGGGATACATAAGCATAAGAATTACATAATAATTACTGTTTACAATGTATTTAAATAAATAAAAAAGAAAATAATTAAATTACTTAATCACTTTCTTTTCATTTGCTCTGCAATTAAGTACTTATAAAGTAAATATACAAATATCCTTTGAAACAACTACTTCCCGGACAAATACCCACGCTGGACATTAAATTCAAACAAAATAATAATTAAATTAAATAAAAAGAATTTGAAAATAATTAATTATTAATAATTAATTATTTAATATTAATAATTAATTATTTTCAAATTCTTTTTATTTAATTTATTTAAATAACTATGACCAAGTGAATAAATAACTAAGATATTTGTTGGTGAGTACGTGAAGTTTCTTGATATAATGTAGTAATATTTTATTCCTTTCTTCACTTTTTGATTTTTATAACTATATGTACATTTCAAGAAAAATGAAAAAGAGCACGTTGTGCTTGAAATGTACATATAGTTATAAAAATAAAAAAGTGAAGAAAGGAATAAAATATTACTACATTATAAGTGAATAAATCCTTTTTCTATTAAAAATAATAATTAATTTCTTAATCTAGTAAGCGTTTAAAAATATATTTAAATCTATCTATTGTATAGATACTTGCTGTTGCAATTATTATTAAAATCGAACAATATATTGAACAATAACGGGCTTGAAACAGATCCTTGCGGAACACCATGCGTTATTATACTTTAATTTGCTCTGGTTTAAAAACCCAACGGTCACGAATAGATTCGCCTAAAACGAAAACTGGAGCACATTTTCCGAAAACGTTCCCCGTGGAATAAATAAATAAATACAGCGACTTTTCCACCTTTTTTTTTTCAGCCTCACAGAAATAGAAGTTAAGCCCCGTCTCGTAAAATCCAAAGTAAACACGAGCGGCGGGATTAAATTATTGCTTGCGAAATCTTTGCAAGGCCGGACCGTGAACTTTAATTTAAACAGCCCGCGAACGCTATTTTCAGCAAAGCGGACCACCCATAAATAAAAAAAAACTCAACCGAAAATAATCTCAACTAATTTCAGTTGAATATAAAGAATCGTAAAAACCGGCTACATTTCTCCCAAGGTTCACCCTTGAGCAATAAAAGGCATAATTTGTTTTATTGTTTAAAGTATTTGGTTTTAGTATAACGTGAAGTGATGTAAATCAATAAATCAAACTTGATAACTTGATTAAAATCATTACTTCACACTTGTGAAGTGAAGTAACGAATTTAACCAAGTTTAATTTTGTATGAAATAAATATGAATAAATTATTAAAAATCAACCAATAAAACACAAATTAGATTGAATAACTTTAAATTCTCCCAAAACTAGTCGAGAATTTAAAGTAATTCAATCTAAGCTGATTGAATAACTTTAAATTCTCCTAAAACTAGTCGAAAATGTAAAGTTATTCAATCTAAGCTGATTGAATAACTTTAAATTCTCCCAAAACTAGTCGAAAATGTAAAGTTATTCAAATCTAAGCTGATTGAATAACTTTAAATTCTCCCAAAAAAATAGTCAAGAATTTAAAGTTATTCAATCTAAGCTGATTGAATAACTTTAAATTTTCCCAAAAAAATAGTCAAGAATTTAAAGTTATTCAATCTAAGCTGATTGAATAACTTTAAATTCTCCCAAAAAAATAGTCAAGAATTTAAAGTTATTCAATCTAAGCTGATTGAATAACTTTAAATTCTCCCAAAACTAGTCGAAAATGTAAAGTTATTCAATCTAAGCTGATTGAATAACTTTAAATTCTCCCGAAACTAATCGAGAATCTAAAGTTATTCAATCTAATCTGTGTTTTATTGGTTGATTTTTAATAATTTATTCATATTTTTTTTCATACTATATGAACTACCAATATCTAAATATTAAAACCATTAATTATATTCAGGTTTAATTTATTGATTTCTTTGTTTAATTTCATTGTAAATTATAGTATATAACAGGGGGCTGTGAAATTAATTGAGCTTATGTCTTCGAGGATTTTGATTCACCTGGAATGGATTTTAAATTGTATATTTTAAGGTACATCAAGTGCTATATCAATATTATAATGTGAAAATCAAAACTCATAATTTATTTTTAAAAAATATATATACAAATTATCTCCACTTTATATTTGAACATTGCTATAAAAATTTCGACACGATTCATATTTTATGGAAATTAAATACAAAGAAATTTGAAAACAATTAATTTACAGAATTGAATAATTAATTACGTTCTCTTTAAATCCTTCAGTTCAATGTCTGACGGGGTTAATATATTTAAAATCTGTCCGAGAAATAGTTATGTTTATTTATTTAAGATCTAAAAACTTTGGCTTCATGACTTCAACTCCAATAATTACAATTGTAATTAAAAATTTAATTTCTATCTCTTTAACTACTGCAACCTTTTGACTTACATAATTAAAGAATTATATTATTCGATTTTGCCCAACACTAAGTTTTTTTTTTAATAAATTACACTCGTTTACAATTATTGGAATATCCAATTAAAAACTCTACTCACATTTCGCTACTATACTTTATTTTCTCGCATTAATTTAAATCTCGTCACCTTCTGTAATAGGACATCAGCGCGTTTACTGATCCGTACAATGCGCGATAAATTATTTTTAACAAATTATATCCCGTTAATTGTATCACTGTGCAACGTTTCGATAACCCGCATTCGCTTGTTTACACATTTTAATCAGCCTTTTTTTTTTAATTACTCGCTTGAATTAAATAATCATTCATTTCGTTATTTAAGATTTCATTCATGTTTTTATAACATGTAATTAAAAAAAAAAGATCCTTTAGAGTTATTCGAATTTAAAAATAAAGTTTAAATAATCATTTATTTCGTTATTTAAAATTTCATTCATGTTTTTATAACATGTAATTGACAAAAAAAAGAGTTATTTGAATTTAAAAATAAAGTTTAAATAATCATTTATTTCGTTATTTAAAATTTCATTCATGTTTTTATAACATGTAATTGAAAAAAAACAGAGTTATTTGAATTTAAAAATAAAGTTTAAATAATCATTCATTTCGTTATTTAAAATTTCATTCATGTTTTTATAACATGTAATTGAAAAAAAAAAGAGTTATTTGAATTTAAAAATAAAGTTTGAATTTGTTTCCGTAACTAAATTTTGTAGTTTTGACAAAATTGAATAGTTAAGGGATTTAACAGTGCCTGCTAAAGATACAGGCCGGAATGGGGGAATTCGAAATCTCGGAGTCTAGGCAGAACGTCGTGAAGGATACATCTCTCGCTCGAATTCAAGCATATGACTTATTTAGAATTATACAAAATTTCATTTTTTCAATGCATAGATTTTTAGTTATTTATTTTTATAATATATTTTTGTATAAAATAAATTAAATAAAATGAAATGAAACAAAGATGATTAACACATTTGCAGCTATTTAAATTACAATGAAATAAAACAAGGAAAATTTCTGGCAATGATCAATAAAATTCGTTTTTTGCAGTTGGAAAAAGAGATTGATCGAATTTTATTGATCATTGCCAGAAATGTTCCTTGTTTAATTTCATTGTAATATAAAATAAATATTTTTTATTACAACTGCCTTTGAAAATAATTGTTACAATTTTAGCCGCTTGCATTAGAGCAGTGCGCGAGACGAGTAGACGATCCAAGGGTATTTTTAAAGCCATAAAAAAGGTTTAGAAGTCTGTAAGTGTTTAGTGTCAGACACAAAAGTGATCAAAATGTGAAGTAAGTGAGTTACGAAAAAAATAATATTTTAAATCGTGCACAATCACATTTAAATGCATAAAAAACATTCCGGCATGTATCTTTAGTAGGTACTGGATTCAATATAAATCAAAATGAAAATTGTTTTATAGATTTTCAATTTCAATTTACTTTATTAACGGAATCTCCATTTCCAAATTACAATTATAATTAAATTAAAAAAAATTAAATTAAAAAAAAACCTTTATTGGAATAAACTTATATTTGATGCAATTTCCCACTTAACCTAATTCTTCTTTTTTCTTGTTCGTTTCCCATTCCAGTCTCTTCAGTATTTCTGAATCTCATTCTATTAATCAATTAAATGTGAGTTTCGTGAAGATTTGAAAGATATATGAAAACACTTCTGTACCATAATTCCTGATGTGTGTGAAGATGTGTTTATTTTGAATTAATTTCTCACTTAACCCGTGGTGAAGTGGACAGAGACAGGCAGAACGACGAAGCACTGTGTTGCCGAAAAAAAAAATTGAAAGGTTACAGAGATATGATTTTTTGTATCCACGTATCGCTTTTCGTTAAAATTGAACTTTTAAAAGGTAAGGCTTCAGGAATTAATGTGCGTGAAGCTGGCAATAACTCCAGCAATAAACACATAATAGACTTTGATTAAAACACTTGGTTTGTTTCACTGATTTTTTATTTTTACTCCTACTAGTTTCAACCTTAGGTCATTCTCAGGGAGATCTCAGTGAAACAAACCAAGTGTTTTAATCAAAGTCTATTATGTGTTTATTGCTGGAATTATTGCCAGCTTCACACACATTAATTCCTGAAGCCTTACCTTTTAAAAGTTAAATTTTAACGAAAAGCGATACGTGGATAAAAAAAATCATATCTCTGTAACCTTTCGATTTTTTTTTTTTTTCGGCAACACAGTGCTTCTGTCTCTGTCCACTTCTTATCATTTTATTCAATCAATCAATTTTATTTTTCATAATTTCGAATTTCTAGCTTGTGTCCCAGTTATCACCCAATTAAACCAATAATAATTTCACATCAACAACAAGAGAACGTGTCTGGGCATGATTTAGCGGAATTTCGTAGCTAGAGAATGCCGCGAAGGATAAAACATATTAATGGATCCATCTGTGGCGTGTTAATTAAACCGCGCAAGTGTTGATTATTATAAATTATAAAAATATAAACATAAGTGTTTTATTTATCGCTAAAAAAAATCTAACTTTTACTAACATCAATTCATGGAATTTTTAAAGTATCAGGAATAATGTATTATTAATCATTTTTCCGCTAATTAAAGTGTGCAAAAAAATCTTTATTAGTTGTCACCGACAATTAACCGAGCCGCAGCCCTGAAATGTAATTTACGATTATGCGAGCCTAATGATGATGGAAGGTGTGTACTTCTGGCATGATGTCATCAATTTTAAATATCTGATCACATTATTTTTGTTGCTGTTGCTTCGCTTTGTCGGTATTTGCATTACAATTTCGTTAAGTGCCAGGAATTTGCGGATTTGCATTTAAAAGGACGAATCGAGTTTCAAATATCAACGAGGCATTGTTTCGTATCTAGTTGATTGATTGATGAGGTAATTTTTAGTGCTTTTTACGGAGAAGAGCGATGAGAGCATGATTATTTCATCAAGGGAGCAATGCTGAATTTATAGTGAGATGGCTCAAAACAATAAAAAAAAATCTGTACGGATTAGCCCCGAATATCACAAGATGGTTAGTTGAGAATTATAGTTTGCTCGTATCACAAAAACCCACACGCAATTCATTCAATTCAATTTCCCTGCGTTGGTTAATTCGATGCGTTATCGAATTGATTTATGGCGTGCGTTGTGTCCCAATATGAAACAGATACATAAAATTATCCAATATGTAAACAGATGACACGAATAAATGCAACTGTAAAACTACACACAGTGCAATGATAACAGCTCAATTTAATCCCGACTATAAAATCGATTCAAATAATTTATTATCGCGTATTGTTCGTGTGCGTGCATGTTGGGTTTTCCAATTAACGATGATTTAGATTATACGAATCAATAATAATCAGCCACAAAATAAAAATAATTCTGTTTATTCAATCGCAATTGATAGTGAAGTTTATGGTTCATCAAATATTTTAAATGATAATAATAAAAAAATGTTTCTATTTAATATTATTAATGGTTTTAATATTTAGACATTATTAGTTCATTCAGGATGATTTAAATCATCCTGAATTAATTCAAAAATGTTTCACCACGAGTTAAGTGAGAAATTAATTAAACATATTGTAAGTTCATATTGTATGAAATAAATATGAATAAATTATTAAAAATCAACCAATAAAACACAGATTAGATTGAATAACTTTAAATTCTCGACTAGTTTCGGGTTATTAGCCCATTTTCAAGAGAATTTAAAATGGGCTAATAATCCGAAACTAGTCGATAATTTAAAGTTATTCAATCTAATCTGTGTTATTATTGGTTCATTTTTAATAATTTATTCATATTTATTTCGTGTTTCTATTTAAAATTGAGAAACCCCGTACCAATTTATTGCAAGTATTTAATAATCAATCATCTTTAAGCATAATACATTAAAAATAACGCAAGCGCCATCTATTTTTTTATTTTTGCATTTATTTTTTTGTATTACTCTTGATAATGCTGTAAAAGGCGAAACTAGTTGAGTCAATATGTATATTTTTTGTGTGAAACAAACCGAGTGATTTTATGAAATAAATATGAATAAATTGTTAAAAATCGACCAAAAAAACACAGATTAGATTGAATTTAAATTCTCGACTAGTTTCGGGTTATTATATAATTCATTTATTTACGGAAATCTCCTTTCTACAAAAACTGTAAACATTTACATAAATCATCATAAATAATAATACACAAATAAGTCAACTATTCAACATAAACTTTGAACATCTTTATCCCAAGTGATTTTACAATTCAAAATTAAGAGTGGTCAGGTAATCTCAGGGGTACATTACAAAATAGAAAATAAATAAATATTGAATAAATAAACATATATATATATATATATACAATAATCAAACAATATATTAATAATAATAGAAAATATGTATGTTATTAGCCCATTTTCAAGAGAATTTTAAATTCTCTTGAAAAACCCGAAACTGTGTTTTGTGTTTTATTGGTTGATTTTTAATAATTTATTCATATTTATTTCATTAAAAAATTAAAAAATATTAATTATATTAAAATTATTTTCAAATCATTTTTATTTAATTTGTGCTAATAATAATTTAATTCCCAAAAAAATAATTTATTAACTTTCAACGTCCTTGCAGAATATTATACTCTCCGATAATCTCGCGTGTGTCTGACAATAAATTTTTCGAGAACGTTCAATTAGATTGTCGGGCCGCAATTTCCAGTTAAGTGCTAATCTCATAATTATACGCGCTGCGGGGTAATTAATAAATCAGGCCGCGAAAAAGATCCCACTAATTGTAGCTCAGAGAGGAATTTCGTAATCCGACACAAACGCTCGGATTAAATTTTGTCGGTTGCGCAACGACTCGTACTATTTTCTAAATATACAATTGCGGCAGGTGCTCGTGAATTAAACGTTTCGTTATTGCTCGAAATTTGCTTACGTTATTTTTAAATTTAAAAAAAAACAACCATTTATTAATCATAATAAATGAAAGACGTCGCGAGCGCCCTCTTTCGCCTAATTTATTGTTACTTATTGAAAATTGCTTGTTTAAAAATACTCGATTACTAATATTAATCGATTTCGCCCGACATTAATTAATAGTAATGAAAATATTTACTACTGCTACCCGATTATTTTTATTATACTGTATAGCCATTTCCTTCTGTTAAACCGCAAAACTGAGATGGAAAGCCGGTGACATTTACACGGTGGGAATTAATTTGAAAATATTGCTTCTTCGCTTCTTTTAATTAAATCATCCGTCGACATTTGCATAATTATAATCAGACAAATTACAATTTGTTAGGATGATTAATGGCATTCGCTTTTGAAACGATTCTTTAGTGGTATTTCGATAACTGCGCAAGTTTATTAATTAATTGATTGAGAAAGAAAACGTTTTATAACAATAATTGAAAAAAAATAATAATAACGGATATTGTAGCATGATTTTCTTGAGAGGAAATTATAAGACATGTTTGAATTATTATAATTGATTAAAACAAAATGAACGATTAATTGACTGAGATAGAAAAATTTTTTATAATAATAATTGAAAAAAATAATAATAAAGGATATTACAGCATGATTTTCTTGAGAGGAAATTATCAGACATGTTTGAATTATTATAATTGATTAAAATAAAATAAACGATTAATTGATTGAGAAAGAAAACGTTTTATAATAATAATTGAAAAAAATAATAATAACGGATATTGTAGCATGATTTTCTTGAGAGGAAATTATAAGACATGTTTGAATTATTATTTATTTATTTACAATTTAGCTTAAAACTAAGAAAACAGACATTTTACTTAAATAATTATAATTGATTAAATAAAATAGAAATAATTCACACGTTTGCAGTCAGTAAAAGTAAACAACCCTCCTTAAGGGTGCGGTTTAGATGAAATAGATAGCTATATAAATATTAGCAATTGATTGCTAATATTTATATAGCTATCTATTTCGAGTTAGATTGCTGTTGTGATCAATTAACAATATTGTATTATCCGTTAAAGTAATCTTAAAATAAGCAGGAATTTCATCAGATGAATTAAAAATTATTTTAAAGTTAAGTTTGTGTAAAAAAGCAATTATGAAAATTGATAATTGATCAAATTTATAGCAAATTTTAAATTATATTTTTGCTAATAAAAACGTGTGCAATGAAAATTTCAAGGATTTCACTAAATTCTGCATTTAAATAACTTAACAGTCGTTACCTATAAATTCCATTATATCTTACAATTTTCTTTTCTAACTTGAACTAGTAACTTGACGTAATACACGAAAATTAACGATTTATTTTTTATTTATACTGATACTTTATACTTGCTAGATAAAAAATGTAAATACATATTAATATTATTAAATCCAAAAGAATGGCTGTTTTTCAAACGATTATTTCCATTTTACTATATAGCTATCTCTTTCTACTAAACCGCAACCTTAAGGATTTGGCATGACTTATTTTTGTTATGTCATAATTTATTTAACCTTTTCAGAATTGTATTAATTTTACGACGTTTTTCTTTTTAGTATAACATTTATTATCTTAATTCGGACAATATGACAATAAAATTTTAGAAAATTTATTATAACAATATGTACAATTGTCTGTCATGGACTAACGATAAAATTTATAATTATTAATTAAAAAAAATTTAAACCGTGTGAATGAAACAAACGGTCACCCAGTTTTTCCCAATCTAATCTAAATTTATGAGTATTCCACTTGTGTGCACCGCGAATTGTGTAAATGGGACGGTGAATCGCTGAATAAATTTCCATTACGACCTTCGCGAAAATCCCGCTGCAGTGAAAATTATGTTCTGGCCGGAGCTTTTCGGGACGGCTGCCAGCGAAATTTCTTCTTAAAAAAAATGCGCCGGCTTTTACGATCGCTAAACGTGGATAATTTATGCCGTACACGATTTTTTGTGTATATTTTCGTGCGTCCGGTTGTATTTTTAGCCGGGAAATACGAAATACGCAACGCTTGATTTGTGGGCGACCGAACGAAAAATATGCGATTTGTCATAATTTTGGGACTTTCGTTTTTTTTTTTTCTGAGTGGGGAACTGTGTCGCGGAAATTAGAACGGTGAAGGCTCATTAGTTTTCGATATTTTATAATGACAACATGGTTGTTCATAAAAATTAAAAGTTATTCGAATCGATTTAAACAGAATGTTGAAAAAAATGTTTATAATAAGCTAAACTTAATAATAGAAAGGGTATTTAAACACTAAAACATTCCTTCGAAATACAAATATCCTCCTCTTACAATTCACCAACAACAATAGGGACAGTTTAAACTCGGATATTTTTATTAAATGGAAAAAGTATTCATTCACTTGATCAGAGGTATTTAAATATAATATATTTAAATATTAACAAGTATAATTTCATTATTTAAATAAAAATAACATGAAAATTAAAAGTTATTCAAATCAATTTAAACAGAATGTTTAAAAAAATGTTTATAATAAGCTAAACTTAATAATAGAAAGGATATTTAAACACTTAAACAATCCTTCGAAATACAAACATCCTCCTCTTGCAATTCACCAACAACAATTAAGACAGTTCAAGCTCAGATATTTTTTAAATAGAAAAGTGTATTCATTCAGATCAGAGTTATTTAAATATAATATATTTAAATGTTAACAAATATAATTTCATTATTTAAATAAAAATACTTGTTTATTTATAATAATTAAAGTCTCCACAACCAACATAAAGAAGATTAAGTATAATTTCAATTAATTATTTCTAAATAATTGTGACAATATTAAATAAAAATGATTTGAAAATAATTAATAAATTATTTCCACATTTAGCTCTTTGACAATTTAACTTTCCTTACTGTAATGGTCGAGCGGGCGTCCGTAATTTCATTAAATATATCGTGCAACTATTTTATTGTTAAACTTAATTATTTTACAAGTACGAGCGAGAACAGAATTGCTGGTCGTGTTTCGTTCAAGCCCTATGGATTCCTCGTAACAAAAATATAAGTCCGAATTTATTATTATTTATTAACTTTAGCTACTGAAAGTTGGTTATTCAGAAATACTCGATTACTAAATTCACGAGATTTTGCCTAATACTAGCAGTAAAAATAATTTTAGTTTAAATTAAATAAAATAACGATTTTTCAATCGAACCAAAATTACTTGCAAAAATTCTAAATAACCATCACGAGTTAAACATTCGACATTATAAATGGCCCAAATATTAATCCATTCACATTTCCAGTCCATACATTATGCGTGTTAGTCAAGAATCAAACAATTAAGTTCAATGAATATAAAGAATTAATTTCAATAAATATAAACAATTAATTTCAATGAATATAAACAATTAATTTCAATAAATATAAACTATTAATTTCAATGAATATAAACAATTAATTTCAATAAATATAAACTATTAATTTCAATGAATATAAACAATTAATTTCAATGAATAAAAACAATTAATTTCAATGAATATAAACAATTAATTTCAATAAATATAAACTATTAATTTCAATGAATATAAACAATTAATTTCAATGAATAAAAACAATTAATTTCAATGAATATAAACAATTAATTTCAATAAATATAAACTATTAATTTCAATGAATATAAACAATTAATTTCAATGAATAAAAACAATTAATTTCAATGAATATAAATAATTAATTTCAATAAATATAAACAATTAATTTCAATGAATATAAACAATTAATTTCAATAAATATAAACTATTAATTTCAATGAATATAAACAATTAATTTAAATGAATATAAACAATTAATTTTAATGAATAAAAACAATTAATTTCAATGAATATAAAAAATTTGAAACGATCAAACAGAAAAAAAAAGTTGCAACTTAAATAAATGTCAAAAACAATAAGTGAATGTTAATTAGATTTTTTTTACAGAATGCGATTTTGCGAAAGATTGAATGAGGTAACACAAATTCAAATCCCCTGAATAACAAAAACAATTGACTCAATCCTGATACATATTAATGGAAAGCCGCGCCTGGAATATACAAGCAAACAATTACGTAATTATTCCCGGATTTCACGCGTAAATACACGAAATCGCTTTATTTGCACTAATTAGAAAATTAATCGGAATTCAGACGTGTTTAAATTTAATTACTTTTAAAAGCTGGTTCTTAGTAATGATTTTTTTAGAATGGTTTAATCCATCTTCAGTAATTTATTTCAATGAATTCAATAAACATTTTCAAAAGAACTGTTGTTTTCGTTTTTTTTTTTTTTCATTTCTTAAAGCCGAATTTGGAATTAATTTTTCCAATTCAATAATCAGATTGGATTGAAAAACCGTCATTTTATTTAATTTAAACCAAAATAAATTTTACTCGTAATATTAGGTTAAATCTAGTTAATTTAGTAATCGAGTATTTATGAATAACCAACTTTCAGTAGCTAAAGTTATTAAATAAATAATAAATTCGGACTTATATTTTTGTTACGAGGAATCCATGGGGAGTTTATTAGTTCTATGTCTATGGGATAAGTTTGTGTAAAAAAGCAATTATGAAAAAAATAATTATAATTGATCAAAATAGCAAATTTTAAATTATATTTTTGTTAATAAAAACGTGTCCAATGAAAATTTCAAGGATTTCACTAAATTCTGCATTAAAAAAACTTAGCAGTCGATACCTATTAATTCCATTATATCTTACAATTTTCTTTTCTAACTTGAATTAGTAAATTGACATAATACACAAAAACTAATGATAATGAGGAATCTATGGGGAGTTTATTAGTTATATGACTATGGGATTTGGGGCAATTTATATTATTTTGGGCAGAAAGACCTCCGGTCGATAGCCCATGACAATATGTATTGTAAATATAAATATTTGTAAAGAATTGCTGTCTGAATAAAGATGTTTTATATTATTTTTTTATTTATACAATAAATAAATTGCTTTGTGTGCATTACAGCTTCAATTGAATCAATTATTTCTTATTTTATCTACGATGAAATTTATTCAGTGATTTATTTTTTTACCTTTTACGACGGTATAAAAATAACCGTGACGTAATTACCGTCGGCGCAAACTGGAAGATGATATCGGGATTGTTGTTTGCTCTGTCCAGAGAAGAATGTTTAACATCGCGATGGTATTTGAGGATTCATTTTGCAACCTTAAACGAAAGTTTCTTATGTTTGTGTGTGCAGAAATGCTGCGAGAAAGAGTTGAATTATTTGTTTTGGGTTACCTCACTTTGTTATCCTTGGGTGATTGTGTTTTTTTTTTTTTAACAGGATCTTCATTCATTTTCAACTCATTTTTATTTAAGTTATTAAATAAAATAAATAATTTATTAATTAATTATTTTCAAATTCTTTTATTTAATTTATTAAATATCTGTGAATATTAAATAAAAGAATTTGAAAATAATTAATTAATAAATTATTTATTTTATTTAATAATATATATATATATATATATATATATATATATATATATATATATCTTTATTCAGACTATATAGATAATTTTAATAATATAACAATATAAATAATAACAATACATGTAGGTGTTAGTCTGTCTGGGCTATCGACCAGAGGTCTTTCTGCCCTGTCATGAATTTATGATGAAGTTAAAGAAAAATCTATGCTAGCTATCTGAACTGTCCTAATGATTTGCGCAAATGAATTACTCTTTTCTATTATATTAAAATTTTATAACAATATTTGAATATAATAAATTAAAGACGACGCAAGCGCCACCTTTTGCCTAATTTCAAGTGGCATCGTCAACGATTTGGGTCTATCATTAAATGTGAATATTTGAATACTTGTTGAGATTTTCTAAATCTTAGCTATGTAAATGATAAAAACAATAGATTTTGCTTTAACTTTATCATAAATTCAAGACAGGGCAGAAAAACCTCTTGTTGATAGCCCCGAAAGACAGACTAACAGCTACATGTATTGTAATTATTTATGTTATATTGTTAAAATTATGCGTAGATTTAATTAATTTAAATTAAGTCCTTAATGTTGTACATTAAAATTTTCTACAATTCATAAGTATTATCAAGAGTTACATAATAATAAAACTGCATTAATCTAGATGATTTTTTTAAAACCACCAATAAATACGTATGGCCTTCCTTGAGCGAAATCGAATTAAGAAATAACTGCAGCTAGACGTACATTAATAACATATCAAGTATCGTTAGTATCATTACATCAGGATGCACTACATTACTATAATTTTCCTTGAATTAGCGATTTTTTTTTTTGAGAACTTTATTAAGTCAACAACATCACCGTTGCGGTCATTCGAGAGAGCGAAAAAAAAAGTCATTTGCGGTGCGCTGCTTAATGGCCGGCTGATTTGCATCCTTGCATTTTAATTGCGCAATTTACAAACAAGGAATTTACTCACGTAAATTTCGACGGAAAGATGTATATGGGGTCGAAAGTCCACACAGATGCATTTTTTTTAATTTAATAGAATAGAAGCAATTTTAATTTACAGAACATAAAAACTGTGTAAATATGATGGTTTTTATGTGTTTTTATGGTTTTATGTTTTACAAACGAGGAATTTACTCGCGTAAATTTCGACAGAAAGATGTATATGCGGTCGAAAGTCCATATTGATGCATTTTTTAATTTAATAGAATAGAAACAATTTTAATTTACAGAACATAAAAACTGTGTAAATATAATGGTTTTTATGTTCTGTAAATACAAATTGTTTCATTTTTTTAAACAATTTTGAATACCCAACATTATAAAATGAATTGGAACTTTTTACTATCGTTTGTTTATTTATTTTGAATTCGAATAAATTCGGTTAAGCGGCGCGCGTTTGATTGTTTGCAGTGGGCGAAATTATTTTCGTCAGAGTTAGAGGCAATAAAATCACGAGCCATTGCAAAACCTTTATGTCTACTCTGTGGTTCGATCCACAATATATCTTATCATATCATAAACAAACAGTAAATTTAGCATGAAAAATAAATGTGCTTATTTACTTAAAATAGTAAGTTTATTTAAATAGGAAAAAAAGAAAAGGGAAAATGCGTGAACTTAGAGTTTATATTCAGAATTTTCGAATTTTATATATATTTCGTTTTGTATATAAACACACAAAAAATCTTTATTCAGACAGCAGAATTACAATTATTTACAAAAATTTATATTTACAATACATATCGATGGGTTAGTAGTCTGTCTTGGGCTATCGATCAGAGCTCTTTTTTTTTATATATATATTATAATAATATTTTATTTCTCATCAGAACTAATTCCAATTACAGAAAAATGTATAATCTAGTGTAACTATTACTAATAATAATAAGAAAAAATATATTAGAAAAGAGTAAAAGAAAGGATAATATTTTTTAATTAAATAATTAAGTATATACAAGGTGTACAGAAAATGAGTGAAAAGCTTTAGGTAGCGTGACTCTTTGACTAATGTTTAGATAAAAATATTAACGAAAATAAGTCACACGGTCCTTCCTTAAGCCTCACGGGCCACTTAAAAGAACTATACATTTGGCAACGCTGAATCAAACAAGTGTGCATTTATCCTGTTTATAACTGCTACATCATCCGCTGGAGGTGTTGCATACACCTTTTCTTTTACAAACGAGCGTGCGTCGTTGCCAGATCTATTTTTATTAAAAGAATGCTTCTGATGAAGTTATAAAATTGTAAAATTATCCGATTTATTAATCATTTATATCAATGGAATTATACACGTGTCTAATTGATTGTTAATGCTATTGATTTTTTACAAAATATTTAAAAAACAATACTAATTTATAGTCGCATATTTAAAATTCCGAAGACCTCGTGAGCCTCAATGAAGAACCATACAACATTTTTTTATTTGGATTTTCTATTAAAAATTAATTAATCAATTGAGTTACCTGAAGGTTTTCACTAATTTTCTGTACACCTTGTATATATATAGTATTATATAATAGGATAATAAAATATTAAATTTCTTAATATTATTCACAAATTAATAGCACTGTTTACTTTATTCCTATCATAATTAACCCGTAATTCCTGTATCATTTCGAGTTTACATTTAATCAATTTTATGGCCACTAAATCAAAGATATTCCCCTGTTTTTTTTTTGTGACTTGTCGATCAAATGAACTCCTTGAAATACCAATTATCGGCTTATACATGGTAATTATTAATTAAGGTCGATTATGACATTAAAACTGAAACCTGATATCAGTGGCGAGGTCTTTAAACTATGATTACAATTACGTATTCAGAAACGCAAATATTCGAACCGATATTGTGTGTATGTTTTACGTAAAATGTTTACCTTGAAAATATTTAAGCGCGAAAAAAAAATTGTTAATAGCAATTCCCTATAAATATTTAATTTGCGTTTAAATATTTTTTTTTATTTATCCCTATTTATTTTAGTTCTTATTTTTATATTATACTGACAGTAGTTATTGAACCATTTTTAGTTATTAATTAATTGATTTGTATATTTTTTTCTGATATTTGTCCTTTTATGGTATATCTGTTGGACAATAAAGATTATTATTATTATAAATATTTGTTTGCGGGTAGAAAGATTTCTAGTCTAAATAAATAAAAAAAATAGACTAGAAATCTTTCTAAATATTTATAGGAAACGGCTGTTTAATTTGTTTCCGGCAGAAAGTCTTCTAGTCGATAGCCCTGTAGTCTTTCCACCCAGCAAAAAATATTTATAGAGAAAGGCTCTTTATATTATATTTTCCTCGGCGCAGAAAGTCTTCTAGTCAATAGCCCTGAAGTCTTTCTAAACCGTAAAAAATATTTATAAAGAAAGGGAAAGATTGTTTATATTTTATATTGCTCAGAGCAGAAAGTCTTCTGATCGATAGCCTTATATTTTGCTCACCGCAGAAAATCTTCTATTCGATAGCCCTGCATTCTTTCTACCCCACAAAAAATATTTATAGGAAAAGGCTATTTATATTACTTATTTCTGTGATTGGAATATACAATTACAATACAATATCTAACAATACACTAACGTTCATTTCCAACTCTGAAACTGGCTATCGACCAGTGGTCTTTCGAATTTATATTATTTATTTTCAAAACAGAAATACACCTAATCCATGTATATGTGTTTAAGTACAATCGACATTAATTTTCATTGAAATTAGGCAAAAGGTGGCGCTTGCGTCGTCTTTAATTTATTATGATTAATTTTCATTTACGAACGGCTTCGAAATTAATCTGAAACTGTATATGGGTATCTTAATCATCCCCCTTAAATTGTATATCATTTCCTTTTGAATTGATCATAATTAAAACGCGAGCTTTATCTAAATTCCCTCAATTATCCGCCCGCCGTCTGTATTGCCCGAACTGCTCAATATAAGCATTTGTGTGTATCAATTGAATTGAATTGAATTGAATTGAATTGATTAGCTAACTGGGCTTAATTTATGACCGCTCTCAATCAAGAATAAAGGTGCATTGTCGATGGCTTCCGCGCGTTGACTTCCTTGCACGTTAAATTCAAAGCACGGTTAATGCCGCATAACACAATCGTATAAACGATTAAATTGTTTTGAATAATGTAAAAGTAAAAATATATGTGTTTTATGTAATTTGAGTTGCGTTAAGATTATATCAATATATTAAAATATTAATTATAAAAAGTCCTTTTATCGCTGTTTTTTTTTTATTTTAATTATTTACATAAAAGTTCTAATATTAATTATTCGCAAATTAAGTAAAAAGAACTCTAAAATAATTAATAAATTAATTTGCTATTTAAATAAAAATACTTGTCCTTTCTCCTACATATTTTTTATTTCACTAGATATATTTCGGAAACTATGTTTCCATCTTCAGTAGTTGAAGTTTTATAAATATAAATATGTTGTTATGGTATACAACGCAATATTGATAAAATTAAAATATTTAAAAAATCATGTTAACTATAAACTAATCTAAATATAATTATATATAATGTGCTAAAATTTATGAATTAATAAGATCTAAAAGGGGATTATTTAATGAACTAGTATCGAAATTTAAAAGATTACCTATGTGTTTTTTCATTTCAATATTTATTTATATATTTATAAAACTTTAACTACTGAAAATGGAAACATAGTTTCCGAAATATATCTAGTGAAATAAAAAATAAGTAGGAGAAAGGACAAGTATTTTTATTTAAATAATTACAGTCTCCACGACCAACAACCAACATAAAGAAGATTAAACTAAATTGCAACAACAAATGTTCATTATTTAACATTTGTTTAAAGTACTTGTGTAAGATAAGTCACAATAGCTAAAGAGGAAATAATCTATTAATTATTTTTATTTACATTTAATGAAATCTTCTATCTATACCTATAACTTCTATATCTTCTGGATCTTTAGAATTGTATACTTTCTCTTTTGGTTTTGTTTTTGTTCATCAATGTTTACGAATTATTGTGGAGTTGTAGAATTTGTTACTATAATTTGTATGTTATTTACTTTACATTTTTTGTTATGAATTTTTAAAAATGGTATTGCCGTAAAATAAATAAATAACGATCCATCAATTCAACTCATCTAATCACACTGACTCAGACAACGACGTTAGCAATCATGACGTTTAAAAAACTGACATGAACAGGACAAAGACAGGCTGAAAGACCTCTGGTCAAAAGCCAGTTTGTGAATTTTGCTTTATTGTAACAGACAGTATTATAACATATATTAAAATGTAAACACACACCTCATTGTACAAAATTCATGAATAAAGATATTTATATATATATATAAATAAATAAATGTTCAGCCACCATTCAGATATGAATGGTGGCTGAACTTTTCATTATATGTGAATTTCCTTTCCTGTTCACCATCCTTTAGTGAACGAAGCAATGATTCTCGGTCGTCTACCTTGTAGACCCAAATCGTTGACGATGCCATTTGAAATTAGGCAAAAGATGGCACTTGCGTCACCTTTAATTTATTATGAATATTTTTATTTAAATAACTGTGGCAAGGTGAATGAATCCTTTTTCTATTATAATGAATTATTGGTTTGTAACAATAATAAAAAAGAGTATTTCATTCACTTGGTCACAATTATTTGTAATTTAAATAACCGTGACCAATAATAAATTTTATTACTGTTTAAAAAAATACATTGCGAACGAAATTAATTTAAAATTCATTTGATCACAATTATTCGTAATTTAAGTAAGCATGACCAAGTGAATTTTAAATTAATTTAGTTCGCAATTGATTTTTTTTAACAGGAATAAAGTTTGTTATTATATTTGTTGCGATAGCTATGACATTTTTTTTAATTTTACTATTTTGTTTAACCCAAATACTTTAAAAAAAAAACATGGTGAAATATTTACTTGAGTTTTATATAAGCCTTTCTTTTAATTTTACTTTTTAAAAAAAAACCAAATACTTTAAAAAAGGGAAAATTTACTTAAGTTTTATATAAACCTTATAAAAATATTTAAAAAAATTATTATCCTTACTCATAATTGTTTTACTGTTTTACGAAAAGTATTAAACAAAATACATATATAATCTCGACACCCAATACGGGTAAAAGAGGATAAGATTAAAAAAAGAAAGAATTAAAAAAAATATTAATTACGATAGTGCCTGAATAATTTATGTAAAGCCGAATTTTAATGACCAAAACTGACACTATTAGTGAATGTGCATTTATTCTTTCCCCTTTTCCGTTTTGGTTTTTCATTATTTTCATCCCCTTCAGTTTCTACAAAAATTGTTTCCAGTGTAATCAAGTATTTCGCGGTGTTCCCGGCGCATCCACCATTTAACGCATATGCAGGCTCCAGCTCCCGTCTTCGATAACTCAGTTACTTATTAAGTCAGGACTTTGAAAATTTGGAGACTTTATTTGGATACTAGGACCTACGTTGGGAAAATACTATCGATTATACAGGGTGTCCCGGAAAAGAGCTACGTCATGATGATGTGTTTTTTTAATTGCTTGATATAGATTTTATTCATTACTTAGGCGCCTTTTATAATCACCTACAATTTTATTGAAATCAGTTCAGTAATACCAACAAAAAAATAAAAAAAAGGTTTTGCGTCATTGGTTTAAAATTTTTTTAAAAAAATGGGATCTTGTGAATAAAATTATACTATCGCAATACAAAAAATGTTTAAACAAAAATGTTGTAATGGCTGTGGAAATGACTCACATTGCAGTTTTAGTTAAATTAAAAGAATTTTAAAATAATTAATTATTTTCTTTCAATTTCTGTAATTCGTAAGTCAATAAATTTCATCGCAATTGAAGGAGAATAATTAATTCATAAATTATTTTCTTTTAATTTAAAATTTTTGTAAATATTCTTTTAATGGTTTACAATAATAGAGCATACATTTCTTATAAAATATTATTTCTGTTTTATTGTAGTTTTAGTTTTTATTTAGTATTTAATAGTTATTTAAATAATTAAGTTTTTTTTTTAATTATAAATAATTATTTCGTTTAGATTATATTAGTATTATTTGTTTGGTATATCTTAATTGTTCCATTTTTGGTTGATGTATATTTCGTTTATTTAATATTATGTTAATTTTGAAATTATTCTAGTGACGTATGTATATAAAATACTATTGTAAAAAGACTAATGTCGTTTAATTAAATAAATAAATAAATATGTAAAAAAACGAGTCAGTGAATTAATTATTAATACTGAGGCAGAAAGATCGATAGTAAATAGCCATTTTCTGAGGATCAATTAGATGTAAATGATTGGATTGTAATGTTATAAATATTGTAGTATATATATATATACTACAATATTTATAACATTACAATCGATTTAAATCGATATATATATTTATCGATTTAAATATGTTTCACCACGAGTTAAGTGAGAACTTAATTAATAATAAATATTGTGATTTAATTCAATGTAGCACTGAATTAGAAGATTTTCAATTTATTATTGTAATGAATAAAAAAAGTAAAGAAATAAAATTTATTATAATAATAACCTCCATTGCCTAACAAGATTCCCTAATAACAGCAATTTCCTGCGGGGGGAGGGGGTTGGTTATTAATACCCCTAATCATATATATGTCATATGGTTAGGGGTTATAATCCCCTCTGGAGAAATTTTAAAGGAGGATTAAAAAGAAACAAATAACGTTTTAGCAACACTTTAACATTACACGTTATTTTCATATTGATCAAAACATTACTAAAATGTTTATTTCTTTTTGTTTTAAATTATATGCCTTTTGTATTACATTATTAACAATAAGAAGTAAAAACAACACAGCCATCGGCGTGATGGATTATTTCTATCTAGCGCCTGAATAACAGGACAATATAAAAGAAAATACAATAAAGAAAAACTATTAAAAAAATACAATACAATCATTTTACATTTCCTCCGTTTCCTCCTTACCTTTAACACATCCAAGATGAGCCGAAGGCCGGAGAAACCTGAAGAAATTTCGCAAACGCTCGTCTCGAACGAATCACATTTCACACGGGGAATATATCGTCGAACTCTGTCGCACTCACTTCTATTTATTTATTTTTTTAAAATGTCGAAACGATCTGGCATAAATAAACGATCACGATCTGTTCGCATTCGCGGCGATATTTAAACTGTGCGAGGAGAGAGAGAGAAAGCCCGTCCACCGGCCGCAGTGAGTGAGCGCTTACTGAATCGAAACTCTAAACTCACTGCGCGCAATGTGTTCTTTTTTTTTCGACAGAGAATGCGCACACTGCAAAAAAAATGATTGTTGAATTTTAAATAATTTAGAATATATTGATCATTGCCAGAAATGTTCCTTGTTTAATTTCATTGTAATTTAAATAAGTGTAAATGTGAGAATCATCTTTATTCAGACTATTTATTTATTTATTTACGCATTTCTCCTTTTTCAATATTACAAAAAAATATATAATAACATATACAATATAAATAATTACAGCTAATTGACTATAAAGATAATTTCAACAATATAAATAATTACAATACATGTAGGTGTTAGTCTGTCTATCGGGGCTATCGACCAGAGGTCTTTCTGCCCTTTGTTTCATTTTATCTAATTTAGAGTAATTCAAAACTGGTAAAGAATTTAAAGTCGTTCAATTTAATTGGTTATATTTTTAAGATATTTCTTGATACAAAAATAATTAACACGAAATTCTCGAGTATTATTTAATTTTATTAAAATAGTTATTAATTTTAATCTTTTTTTACATACATAAACATCTTTATTTCTGAGATTGGAATATACAGTTACAATACAATATTTAACAATACACCAACGTTCACAATATATTTCCAACTCTGAAACTGGCTATCGACCAGTGGTCTTTCGGCCATCTTTTTTTATTTATTTTATTATAAATTATACAGAGTCAGTCAAATAAGTTCCCGTCTTCGAAATCTCTGTTATCGTTAGTAATTCAGCATTAATTTACTAAATAAAACTTTCTTGACTTTTAAAGACTAACAGTCTTTAATAATATTAAAATTATTAAATAATATAAAGTTTTTAACAATAATGTGTGTTTTTAATTTTTTTTATTCTTAATTCCAATTTACTGAGGCACTTACTCTATGAAATTTCATAATTATTTTAATGATTCAATAATAAATAAAATATTTGTGAATTTCATTTTTTTTAAATTCAATTTCACGTAAATTATTTCGCTACGCAGTAGCTTCTTCAGGTGAAAAATGTTAATGATATTATTTAGCTACAAAAATTACTTACACCTCGCCAGATATTGGATTACACAATAGACTACACAGTAGATTATTTGTTGCGTGCATTGCAACGGTTTGAGTTGAAAATATTTAATGAAATGAAACCACAAATAATAATTGCAATGTGTTTCGGCATTCATCCCTCATCAGTACGATAATTATTTTCAAATTCTTTTTTTATTTAATAGACAAATTATAAATTAAAAATTTGCATAAAGTAATTGTGAAAGTAAAACATTTATAATTCATACAATTTAAAAATAAAACTTACCACGGCGTGAATTAATTTTTTTCGCAATAAAATCCTGGTTTCATCGAGTGTTTACGAGTGTGACTGCTGTCATTGAGATACCGATCGAGAGATGAAACGACATGAAATGCACTTCCTCGGTCACATCTATTAATTATTGCAAACATACGTCCCATGGCCACAGATAAGATGCAATTTGCGTTTGAGATGATAGTAAGTTATTTATTACACTTAGAAAATAACGTTTATTATTATTATTATTACCACACTCTTACTAAGTATAATATTCAATTCCGGGAAAATTATCTCAAAATTTGAATTTCTCAAAATGATTTCCTTCTGCGAATTAAAATAATCGCCTAAAATTATCTGTGTATACCTTAAATTGTAAAACAATCATGATAAACTATTTAAATATGTCGTATAGATTTTTTTAAAAATAAAGCTCAGAGCAAACAGTTTCAATTAGATTAAACATCATAAAGATGTAAAAAAATGGAATTTTCTATTTATAGAATTAATCATATAGTGAAAGTCATGTTAACAAATAAAGTAAAAAAAAATTGAAAATAATTAATAAATAATTTCTTCTCTTGGACATTTGTTAAAGTAATTATGTTACATAAGTCATAATGTCACAGTAGGGAAAATAATTTATTAATTAATTATTTTTAAATTCTTTTTAATTCAAATATAAAAGAGTATTCATTCAGTCACAGTTATTTAAATATATTTTAATTAATTTATTTCCTCTCTAGTCATGATAACAAAAATTTTTTAAATTAAATAAATGTTACAAAATATTCGGCAATCTGTATGTTTTTCGGAATTTAATTTAAGTAACTAGCTTTTCACGACAAGGACATACACATAAAAAAAACAGACGGAGAATCCATTGGTCGATAGCCAATTAACAGATATATATATTTGATTTTGTAATTTTTATTATGTATATATTTTTAATAAAAATAGTTTATTATCCAACGGTTAGGCGAAATTAATTACAGGATAATTTTAAAAAATATATATTAATTCTAGCAAGGCATTCATTTTGAAAATACACTTCATAGCATTTACCACATAGGAAATGCCCAATTTACACGCACTCGTATTCTCCATTTGTTTTCTTTTTTTCTTCTTCGTGTAATTAAATTAATTTCATTAAAGACGGAGTAAATCTGTGTCTTAATAAATTCCTTCCGTTTTGTGTTTGTAACCGACGTGAGGTCTATTAAAGGAGCCGTTTATTAAGCAATTTACTGTCGAGCGCGTTATTAAATTATGCAGCTGGAATTGACTGGATTATCAACGACTTTCTTCTGAGCTTTACGTCGATTGCACAGTTATTATAATAAAAAATAGAAAAAGATTATTTGTAATAAGGAAAATTCTTCATAGTTTTTCTTATTCTTAATCGTCTGCAGATTTTTTTTAAGTAGAATCAAATGTCTAGCCAGTCGAAAATAAGTCAAATTGAAAGTAGTGTAGAGGGGTTAAAAGTTGTATCAAGTATAAAAAAATGACTTTATCGTACTGCCCGGAGTATAATTATGTAATTGATGTAGCAAAAGTAGACCTGCAGCAGGTTTTTAATTTTCTAGAATTTTTTTATTAGAATCAAATCGGCCGACCTAATTGAAAATAACCCAAATTCAAAGTAGCGTGGAGGGGTTGGAGGTTGTATCAAGTACAAAAAAATACTTTGTCTTACTACCCGGAGTATAATTATGTAATTTATGTAGCAAAAGCAGATCTGCAGTAGGTTGTTAATTTTTTAGAATTTTTTTATTAGAGTCAAATCTGCCGACCCAGTCAAAAATAACACAAATTGAAAGTGGCATGGAGGGGTTGGAGGTTGTATCAAGTACAAAAAAATGACTTTGTCTTACTGCCCGGAGTATAATTACGCAATTGATGTAGCAAAAGTAGACCTGTAGCGGGTTTTTAATTTTTTAGAATTTTTTTATTAGAGTCAAATCAGCCGACCCAGTCAAAAATAACACAAATTGAAAGTGGCGTGGAGGGGTTGGAGGGTGTATCAACTACAAAAAAATGACTTTGTCTTACTGCCCCGAGTATTATTACGCAATTGATGTAGCAAAAGTAGACCTGTAGCGGGTTTTTAATTTTTTAGAATTTTTTTATGAGAATCAAATCTGCCGACTCTGTTGAAAATAACCCAAATTCAAAGTGACGTGGAAGGGTTGGAGGATGTATCAAGTACAAAAAAATGACTTTGTCTTACTGCCCGGAGTATAATTATGTAATTGATGTAGCAAAAGTAGACCTGCAGCAGGTTTTTATTTTTTTAGAATTTTTTTATTAGAGTCAAATCAGCCGACCCAGTCAAAAATAACACAAATTGAAAGTGGCGTGGAGGGGTTGGAGGGTGTATCAACTACAAAAAAATGACTTTGTCTTACTGCCCCGAGTATTATTACGCAATTGATGTAGCAAAAGTAGACCTGTAGCGGGTTTTTAATTTTTTAGAATTTTTTTATTAGAATCAAATCTGCCGACCCAATCAAAAATAACACAAATTTAAAGTGGCATGGAGGGGTTGGAGGTTGTATCAAGTACAAAAAAATGACTTTATCTTACTGCCCGGAGTATAATTATGCAATTGATGTAGCAAAAGTAGACCTGCAGCAGGTTTTTAATTTTTTAGAATTTTTTTTATTAGAATCAAATCTGCCGACCCAGTCAAAAATAACACAAATTGAAAGTGGCGTGGAGGGGTTGGAGGGTGTATCAAGTACAAAAAAATGACTTTATCTTACTACCCGGAGTATAATTATGCAATTGATGTAGCAAAAGTAGACCTGCAGCAGGTTTTTAATTTTTTAGAATTTTTTTAATAGAATCAAATCTGCCGACCTAATTGAAAATAACCCAAATTCAAAGTAGCGTGGAGGGGTTGGAGGTTGTATCAAGTACAAAAAATGACTTTGTCTTACTGCCCGGAGTATAATTACGCAATTGATGTAGCAAAAGTAGACCTGTAGCAGGTTTTTAATTTTTTAGAATTTTTTTATTAGAATCAAATCTGCCGACCCAGTCAAAAATAATACAAATTGAAAGTGACGTGGAGGGGTTGGAGGGTGTATCAAGTACAAAAAAATTACTTTATCTTACTTCCCGGAGTATAATTACGCAATTGATGTAGCAAAAGTAGACCTGTAGCAGGTTTTTAATTTTTTAGAATTTTTTTATTAGAGTCAAATCTGCCGACCCAGTCAAAAATAACACAAATTAAAAGTGGCGTGGAGGGGTTGGAGGGTGTATCAAGTACAAAAAAATAACTTTATCTTACTGCCCGGAGTATAATTATGCAATTGATGTAGCAAAAGTAGACCTGTAGCGGGTTTTTAATTTTTTAGAATTTTTTTATTAGAGTCAAATCAGCCGACCCAGTCAAAAATAACACAAATTAAAAGTGGCATGGAGGGGTTGGAGGGTGTATCAAGTACAAAAAAATGACTTTGTCTTACTACCCGGAGCATTATTACGCAATTGATGTAGCAAAATTAGACCTGCAGCAGGTTTTTAATTTTTTAGAATTTTTTTATTAGAGTCAAATCTGCCGACCCAGTCAAAAATAATACAAATTGAATGTGGCATGGAAGGGTTGGAGGGTGTACCAAGTACAAAAAAATGACTTTGTCTTACTATCCGGAGTATAATTACGCAATTTATGTTGCAAAAGCAGACCTGCAGCAGGTTTTTATTTTTTTAGAATTTTTTAATTAGAGTCAAATTTGTCAATCCAGTCCAAAATAACCCAAATTTGAAGTGCCATGGAATAGTTTTAGGACGAATCAAATACAAAAACATAGCATTGTCTTATTATTCAGAGTCTAATTAAGCGATTGGTGTAGTTAATTTAGTTCTGCAGCAGTTTTTTTTATTTTATATATATTTTTCAATTAGACTCAATTTTCTCAAAATAACATAAATTTTAGGAGCTGTGAAGGATATGTAAGGCACAAAAAATGCACACTATTATACTATCCGGAATCTAATTAATTAATCGATATGGTTGAAGCAGTCTTTTTAAATTTATTTACAATCTTTTAATCGAAGTCCTCTTAAAAATCGCAAAAATTGAGGATAGTAAATTAATTTGTAATAAATATGTTTACTGTTAGTATCGTTTAACAAACGTTGAACCCAAATTTTCCAACTGCAACCGATAAGACGTAGTTTATACGTGTTATCAGTGTGTAATTAATTTCCAAGTTAAATTAGTTACGTTTAGGTGTTCATTTAACGTCAATTTTCTGTAGCGAAAACATATTACTTACGGTTGCATTTACATTTTTATTTTGTAATTTTAATAAGGCATGTAATTGCCAAGTAGGTACAATAATTACAAGTAAAACAGATAGAAATCGGGATATTTAATTAAAATTAAAGCACTTGGTTGATGATGATGATCCCTGAAGATAGCCAACAGTCGAAACTAGTTGGAAAAAATATAAAGGAGTGAAACAATCCAAGTGTTTTAATTTTAATTAAATATCCTGAATTAGATAAAAAATGTTTCACTACGGTTTAGTGAGAAATTAATTAAGCATATAAAAGGAAATAATTTGAAATAACGAAATGCAACAATCGGAGCTAATCTCTAATGGAAATGTTAAGTTTAACGTGTACAAACAGTCTGAGCAACTTTTGTTATAGATATACATATACATAGAATGTAAAATTAATTAATAACATACACTTTAAAATTAACATTTTCTTTGCGGAATATCCCCGATAATTTATGAACATTACAATAATTTAATTTAATAAAGTACTTTTTTGTAATAAAGTATTTTATTAAACCATTTAAAAAATCCTCCCACAAAATCATTATCGAGATTCCTGTAAACAGCCTCGACTCCACCCCCCTAGATGGAGTCCGTTTGCCTAGAATGAAACCGAATCAATAACAGAATTTTCGAACAGAACCGCGTAGTTCCGTGTTTGCACATGGGAGGTTTGTCGCGTTGAATTAAACACAGAGTTTAATTTATGAATAATAAATAGCAAAATGCCATCGGATCCCGATCTATCGGGTCTCCAGCCTAATGACAAAAGACCCGCCGTTTTGCACGTCTCGCCCGGGATGAATCTCTCTTGGCCCAACGAGGATAAGGACATCAATTATACAATACCCAAAGGTAAACGATTAAATATCATGCACAGATAAATTTATGTTTTTATTTTTCTTCTTCAATAATTTTTCATTGCTTGTAATTTCATATTCTTTACGTATTTGGTGTGAGAATTTAGTAATGTAAAGATTCAGTTTAAATAATGAATCTTTGGATTCTTTTCACATTCTTTACGTATTTGATGTGAGAATTTAGTAATGTAAAGATTCAGTTTAAATGATGAATCTTTGGATTCTTTTCATATTCTTTACGTATTTGTTGTGAGAATTTAGTAATGTAAAGATTCAGTTTAAATGATGAATCTTTGGATTCTTTTCATATTCTTTACATATTTTGTGTGAGATTTTAGTAATGTAAAGATTCAGTTTAAATAACGAATCTTTGGATTCTTTTCATATTCTTTACATATTTGGTGTGAGAATTTAGTAATGTAAAGATTCAGTTTAAATAACGAATCTTTGGATTCTTTTCATATTTTTTACGTATTTGGTGTGAGATTTTAGTAATGTAAAGATTCAGTTTAAATGATGAATCTTTGGATTCTTTTCATATTCTTTACGTATTTGTTGTGAGAATTTAGTAATGTAAATATTCATTTTAAATAATGAATCTTTGGATACTTTTCTTTACTAAATGCGTATTTTCAATCATTATCAATGATCACCATTATTAATGGTTCACATATATCATATCTATTATTAATCAACCATTGTTAATGATTCATTCATGATTGAAATATGCACTTATTTTTTTATGAACAAGTGAAGAAAACAATACAAGTTTTATGCAAACGTTTTAATTACTTGAATTTAATAATTATTTGAAACATTACACTGTACACCATTTCCAACAGTAGTTAATCAAATATCACATTAATTTTGTAACAGGTAAGATACATTTTTTCGAAGCACATTTTCAGTTATTTTTTTATGTTTTTAAGCTTGCATAATTTTAAGTTTTTATTAAAATAAATATATTTTTTGTAAAAAAAAAATTAACGGTTAATAAGATAGCAACAATGAATGTATTGAATTAATAATTACAGTATTAGTAATTTGTCTTCTTCATTGTGTTTCGCGCTTTCTATAGTAGAATTCTTTTTTTTTCAATTCTCTATGTAGTAATAAATATAGTGTTCTTTTAGAAACATGGTGGCCATGGTGTGAATATTGGAAGGACCCCCAGCACTTCCTGTTCCAGTTGGCGAACATGTGCTTCGCCATCGCTTACGCTTCGACTTGTTCGAAAAAGGGGATGCTTTTCATGCACTCGTGGTTAATAATAGGTAAGAATGTTTTTACTGAATATTGAAACGTATTTAATTGTTTTTTTTTTATTTAATTCAATTTACAAAATAAAAAAATATATATCTCAATAAAATTAAACAAGGAAATTTTCTGGCAATAATCAATTAATTTTACCAACTGCAAAAATTACTTACACTGAAAGTTTTACAAACTTTATTGATACAACTACTTCCCGAGCATTTACCCCGCCGGACATTGGATTAGATATTTGTTTGTTCCATAGCAGTACTACTGCGATTTGCAACGGTTTGAGTCGAAAATATTTAATGAAAAGAAACAACAAATAATAGTTACAAGGCTATCTGTAGACACGTGTTTCGGGATTTCATCCCTCATTAGTACAGCTCTGCCCTGTTTCATATATCTCAATTGTTATGTGTTTTAATTTTAATGATTGAATAAAAAGCTAACAAACCGTTAAAAAAAAACATAATAAACAGTTTTCATTTAATTAATATGTAAAATATTGTATAATGTAATCAATTATAATGGAGAATTCCGTAAAATAAAGTTAAAGTTAATTAATTCTAAATAATTTGATCATAATAAATGAAAGATAACGCAAGCGCCATCTTTCGCCTAATATAAATAATAATTTATGTATTTTAGGATTGATGTTTTTTTCTGGATGGGCGTGGAACGTGATCTGCGCCCCGGACGTCTTCATCTGGAATTTCGCGTTCGTCCTGCTCAACATGGGCCAAGTCTTCCACATAATCTACCAAATACGACCCGTCAAATTCGATCCGGAACTGGAGGAAGTCTACCACAATTTATTTGAACCGTTTAAGGTACGTAATACAATAAAAATAAATATTATTCCGATGTTTGTAAAAGAGAAATGAAATTAAATAAGGAAAATTTCTGGCAATGATCAAAAAAATTCGATCAATCATCTTTGTATCATTTTATTTAAAAGAGAATTGATGAAATTTTAGTGATCATTTCCCTTTTTCATTGTTTAATTGAATTTTATTCTAAAAAAAATAATCATAATTAACGTATTATTCTTTTTTATTTTTATTTAAAAGAGAAATGAAAAATTTGTGATCATTTCCCCTTTTCATTGTTTAATTGAATTTTATTCTAAAAAATATAATCATAATTAACGTATTATTTTTTTAAATTTCTATTTAAAAGAGAAATGATGAAATTTTTGTGATCATTTCCCTTTTTTCTTGTTTAATTGAATTTTATTCTAAAAAAATAATCAGAATTAACGTATTAATTTTATTAAATTGTTATTTAAAAGAGAAATGATGAAATTTTTGCGATCATTTCCCTTTTTTCTTGTTTAATTGAATTTTATTCTAAAAAATAATCAGAATTAACGTATTATTTTTTTTAATTTTTATTTAAAAGAGAAATGATGAAATTTTTGTGATCATTTCCCTTTTTCATTGTTTAATTGAATTTTATTCTAAAAAAAATAATCATAATTAACGTATTATTTTTTTTATTTTTATTTAAAAGAGAAATGATGAAATTTTTGTGATCATTTCCCTTTTTTCTTGTTTAATTGAATTTTATTCTAAAAAAAATAATCAGAATTAACGTATTATTTTTTTAAAATTTTTATTTAAAAGAGAAATGATGAAATTTTTGTGATCATTTCCCTTTTTTCTTGTTTAATTGAATTTTATTCTAAAAAAAATAATCAGAATTAACGTATTATTTTTTTTATTTTTAGATTCCCAGATTGCAATTCAAGAAAATGGTCAGCCTGGAATTCGCACAAATCATGTCCTTGCACGCCGGCGAAGCGTACGCCGTGCAGAACCTGACGAGGACGGACAGATTGGGATTACTGCTGTCGGGAAAAGTGAACGTCTTATCTGACAACCAATTCCTGCATCCCATACTGCCCTGCGAGTTCCTCGATTCGCCCGAATTCGAATCGAGCAGGAATACCGTCGATGACAAGTTCAAGGTTGGAAAACTAAACGCATTAAATGCTTAACTTTTATATACTACATTTATTTATTTCTTAACGGAAACACAAAAAAACAATAAAATAAAAATATACGTTATTACTTACAAAAATCTTTAAAAATAAAAATAAATTAATTCAGGATGATTTAATTGAAATTAAAACAAACCAAGTGTTTTAATTTCAATTGAATCATCCTGAATTAATTAAAAAATGTTTCACCACGGGTTAAGTGAGAAATTAATTAAACATAAAAATAAATTATTCATTAATTAAATTGTGTAAGTAATAACAACCTCGACACCCAATACGGGTAAAAAAGGATAAGATTAAGAAAGAAAATAATACAAATGAAATTAAATTACTGATCACTGAGGCTTCTACTTCGTTATACATTGTGTAAGATTATAATAAAACACTTTTTTTAACTTTGTCTGTATAACAGAATTATAAATAGAAAACAGTATTCATTCACTTAGTCACAGTTATTTAAACAGAATTATATATTTAGTGACTATAGTTTCAACAATTTACACTTTTCACTTTTAGTTTGATAATGAGAAGTGTAAATTGTTAAAACTATAGTCACTAAATATATAATTCTGTTATGCAAACAAAGTTAAAAAAAGAGTTTTACAAATGAAATTAAACAAAGAAAATTTCTGGCAATGATCAAAATCAATCCTTTTTTAATGAATTTTTTTTCCTTGTTTTTATAAACAGGACAAGTTCGCCTTCCTTTAGTGGACGAAACTATGATTCTCGGTCGTCTACCTTATAGACCCAAATCATTGACGATGCCACATGAAATTAGGCAAAAGATGGCGCTTGCGTCGTTTTTAATTTATTATGAATCATTTTTTATTGATCATTTCTTGTTTAATTTCATTGTAATTTCAATAACTGCAAATGTGTGAATCATTTTTGTTTCATTTTATTTAATAAAAAAAATCTTACATTCGCGATATTCATTCATACAATTAATTTATTCATAATTAAAATCATTTCTTGTTTAATTTCATTATAATTTAAATAACTGCAAATGTGTGAATCATTTTTGTTTCATTTTATTTAACAACAAAAATCTTACATTCACGATATTCATTCATACAATTAATTCACTCATAATTAAAATCATTTCTTGTTTAATTTCATTGTAATTTAAATAACTGCAAATGTGTGAATCATCTTTGTTTCATTTTATTTAACAACAAAAATCTTACATTCGCGATATTCATTCATACAATTAATTCATTCATAATTAATATAAATTCCCCGAAGTCAAGCAAGCCGTATCAATGAAACAAAATTAAAATCAATATACTATAATCCCACCCCACTTATTTCACGTTTTTTTTTTTTTTCATTGAGTAAAAGTTGCGAGAAATTACCCACCCCGAGCGATAATAAAATATTAAACAATAAACACAGACATTGCGTGCCATGTAAATTCTGTTTACGTTCAGCAGATAATGGCCGAGCTTTTGCTCGAACAACACGAATCGGTTTAATTATTTAATGGATTGAAAATGTCAGATAGCTCGTGTTTTGATGGACATTTATAATAATCGCTCTAAAAATACTTTCGCATAGTGAAACTTCGAATATTTATGCAGAAATTTGCGAATCTTAAAAGTTACAATTTTTTTTATATAGAAAAAAGTAAAAATCAAATTATTAAAATCAAGACATGATTTTTTTAATCGTTTGCCTTTTCTGCCTTTAGATGAAAGTCTTAAAATCCAGATATGATTTTTTTAATCTTTAGCCCTTTCTACCTTTATAACACTTTCACTTAGTAAAACTTCGAATGTTTATTCAGAAAATTGCGAATCTTCAACGTTTCAATTTTTTATATAGAAAAAAGTAAAAATCAAATAATTAAAATCAAGACATGATTTTTTTAATCGTTTGCCTTTTCTGCCTTTCGATGTAAGTCTTAAAATCCAGATATGATTTTTTTAATCTTTAGCCCTTTCTACCTTTATAACACTTTCACTTAGTAAAACTTCGAATGTTTATTCAGAGAATTGCGAATCTTCAACGTTTCAATTTTTTTTTATATAGACAAAAGTAAAAATCAAATTATTAAAATCAAGACATGATTTTTTTAATATTCTGCCTTTTCTGCCTTTAGGTGTAAGGCTTAAAATCCAGTTATGATTTTTTTAATCTTTAGCCCTTTCTACCTTTCACTTTCACTTAGTAAAACTTCGAATATTTATTCAGAGAAATGCGAATCTTCAACGTTTCATTTTTTTATATAGACAAAAGTAAAAATCAAATTATTAAAATCAAGACATGATTTTTTTTAATCTTTTGCCTTTTCTGCCTTTAGATGAAAGTCTTAAAATCCAGATATGTTTTTTTTAATCTTTAGCCCTTTCTACCTTTATAACACTTTCACTTAGTAAAACTTCGAATATTTATTCAGAGAATTGCGAATCTTCAACGTTTCAATTTTTTTATATATAGACAAAAGTAAAAATCAAATTATTAAAATCAAGACATGATTTTTTTAATTGTTTGCCTTTTCTGCCTGTCGATGTAAGTCTTAAAATCCAGATATGATTTTTTTAATCATTAGCCCTTTCTACCTTTATAACACTTTCACTTAGTAAAACTTCGAATATTTATTCAGAGAAATGCGAATCTTCAACGTTTCAAATTTTATATATAGACAAAAGTAAAAATCAAATTATTAAAATCAAGACATGATTTTTTTTTAATATTTTGCCTTTTCTGCCTTTAGATGTAAGTCTTAAAATCCAGATATGTTTTTTTAATCTTTAGCCCTTTCTACCTTTATAACACTTTCACTTAGTAAAACTTCGAATGTTTATTCAGAAAATTGCGAATCTTCAACGTTTCAATTTTTTATATAGAAAAAAGTAAAAATCAAATAATTAAAATCAAGACATGATTTTTTTAATCGTTTGCCTTTTCTGCCTTTCGATGTAAGTCTTAAAATCCAGATATGATTTTTTTAATCTTTAGCCCTTTCTACCTTTATAACACTTTCACTTAGTAAAACTTCGAATGTTTATTCAGAGAATTGCGAATCTTCAACGTTTCAATTTTTTTTTATATAGACAAAAGTAAAAATCAAATTATTAAAATCAAGACATGATTTTTTTAATATTCTGCCTTTTCTGCCTTTAGGTGTAAGGCTTAAAATCCAGTTATGATTTTTTTAATCTTTAGCCCTTTCTACCTTTCACTTTCACTTAGTAAAACTTCGAATATTTATTCAGAGAAATGCGAATCTTCAACGTTTCATTTTTTTATATAGACAAAAGTAAAAATCAAATTATTAAAATCAAGACATGATTTTTTTTAATCTTTTGCCTTTTCTGCCTTTAGATGAAAGTCTTAAAATCCAGATATGTTTTTTTTAATCTTTAGCCCTTTCTACCTTTATAACACTTTCACTTAGTAAAACTTCGAATATTTATTCAGAGAATTGCGAATCTTCAACGTTTCAATTTTTTTATATATAGACAAAAGTAAAAATCAAATTATTAAAATCAAGACATGATTTTTTTAATTGTTTGCCTTTTCTGCCTGTCGATGTAAGTCTTAAAATCCAGATATGATTTTTTTAATCATTAGCCCTTTCTACCTTTATAACACTTTCACTTAGTAAAACTTCGAATATTTATTCAGAGAAATGCGAATCTTCAACGTTTCAAATTTTATATATAGACAAAAGTAAAAATCAAATTATTAAAATCAAGACATGATTTTTTTTTAATATTTTGCCTTTTCTGCCTTTAGATGTAAGTCTTAAAATCCAGATATGTTTTTTTAATCTTTAGCCCTTTCTACCTTTATAACACTTTCACTTAGTAAAACTTCGAATATTTATTCAGAAAATTGCGAATCTTCAACGTTTCATTTTTTTTTTATATAGACAAAAGTAAAAATCAAATTATTAAAATCAAGACATGATTTTTTTTAATATTTTGCCTTTTCTGCCTTTATGAAAGTCTTAAAATCCAGATATGATTTTTTTTAATCATTAGCCTTTTCTACCTTTATAACACTTTCACTTAGTAAAACTTCGAATATTTATTCAGAGAATTACGAATCTTCAACGTTTGAATTTTTTTTATATAGATAAAAGTAAAAATCAAATTATTAAAATCAAGACATGATTTTTTTAATGTTTAACCCTTTATACTTTTATATGTAACGCTTATAATTATTATTGTTTAATCCTTTGCTTTTTTTAATTATTAAAATCAAAACATGATTTTTTAATCATTTGCCTTTTCTACCTTAATATGTATAATCAAGATATTGTTTAATCCATTGCTTTTTTAAATTATCAAAACCAATACATGATTTTTTTTAATCTTTAGCCATTTCTATCTTTATAACACTTTCACTTAGTAAAACTTCGAATATTTATTCAGAGAATTGCGAATCTTCTACGTTTCAAATTTTTTTATATAGAAAAAAATAAAAATCAAATTATTAAAATCAAGACACGATTTTTTTAATCTTTTGCCTTTTCTACCTTTAGATATGAGAATTAAAATCCAGATATGATTTTTTAATGTTTCTACTTTTATATGTAACGCTTATAATCGAAATATTGTTTAAAATCCTTTGCTTTTTGAAATTGTTAAAATCAAAACATGATTTTTTAATCATTTGCCTTTTCTACCTTAATATGTATAATCAAGATATTATTTAATCCATTGCTTTTTCAAATGATCAAAATCAATACATGATTTTTTTTAATCTTTTGCCTTTTCTATCTTTAGATGCAAGGCTTAAAATCCAAATATATTTAATCTTTAGCCTTTATAATACTTTCACTTAGTAAAACTTCGAATATTTATTCAGAGAATTGCGAACCTTTTACTATCTTTAACGTTTCAAATTTTATATATAGACAAAAGTAAAAATCAAATTATTAAAACCAAGACATGATTTTTTTAATCGTTTGCCTTTTCTGCCTTTAGATGTAAGGATTAAAATCCAGATATGATTTTTTAATGTTTAACCCTTTCTACCTTTATAAGTAACGCTTATAATCAAAATATTGTTTAATCCTTTGCTTTTTGAAATTATTAAAATCAAAACATGATTTTTTTAATCGTTTGCCTTTTCTATCTTTAGACGCAGGGCTTAAAATATATATAATAGTGAAAATGTAAACCTCATGATTTTTGCTTCTGCATATTTCATCCCGAAACAATTATTCCTTCGTAGGTTTCCATTGTGGCTGCCAGTACTTGCAGGTACCTTTATTGGCAGCGATCCGCACTGGAATACCTTTTCGTCAAAGACACTTACATAGCGACGGTTTTGACGACGCTGATAGCAAGGGACATCACGACGAAATTGTACGCCATGAACAACAAAATTGTCACTGCGAAAGGCTCGCATTTGGACATACGACTGCCGAGTATAACATCCAGTTTGACTTCGACTGGTGAATATAAATCGCCGATACGGAAGAAAGGAAATGGTACGTTATGAAAATACATTATTTAAACTCCTGATTAGTTTTTTTGTAAATGAAATGGATATTGCAAAATGGAGATTCCGTAAAAATAAATAAATAAATAATACATTTCTCCAGAAAAAAATTGAATCATGAGTTTCAAATTCTTTTTATTTAATTTAAATAACTGTGGTCACGTGAATACTCTTTTCTAAATTTAATAAAACACTCTTTTTTATTGAATTAAACTTGTAAATTAAATTCACTTGGTTTTGTTTTACTTACATAAGTAAATAATAATAATAAAATAGAAAAGAGTGTATTCGATCATTAATCACTTGGTAAAACATTGTTAATATTGAATTAAACTTTTAAATTAAATTCACTTGGTTTTGTTTTACTTACATAAGCAAAACAAATTAAATTCATTTGGTTTTGTTTAAATGTGTAAATAATTTATTAATTATTAAATCATAAACTCCTAAACATTAAAATAAATAAAATAAAATATTTATTTTAATATTTAGGAGTCCATTTGACAATGACAGTTACATAACAAATTGAAATAATTCTGTAAATATTGTAAACACACATACTACACATTGTAAAATGTGACGTTATTTGTCAATAAAGATGTTAAATATATATATTTAGGAGTTTATGGAAAAATATTACTGCGTATTTTTTTTTTTTTTTTCACAAAAAGTATGCTATTAAAATTATAACTATAAGAATGATTATATCTAATTTAGGAACTTGTCCGATGTCTCCTGATTCCTTCTTGAGCGACAGCGTGAGCCGTGACAAGCACTACGAAAGGTACAGAGACAACAACGGCGGCGTTCCGAATTTGAACGGGGAGATGACGCCGCTGACGGAACTCCCTTCGACCGACGATCTGACTTCGAACGACGTGGAGAGTTGGCTGGAAACCAGCTCGAAATATCACAGCTGTGAAATCGTTGATACAGACTGAATCTATTAAAATATGTGTATTTGTTGGTGAGTACGTGACGTTTCTTGATATAATATATATAATAATATTTTATTCCTTTCTTCATTTCTTTAATTTTTTGTAAATGTACAATGAAATAAATATGAATTGATTATTAAAAATCAACCAATAAAACACAGATTAGATTGAATAACTCTAAATTCTCGACTAGTTTCGGGTTTTTAGAATATTTTCAAGAGAATTTAAAATTTGTTTTATTAAAATTTCTATGGATATTTACATGAATGGATATATTGATTTTTTAATTTTTATTTATTTATCAATTTTACATAAAAACTATTGATAAAGAGCACATGTGTTTGAAATGTAAATTTAGTATTAAAAAAATAAAAAAAGCGAAGAAAGGAATAAAATATTATTATATTATATCTATTAATATTATGATAATGTTTCATCAAGTGATTAATGAGAACCAAATAAAAGATCTATTGAATATTTTTTAACAGTGATGGGGAATTATAGGGCGTTACGACATCTTTGGTTATTCGAGCTTCAACAGTGATAAATGAGAAGAAAATATGTATTATAACTTAATAAAACACTTTTAACTTTGTTTGCACAACTATTTTTTATTATTTCGTGACTATAGTTTCGACAACATTCGCGTGTCATTATCAAACTAAGAGTATGTCGAAACTATAGTCACTAAATAATAAAAAAATAGTTGTGCAAACAAAGTTAAAAGTTTTATTAAGTTATAATAAACCATGTACAACCAAGTGGAAGCCTTAACAATTAACAAGTTAAAATATGTATTGTTATAAATAATATATATAATGTAATTTTAAACAAAATATATATTTAATAATCTTGCGTCGTCTTTAATTTATTATGAATCCTTTTTTTATTGATCATTTCTTGTTTAATTTCATTGAAATTTAAATAACTGCAAATGTGTGAATCATCTTCGTTTCATTTTATTTAATAACAAAAATCTTACATTCGTGATATTCATTCATACAATTAATTCATTCATAATTAAATATATTTATATTTAATAATCATTGGCTAATTTTATTCATTGAAATTTAAATAACTGCAAATGTGTGAATCATCTTCGTTTCATTTTATTTAATAACAAAAATCTTACATTCGCGATATTCATTCATACAATTATTTTTTTCATAATTAAATATATTTATATTTAATAATCATTGGCTAATTTTATTCATACATTCATGAAATTCAAAATCCACCATAAATAATCCTCTAAGAATCTCGAATAATCTTTGGATAAGGGAAGGAGCTGGGGGTTGAGAATCGTGCCAAAGTGTAATACAACTAATATGCAAATTACTGTAATTTCCCCCGTTCAGAATAGCCGACTGTCCGTTTGCTTGACTGGCGTTTTCTTTTAAAATCCTTGAGCTTTATCGACTACACTTAGCCCTAAATAGACTTTTCAAACGCTGGAGATAACAACAGCAGCGCGCACGTGATTCCAATTACAGTGGATTAGACGTGTAATACGTACGTGTTGTGTTTGTATGCGACTTTAATTAAAATTTCAAGGCGGTTTCGCATAATGTAAATTAAGCAGGGGATTGATTTTTATTTTGTGTTTGCTTGTTTGAATTACTTTTATTTGAAATTTTAGTATTACACATGCATGATGTATGTAAATTAAGCAGGGGATTGATTTTTTTGTGTTTGCTTCTTTGAATTATTTTTATTTGAAATTTTAGTATTACAAACTCAAAAACCACAAATATTTTTGAGTTTCCACTTCACTCAAAAACCGTAAATACTACTTGAATTAACAACTAATACAAATTCACTCTTATTCCCTACTTTAAAATTAAGTTTTAATCCTAACTTCATTTTTGCGTTTTTATGTTATATTTTTAAATTTCATTTATTTTTGCAATTATACTATTTCCTTATTTAGGAAGTAAATATTATTCGACAACGACAAGAACGAGACATAGACAGGCTGAAAGACCTCCGGTCGATAGCCGATTCATCTACAGAATATAATACTATTTTTTTATATTATTGTTCAAACATATACACATTTGAATAAAGATGGTTAGTTAGTTATTATTTTATATATGAATCGTCATTAAGTAACAATAATAACTAATAATTCATTAAGTAACAATAGTAACTAATTATGCGAGAATAGAGAGACAACATTTTTTTGTATATATCAGTTAATCAAGATAATTATTAATTATTTAAATTCTCACTTAACCGTGGCGAAACATTTTAATGTTAATTAATTTCGACCATTACATGTAGTAATTCATTTAATCAATATGCTTTTTCTTCTTCTTTGTAATATAAAAAAAAAACATATTTTAAAAAGTGCATTCTCCTCATTTCTTCTAAACACATTGATTTAAATCGCGCATAAAAGGTGGATGCGCCGGGTTATCGCTGGAATTATTGCCAGCGTTACATACAATTTTTATTTCTACATAATATTACCAATCCTACATTGTTTCCACTTGCATAACACCAATGTTTTTCTCATTCTTTCTAAAAACAATTATTTAGATCGTCCATAAATGGTGGATGCGCCGGGTTATCGCAGTAATTATTGCCAGCGTTACGTACAATTTCTATTTCTACATAATATAACCAATCCTATATTGTTTCCACTTGCATAACACCAATGTTTTTCTCATTCCTTCTAAAAACAATTATTTAAATCGTTCATAAATGGTGGATGCGCCGGGTCACCGCTGGAATTATTGCCAATTAAGACCAATCTATTTTAAATCATTCTTGAATTCAATATTTTGTAGCAGGTTAAAATTTCTCGGACTGCCCTTACGAGTTTTTTAGGACGAGAAAGTAGTTTTAACGTAGAAGCAGGCAATTACACTCAAACCACAAGTTGGAAAAAGTCTTTAAATTTTCATTCGTGTCTTTCAGTTTCAAATCTCTCTGCCTGCATACGGTATAGTTTTGGTTATCTAGCTTGCTAAGTTTCAGAACTGCCTTTTGAATTACAATTACAAGTTTCATTCGTGATTTCCAACATTTGAGTATCATAACCGCCCTCCACTAAACAGGCCTACCTGGATACGGTTCTGCTAGTGTTCAGGACTGCAGATCTTATGACTGACTAGCCTTTTGAATCGGTAACACTACTACAAGTAAATTGAGTCCTATTCTACACCTCTACATAAAACACATCCTACAAAAGCATTATGGTAACTATAAATCACAAGAGATTTATAATTCATTCGTGAATAATTCTGACATTTTTTAACATAGAATCAGGCAATTAATTCAACCTGCGATTTATTTAATGATAACGTCAATTGTCGCTCTATGTTAATTTCATTTGTAATTTAATTTTAAATTTTATTTCTTATTACTATTGTTTATTTATATTGTCCTGTAATTGGGTCTTTTGTTTCCTGTTGGGCAATAAAATTTATTTATTTATTACACCCAAAATACAAGTTGCAAAAATCATTCGGGTTGTCTGGAATTTTCATTCGAGACTTTCTAATAATATGGCTTGCTAGTTTTTAGGACTACCGATCTTATATCTAGCCTAATGAATACAAGTAAGCATTTTGGTAGCTATAAATCACAAGGGATTAATAATTCGTCCATGAACATTTCTGATTTATATATTCTTTAAAAAGCGTACTCATACGAAATCAGTCGACAATAATTATGGTAATAAAAATAAGAAGACACGGCTGCTTTCTTCTTGTGTATTATGTTCTTGTTAATAGTATTTTTGTTATCGTTTTATTTTCTTTATAATTTTTATATTACTTTCTTTTTATCATTATGCTGTACTTTACATTTCTATGCGCAAATAGTGTTACAGTAATAAACATTTATTTATTTAGAATTATTGATTAGAATAATTGAAAGAAGAAGAAAATTTGTACTAAATATTGTTTTTTTTTTCTTTTTTAATTATTTTAAATAATATATAAATAATATTTCTTTATCTATGTACAAATAGTGTTACCGTAATAAACATTTATTTATTTAGAATTATTAATTAGAATAATTGAAAGAAGAAGAAAACAATTTGTATTAAATATTGTTTTTTTTTTCTTTTTCAATTATTTTAAATTCAGGCCGAAAGACCTCCGGTCGATAGCCGTTTCTCTTAAGAATATATATTTGTTTTATATTATTTCATGTATTGTATATTAAATTAAATATGTATGTATTAATAGTTTGAAAAAATACACTCGATTTGTTTCACTAATTGTTTTATTTCCTCCGACTAGTTTCGACTCACGTCATTCTCAAGGAGTGTACAGAAAATTAATTTTACATGAATATATATGAGAACCAAATCAAAGATTTAAATATGTATGTATTCTTTGGGAATAAAAATGTTTGTATATATAAATTTAGGTTTGAAACAAACTAAATTCGGCGTTTTTTTTTTTGTTATTGCTAGTTTCATTTTCAAATAATTTTAATAAAAGTGAGAGGGACGTATTGATTGTGAGCGCCGCTGAGTCCACATAACACAACAGAGAGAGCAGAGAACAGTCGATAGAGTGAGTTCCGTGTAAAGGGTGTCGGATCCCTCTCCCTCTCGTTCCGCACCCCCGCGCGCAAAAGTCAGCTGTGCGAGAGAAAGGGGGAGGGTTGGCATGAAAACTGCGCGCGGGGCGTCAACGTGCACGCACCGAAATTTCCCGAAACGGAAAATAAAACGGGGAGAAAGCTTTCCCGCACGGGATATAATGGACCCGGTTCTACTGTGCGCGGGTGAGAAATCGGTGTCGAGTTTGTGTGAAGATACGTGCTGATCCATCGTGATTGAGGTAGGTTTCCTCCCGTGCTGCTGCTGCTGCTTCTGCTGCTCCATTTTCGCGGATTGTGTTTTGTCAATAACGTCGACGTCGGTGGTTTTTTTTCTGCGCGTGCTGTATAACCAAGAAAATTCCGCTTAAGGATTTAAGGGATGATTTCGCCTAACAACTGAATAATTGTTTTGTTTCTGTCGTCGCTGATTAAAGACTATTGTTTCCCGTGAATAAATATAATAATAATAAAGGGTGCGTGTGCTGGTTTCAAAGCTGTGATATTCAATTACAATTATTGCTTACAATTTATAGGTAACTTATTTTTTCTTATATTAAACCGATTTTCTTATAATTTTATAATTCAAAAATATTAATATATACATATAACAATCTCTATTAACAATTAAGTTTACAATAAGGTAACAAATATTAATTATGTATATCACACAAAAATTATTTGTTAAATAGCTATCGACCAGAGGTCTTTCTGCCTAATATTAATTTTTATTAAAAAAACAGACTTGTTTATAATTTTCAACTATTTATTAATACAAACATCTTTATTCAGACAATAACGCAATAAAATTTTACAAAAATTATTATAACAATATGTACAATTATGTTAGTAGTCTGTCATGGGCTATCGACCATAGGTCTTACTGCCCTTTTTTTATTATTATTAATTTTATCACTATTGTTTCGCTACGCTATAGCTTCTTCAGGCTTCCTCAGTACAGAACAGCTGTATCTAACATTTTTATTTTTACTCCTATCCAGAAAGATATTCTCATTTTATTTGTTGTCCCAATCAGGTTGATTGTTTCCACATTTATCTCTTTTTACCTGAACCACTTCGGACTATTTATTTAAAAATAATATATATATTTATACATTTCACTCAAATCGATTATATAAATCGATTTGAGTGGGTTGCTATTGATTGATTCAAAATAATATAATATATACCGATACAAACATAATTTATGCAATGAGCTGGGCAAAACCCATTATCCAGAAATTGTAACCATTAACTGCAAACAAATGGTTAACTCATTTTCTTTTAGTGAAAGTCAATAATGCTCGGCGCGAATAACATATTTAATAACGCATTTCAAAACTGCGTAATTTTAACAACAAAAAAATACTTTCTAGTGGCTGAAAAACCTTTGTTTAATAGACAATTTGTGAAATAAAGCGCAATTATGTATTATACAATTTTAATGTAAATATATTGCTGTAAATTCATAAAGCAAAATGTATATATAACGAGTGCCTGAGATAAGGGGTGAATATGAGAATTTAACAAGTAAAATTAAATACGTGTAATTATTAGCTCCCCCATTCATTTCAGAGAAAAATCGTAAAGGAATATATTCCTATCAATAGGTTTTAATTTAAGTTAAGTGAAGTTGTTTTAATACATTAAAGGGAACAGATTTATTTATTTAATGGATTTACCTTTTTACAAATCTACAATATAATAATAATATTTATGTATAAGTGGATTGTAAATTAAAAATAAAGAAATAATAACAACAACAAAAAAATCCTTACTTCACTTTTTATATTAGTGGCTGAAAAAAGTGAAGAAAGGAATCACTTTAAAAAAATGTGAATAAATATGTTTTCAATTAGTTTAAAGATAAATATTAAACATCTATATCACTACTGCAATTTTTACTACAAATATATGTATATAAAATAAAGAAGCATACAAAATTTACTGTTTCATTTAAAACGAAAATAAACAAATTAAATGAAATTAAATTAAACGAGAAACACGCTTATTTGCTTTCGCGCATAAATGGTGGATGCGCCGGGCCTTCGCCGGAAAATTAACATTTTGCATGCTTCTACATTTAATATAAATATTTGTGAAACAATATAGTAAAAAACAAAAAGATATTTTCTTTAAATATGCCCGAAAGAAAATTGTTTTGAGTAACATTTCAGTTTCCCTCGGACTCGGATGAAATAGAAGTCAATCATCATTATTGCATGCCACTTTTCTCTGCGACAATAAACCACGTGAAATTGTGTTTCATTTCAAACAAAAAAAAAAACATGTGAAATGAAACTAAATTAAACGAGAAACATGCTTATTTGCTTTCGCGCATAAATGCTGGATGCGCCTGGTTAATTGGAAAATTCCCGCTTCATTTCAAACGGAAATTAACAAATGATATGATACACTCGAAATGTATATCTAACAGTTGAAATAAATAAGTTAAGACAGGAAATCAAATCGTGTTTTATTAAATGATGTGAAATTAAATTAAATGAGAAACATGCTTATTAGCGTTCGCGCATAAATGGTGGATGCGCCGGGTCATCTCTGGAAAATTAACATTTAGCATGCTTCTACATTTTATTCTTTCTTTCTTAATCTTATCCTCTTTTACCCGTATTGGGTGTCGAGGTTGTACATTTTATTAATGGTTTCAATATTTAGACATTGGTAGTTCATATTGTATGAAATAAAATCTCTTGAAAATGGGCTAATAACCCAAAACTAGTCGAGAATTTAGTTATTCAATCTAATCTGTGTTTTATTGGTTGATTTTTAATAATTTATTCATTTTTATTTGATTCTACATTTTATATAAATATTTGTGAAACAATAAAGTGAAAAACAAAACGATACTTTTTAAATATACCCGAAAGTAAATTGTGTTGGGTAACATTTCGAATTTTTACGTCAGTTTCGGATGAAATGGAAATCAATCTTCGTCATCGCACGTCACTTTTCTCTGCGACAACGAACCACGTGAAATTGAGTCCCGCGAGGACGCGGCTTTATTCCAAATAAATTTCAATATATACGTCCATAAAAATGTAATGCCTGTGTCCGTGGGACGGCGTAAAAATGTCGCGAGATGTGTTTTGCACCGGGAATTCCTCTGAGGCGGGGATAAAATTATATTGTCTCGTTTTATGGAGGGGAAAATAATAAATTACGAAAATAAAGCGAGATATTTTTATTTTATTGATTTTATCTAATTTATCAATTTATATTTAATTAGCATGAGCTACATATATTTATGTATAGCTAAATGTGTTCTTACATTTGTAAAATTGATGAATTCCGTAAATAAAGATAATAATATAACCAATCCTACATTGTTTCCATTTGGATTAATTCAATGAACCGTATTTAATTACGCCTGTAAGGATTCCCCCCCCCCCCACACACACACACACAAACTCCCTCATTTCTTCTAAAAACAATTAATTAAATCGCTCATAAATGGTGAATGCGCCGGGTTATTGCTGGATTTCTAGCCAACGTCACTTACAATTTCTATTTCCACATAATCGTACATTGTTTCCATTTTCACTAAACCAATGATTCGTCTTTAATTGCGCCAGGTTACTGGCATTTTTATTTCCACATAATATAACCAATCCTACATTGTTTACATTTGCATTAATTCAATGAATCGTATTTGTTACGCCTGAAATGATTCCCACGCACACACAAACTCCCTCGTTTCTTATAAAATAATTATTTAAATCGTTAATAAATGGTGGATTCGCCGGGTCATTGCTGGAATTATTGTCAACATCAATTACAATTTATATTTCTACATAATATGACCAATCCTACATTGTTTCTGCTTGCGTTAAACCAATGATTTTTATTACATTTCTATTTCTAGATAATATGACCAATCCTACATTGTTTCCGCTTGCATTAAACCGATGATTCGTCCTTAATTGCGCCTGGAAGGATTCTCGCACACACAAAAACTCGCACATTTCTTCTTAAAAAAAATTAAATAGTCCATGAATGGTGGGCACGCCTGGTTATTACCAACGTCACAGATAATTTTCATTTCCACATAATATGACCAATCCTTTATTGATTCCACTTTTTGGGAAAATTGATTGATCGAATTTTATTGATCATTGCCAGAAATTTTCCTTGTTTAATTTCATTGTGGTTCCACTTATATTAAACCATTTAATTACGTCTAAAAGGATTCCTCCCACACACACACACACACCAAAAACTTCAGTTTACCGATCTAGGAATATATCAGTCTCGACGAAATAAAACTTCCCAAACATGAATCGGCTGTCTGGAGTTCAATGTTTGGGTCATTGATTTGGTAAATATGCTCTCACTCCCTTGTGACAAACACACATGCACACATACAGAGCTCATTCATAAAAGTTTTCCGCGACGATAAATTACTAAAATTGTTAATATAATGGGAAGACCTGTTTATAATAATAATAATAATTCTTTATTTACGGAATACTCCATTTTATATTTTTTACATTACAAGAATATTAGATACATACATAAGTGAGAGAGTTAAATAAATATACATACTGCTTAGCCTATATAAGATTAAAAATAATAATAAAAAAATAAAATATATTAATAATGTAATGGGATTTTATATTTAAAAAAAACAATAATAGCATGTGTTTTATGGAAAATCTATATAAATGAAATTTTCCATTAAAACAAGTAATAAAAACAATTTTTTACAATTCGATTATTTGCAAGAAAATAACGATACTCTGTCGTCTATCTTGTAGATGCAAATTGTTGACGATCCCACTTGTAATTAAGCAAAAAAGCGGGCAATCTTTTAAATTATATAAAAATTGTGTATATTTTGTTTATTAAATTTATTTTGAATTTTATTTCAGATGCCACCATGGAGACATTCATGATCCAATCTGTGAGTCACATGCCCCAACGACAAAACATATCAAAATCAAAAACTAGAGTGAGTAGCAAGCCCATAGCGAAGAAAATGAACGTCACCACCATCGCCAGCAACTTGACGACATCGACGGAGCCCCCCGATGGCAACTACACGTCCCTCTACACGGGACTGCTATTCGACCCCGGGAACTCCTCCCTCTGGAACCAGTCCGACTTTTTCAACATCACCAACGGCAACACCACGGAAATGGACTACGATTACCAGATGGTGAACGTCACGGGGAACGTACCGGAATCGTGGGGTTCGTGCAAGGAGTGGACACCCACGCAGCACAATCTCTATCAGACAGCTAATTTGGTCCTGGCGACAGCTTTTTTGATTCCAGGGAGTTTCAAACAGAGTGTACTCATTGTTAGGTGAGTTGAATGAAAGATATTTAATTTAAATTAATTAAAAAAATTAATTGTTTGTATAAATGAAATTTATTTAGTGACTATAGTTTCGAAGTCATAAACGCATCATTATCAAACTGACAATCTATGAGTATGTCAGTTTGATAATGACATCGAAACTATAGTAGCTAAAAAAAATTCAGTTATGCAAAGTTAAAAAACAGTGTTTTCATTAATCGAACAACGAAGTATTACTTTGCTATACTTCGTTATGCAAAGTTAAAAAACAGTGTTTTCATTAATCGAACAACGAAGTATTACTTTGCTATACTTCGTTGTTCGATTAATGAAAACACTGTTTTTTAACTTTGCATAACTGAATTTTTTTTAGCTACTATAGTAGCTATAGCCTTAACAATTAGTAAATCAATTAAATTCATTCTAACACGAATCAATTATATTAACATTATATAATAATGTTTTACTAATTCATCCGGATATTGACATATTTAATGGCATATCATCAAAGGCGTTTTTCGACCTTATTGTTGAGTATTTAGAATAATTTGCGCTCATATTGTTTGTATTTTTGCGTCTACTGTCTTTTCCATTATTGTTTAGTGTTAATCTTTATTTTGCAATGTTTCATATCTTGTAATCAATCTGTAACTGCACTCGTTCGTTGATTGAAATAAATAAATAAATTACAATTGGATTAATAAAATCCCAAATTCTGATAACCTTTCAATCGTACCGCCTAAAAATTATTCAACTCGCTTATCAACAATTAAGAATCTAACGATTGGAAATAGCTCTTGAATTATTGTAAATACCATTAACCGGGAAGCCCTATGTTTTATTTCTTTCCTTATTTCGTTTTGTTTTAATTACAGTTCCTATTTTATTTTTCAGGGCGCTATTGAGTCTGGGATACGTGCTGTTAAGCAGCTGGGCGGGCAGCGACGTGTGCTCCCCGGATTTGCTCCTGTGGAACGTCGTGCTGCTCCTGCTGAATCTGGCCCACACGTTCATGCTCACGTGGCGCTTCCTGCCGCCCACGCTCACCCTCGAACTCACCGAGCTTTACCTCAAGGTAATCGCTTCTCAAACCCTAGACGTTATTTATTCAAACGTGCAAAAATTTAATTAAACGCAAAATAAAAGTTTAAATAAAAAAGGGTATTTATTAACTTGATCACAGTTGACTATAGTTTCGACAACCTTAATGTGTCATTATCAAAACAAAAGTTTTGTTTTGATAATGACACGTTAAGATTGTCGAAACTATAGTCAACAATAATTGATTTTATTGTTGACTATAGTTTCGAGTTATACAAACAACGTAAAAAAGTGTTTCATTTATTAAAATTGAATTACAATGTATAACAAAGTAGAAGCCTCAACAATTAACAAGTTGATCACAGTTATTTAAATAAATTAAATAAAAATTATTTGAAAATAATTTATTAATTATTTTATTAAGAATTTTCATTCATTGAAATTAGTGAAGGAATAAAAGTCATATTGGGTAAAAGATAAATATATAAATTATCAAATATAATAAATCACACCTCACAACATTTGGTATTCAGGATGCCATTTTTGGTGTATTTCAAAAAAAAATCACTCACCCATACTCTCTAGGCAATTCCTCATTGACCTTTCCATTCGATGCTTTTTGCGACCTTTCCGAATATATATTTGCAGATATGCGATATTTTTATGGGACTATAAAAAGTGCTGAATTTTTATATCAATTCCACCACGAGTTAGCTATTGTGTATATATAATAATAATAAAATATTCCCCAGGCTTGATTTTTTAGAAGGAAACTAATGGTTTTTACTTGTAAAAAAAATCCAGCCTGGGGAATATTTTATATTAGTTTTCTGGGATCGCATTAAATATCATCCGCGAAATGTAATTCGAAAAAAAAATTGTAAATACAATAATGTGGTTATTATAACAAATATTATTTATTTTTATATAAATAATTTAAATTAAAAAAAATAATTATTTGTGGTTATTAAGCAAATAATAAAGTTAAGCAAGTGTAAAGTACGTCTGGCGGGGTATTTGCCCGAAAAGTACTTGTTTTAATGTGCATTTATCTAACGTAAGTCACGGAGCTAAATGTGGAAATAATTCATTATTAATTTTAAAGTTTTCGATTGAAAATGCTGTATTTTTTAGGTGTTTAGCCCTTTACGCGTGAACAAAAAGCACTTCAAAGAGTTGGTGCGGGAGGCGCACGTGGTGAATTTGGAAAGGGGAGACATTTACGCCGTGGAGGATGTGAGTCCGGCTGATGAAAGACTGTCTATTCTACTTAGGGGAAAGTAAGTATGAACATTTTGTATTTGACTTAAAAGCGCATACTTCAGTAATACAGATTTATAATATCTTGTTAATTAAAGATAACCTCGACACCCAATACGGATAAAAGAGGATAAGATTAAGAAAGATTAATTAAAGATTGACGACAATTTTTCTAAATAAATAAATCTTTATTAACAAATCTACTTTTTTTTCTTAGAAAATTTTCAAATTTCGCGGATTTATTTTTTCTGCTGAAGAATTCTGAAAAAACTGACTTTTTAAGATGTTAGAAAGAGCGCGGGGTATTCAATTTTCACAAAAAAAATGCATTTCCGTTTCCTTTTTAAAATTTCCTAATGCTGAATTCTCTTTAAGATGTTAGAAAGAGCGCAGTGTATTCAATTTTCACAAAAAAAATCATTTCCATTTTCTTTTTAAAATTTTCCTAATGCTGAATTCTCTTTAAGATGTTAGAAAAAGCGCAGCGTATTCAATTTTTACAAAAAATCAATCATTTCCGTTTACTTTTTAAAATCTCCCAATGCTGAATTCTCTTTAAAAAGTTAGAAAGAGCGCAGGGTATTCAATTTTCACAAAAAAAAACAATCATTTCCGTTTCCTTTTTAAAATTCCCTAATGCTGAATTCTCTTTAAGATGTTAAAAAGAGCGCAGGGTATTTAATTTTCACAAAAAAAAATCATTTCCATTTTTTTTTTAATTTTTCTAATGCTGAATTCTCTTTAAGATGTTAGAAAGAGCGCAGAGTATTTAATTTTCACAAAAAAAACAATCATTTCCGTATTCTTTTTAAAATGTTCTAATGCTGAATTCTCTTTAAGATGTTTGAAAGAGCGCAGGGTATTTAATTTTCACAAAAAATGCATTTCCGTTTCCTTTTTAAAATTTCCTAATGCTGAATTTTCTTTAAAATGTTAGAAAGAGCGCAGGGTTTTTAATTTTCACAAAAAAAATCATTTCCGTTTCATTTTTAAAATCTCCTAATGCTGAATTTTCTTTAAGATGTTAGAAAGAGCGCAGAGTATTTAATTTTCACAAAAAAAAACAATAATTTCCGTTTTCTTTTTAAAATTTCCTAATGCTGAATTGCATTTACATAGACTCTTATGGGAACGGTTTAAGCGAAACGCGCCGAGTGATGCTTTTAGACGCGACGTTGATTAAACTACGATAACTTTGTTCACAGATACGATAAAATATTGGGACTTGAAGAACGGGATTCAGGAAGGATTTATCTATATTTTACTTAAAATTTATTAAAATAGGTGTTCGGTGCTTGTCTACAAAAAATCGCAAAGTTAGACATTTTTTTCGCTCATATTTCATAGGTACAATTGACACGCCTGCTGTATGAAAACTATTCATTTTATATACCTCAAATTTATGCAGACGATGCTCCCATTCATTGGGAACATTTTGGTATAATTTGAAGTTATTCCGCAAGTTTCGATTTTTTCACGAAAATCCACTTTTTTCAAGGGGTACCCCTTAGAAAGTATTCAAATTTTGATGATTTTTTTTTCTTCCGGAAAATTCTGAAAAAAAATCTCAAATACTCCTAAAGATGTTAGAAATAACATGGCATATTTATTTTGCCAAATAGTTTTCATTTCCGGTTAATTAAAACCATTTAAATTGACGAAGTCCTATTTACATGGAATCTTATGGGAACGGTTTAAACGAAACGTGCCGATCAGCGCTTTTCGACGCGACGTTGTTTAAATTAAGATAACTTTTTTCACACAAGCGATAGAGAGTTGAAACTTAAAGTATTAGATTCAGGAAGAATTTATCTATAAGTTAGTTGAAAATCATTAAAATTGGGTTATTGTGCTTGTCCACAAAAAATCCCTAAAAATGCAAATTATTTTCGCTCATTTTTCGAAAGCCTAATTTACACTCCTGCTGTACCAAAACTATTCCTGCTGCACGCCTTAAATTTCTACAGTCGATGCTCTTATTCATTGGGAACATTTTGTGATAATTTGAAGTTATTCCGAGAGATTCAGATTTTTCATGAAAATTCACTGAAAATATTCAAATTTCGATGATTTATTTTTTCTTTTGAAAAAATCTGAAAAAAAAAAACAAGGACTCTTGAAGATGTTACACAGAGTATATGGTATTTAATTTTCACAGAAACAATCATTTCCGTTTTCTTTTTAAACATTTGTAATGCCAAATTCCATTTACATAGACTCTTATGGAAACTGTTTAAACGAAACGTGCCGATCAACGTTTTTCGACGCGACGTTGTTTAAATTAAGATAACTTTTTTCACAGAAGCGATGGAGTGTTGGAACTTAAAGTATTAGATTCAGGACGAATTTATCTATATGTTAGTTGAAAATCATTAAAATTGGGTTATTGTGCTTGTCCACAAAAATCCCCAAAAATGCAAATTATTTTCGCTCATTTTTCGAAAGCCTAATTTACACTCCTGCTGTACCAAAACTATTCCTGCTACACTCCTTAAATTTCTACAGTCGATGCTCCTATTAATTAGGAACATTTTGTGATAATTTGAAGTTATTCCGAGAGATTCGGATTTTTCATGAAAATTCACTGAAAATATTCAAATTTCGATGATTTATTTTTTCTTCTGAAAAATTCTGAAAAAATCACAAAGACTCTTGAAGATATTACAAAGAGCGCAGGGTATTTAGTTTTCACAAAAACAATCATTTCATCATTATTTACAGACATGATAGAATGTTTGAACTTGGTATATGGGTTATTTCCCGGCAAAACTGATACAACATACGATATCTGCGTAATTACATTTCTGATTTCATTGTGAACGCCGGTTTGATGGATGGGGGGAGTTTACTGTAGAAATGGAATTAAGCGGAGCGTGACAGATAACGCGAAATATGCAAAGCCGGCGGGAGGAAATGATGGAAAACAGTGCCCATAAGAAAATTACTAGGCCGCGTTATTTATTGCCGTTTCCTTTCTCCTAATTATGTAACGACCATCTTTCCCCGCTTATTAAATTTTGTATCCCGAGGATAAACAGCATAACATAATAAATAATACAGAAGTTGGGTGATTTGATTGTGTTGTTGCTTTTTATAGCTATACGCCCAACTGAAAATAGAACGAAAGAAGTAAAAAAAAGGAAACGAAATGGTAATTCCTAATTTCTCTATGTCCTTTTCTACTTCTCATTTCCATCGTATAGTCAGTTATAATAATAATAACAATAATAATAATAATAATTTTTTCCTAAAAGATGTACAGAAATTATCGAGAATCAATACATTAAGTACATAAATAAGAAAAGTCTAAAAAGAAACAAATATAATCTAATATATATTAGACAATAGAAATTCTATATTTTTGATAAAATCAGGCTATGAGAATCATCTAAAGTGATTGGATATTGATTAAAATTAAATTTTAAAAAATTCGAACATCTTATAATAAACGAAAAAGGTGATATAAATAGAAAAGAGTATTTATTCACTTGGTCACAGTTATTTAAATAACGATTAAGGTTGCGGTTTAGTAGAAGGAGATAACTATATAGTAAAATGGAAATAATCGTTTGAAAAAGAGCCATTCTTTTGGATTTAATAATATGAATATGTATTTACATTTTTATCCACCAAGTATAAAGTATCTAAATAAAAAAATAATCGTTAATTTTTGTGTATTACGTCAATTTACTAGTTCAAGTTAGAAAAGAAAATTCTAAGATATAATGAAATCAATAGGTCATGTCTGCTAAGTTATTTGAATGCAGAATTTAGTGAAATCCTTTAAATTTTCATTGCACAAGTTTTTATTAGCAAAAATTTAATTTAAAATTTGCTATAAATTTGATAAATTTTCATTGTTTCTCATAATTATTTTTTACACAAACTAAACATTCAAATAATTTTTAATTTATCTGATGAAATTCCTGCTCATTTTAAGATTACTTTAATGTATAATACAATTTGTTCATTGATCACAACAGCAATCTAATTCGAATTAGTGATTGCCAATATTTATATAGCTATCTCTTTCGTCTAAACCGCACCCTTAATATATTATTATCTGTGACATTTTGAACTTCAGATTAGTCAATTTTTTATTATCGTTTATTTTATTTTTAGGTTGCGAGTAACCTGTGATGATACGCACTTGCACTTCATAACGACCCACCAGTTCCTCGACAGCCCCGAATGGGAGGCCAACCACGAACAGTCCGATGACGTTTTTCAAGTGACGATAACCGCCGAAGAAGATTGCGTTTATTTGTGCTGGCCCAGGATGCGGCTGGAACGAGTCTTAAGGCATCGACCGATGCTGAAAATGGTCCTGGATTGTATAATAGGTAAATCAAAAAAAAAACTACATGCGAGGGGATTTTGAAAATTAAATAAAAATGATTTGAAAATAATTATTTCCACACTTTAAAAATTATATTACTCGTAAGTGATAATAAAAGTTTTTTTTAACACAGTAACACATCACAATATTTAAAAAAAAAATCAAAATAAGTTTATTTCGTAAAAGTGGTTATAACTAATACCTTAATTACTGAATATTAATTTAAACATTATATTTTCAAAAATGTCTGCATCAACTGGAAATCTAGTCGGCGGCTATTTTCCTGTGATCATGGAAAATTATTACATCATTTACCAATTTTTAAGCCTCGGAAAATTGGACTTTCCACCTGTCTCTGACAAGTTCTTGTCGTTTTATTTAGTCGTCATGATTAATATTATTTTGGGTGTAATATCGCGTATTGTTTCTTTCAGGGAAGGACATAACGCAGAAACTGTATTCCCTGAACGAGCACTTGAGTGGGCTGGATATTGAGCGGGAAAGGACGAAACGGGACGAGATTTGGGCGAGGGCCCACACGAGGAGCTTGTCGATGGACGCCGTGAATACAGGAACGACGGGATTGGTCCGCTCAAATAGCTACAAGAACACCCAGAGGAAACACTCGCTCAATTCATCCTGTAAGAACAGAAATATACAATTATCCATTGATATTTTATTTAGTCTTATATAACATCGTTATTAATGACTTTCTACTTCTCAGTAAGAGGTGTGTTCATTGATAACCGCGACGGTATTCATTAGAAGAGTAAAAAAAGTGTCATTTTTTAATAAGTTTTTATTTACGCAGCCATTGAGCCAAAAATGTGCTGAAGATAATTCTTTGATAAAAAAGCGGATTTTCATTGAGCGAAAAGACGACCATAAAATAGATGCAATTTGCCAAATTAATTTTTCACAGAGCACGAAATTTAATAATTAAATTCAATGAAATGGAAGCGTTGTTCGTTTATAAGTCATATAATGGCAATCCAAATTGGTTTGCATTGCCATTTCAAAGCCGGAGCATACTTCCACAAATACAATGATTCAAATACGTGATTCTTAAAATGTTTCAATCAAAGAGAATTGACAAATGTCATGAATTCATTGAGCGAAAAGACAGTGTCAATCAAAGACAATTGATATATGTCATGAATCATGCCTCAACTGTTAAAAACTTAGCACTCAAAAACCAAATAGCAATTTTCTCATGGGTGATTTTTTTTTAAATTACAAGTAATTGTTTGGATTGACGTTTTGATTCTTTGATTCACAGTCATGGGATCGATACGTGGCCTTCACGCCCAATGTTGGATACCCGTCGTCGCGAACCACTTCCCGGCCGTTTCGCCCTTCACGGCCCAGCTGATGCCCCAGGACCCGGAATACCAATTCCAGTACCAGATGCCGCCGGCCGACACCGCCTCCACGACGGCCCTGCTGAAAGTGCCGGAAGTGCCCGTGCCTCCCACGCCGCAGCGGACGAGGTCCTTCAAGAAGAACAGGGAAGTAAAATTCCAGAAACTGCTGAAATAAGTGTCTTCATTAGCAAACGGTTAATGTGGGGATGAATTAAGGAAAAAAAGAGCGCTCAGTAAAATGAAATAAATGAATGGAAGGGAGGATTTGTCTGGAAAGCGTGTGTGAAAAGTGAGGGATGCAGTGTAATGAAAAGTATGACTAAAAGAAAATTATTGAAAGAATCATCATTAAACCATATATATTTTTTTTAATTTATGTCTTTATATAAATAGAACGTTCTTTTTGTTGTTTTTGCATTACATTTTTCTTGGATCAAAATTTGTTGCATTATGCAATATTTTATTGATACGCAACTAGAGGTGTACATTATGTAATTCCGGCGTGGGTATTTGCCCGGGAAGTAGTTATTTTAATGTGCATTTGTTTAACGTAAGTCAAAAGTCACAGAGCTAAATGTGAGAATAATTTATTAAATAAAATGAAACAAAGATGATTCACACATTTGCAGTTATTTAAATTACAATGAAATTAAACAAGGAAAATTTCTGGCAATGATCAATAAAATTCGATCAATCCCTTTTTCCTACTGCAAAAAAAAAACTTACAGTGTAAGTAATTTTTTGCAGTTGGAAAAAGGCATTGATCGAAAAAAAAATTACAGTGAAAAAGGGATTTTCCAACTGCAAAAAATTACTTACATTGTAAGTTTTTTTTTTTTCGATCAATCCCTTTTTCCAACTGCAAAAAATTACTTACACTGTAAGTTTTTTTTTGCAGTTGGAAAAAGGGATTGATCGAATTTTATTGATCATAGCCAGAAATTTTCCTTGTTTCATTTCATTGTAATAATTATTTTGAAATCATTTTTATTTAATTTATGATTTAAACTTCAATCAAATCAACGTAACATAAAAAAAAACATCCACGTGTATCTCTACTTTTCAAACAAGCCTAACGATAACAAATCAACAGCTAACTCGACAAAAAAAAAACAGAGAAAGTGAAGTGGCTTAGTAGGCAAGGCCGTTAAGTTCAGAAACAGAGCAAAACATTCGTGTTAATCAATTATTAAACAAACAACAAGAGAGTATTGATTTTTTTTTATGTTCAAGGGCCAATGTATAAAAAAAAACAACACGTATAAATGCACACAAGAAAAGACCAAACACTTGTTGAAAGTGTGCACAAAAAGAGATTTCGTTCTTTCTAGAAAATCGTGCCTTTTTGGGTCCCGCATTACGGTTATTAACGACGGAGAAAGTCGCGTTGTTCAAAACGAAATATACTTTTGAAATAATACATAAATGAAATATATATATAGGAATTTAAACAAATTTACACGAGGTGTAAAATAAATCAATCGCTACAAAAATAATTTTTAAATATTCTTTCTTTCTGTCTTAATCTTATCATCTTTTACCCGTATTGGGTGTCGAGGAGTTTTAAATATTCAACAGTCATTTTTTGACTCTGAACTGTCAACAGATTTTTTTTACGTTTACGTTATTTTTGTTTTGTGTTGAATTAAATAAACAAGCATTTTTTTTTAGGTTTAAACTGTCAATGGAGATTTTTGAAGATTTAAACATTTTTTTTAACCTACCTAAATCTAAATTATTTAAGGTAACAGAATTTTAAAAGTTACAACAAACATTTAAAAAAAAAACTTAAGATAAACGTTACAAAAGTGCTTCTGTAATAAAATTATATAATTAAGATAATGAAAATAAAATAAATTAATACGTAACTTTGTAAATAAATAGGCGTGTACATATGAAACAAAACAAACGATTGTATCAAAAAGTGCCGAATAAAAACAAAAAAATTAAGAAGAAGAAGAAAACGTCGAGATTAAAACTTATTTGATAAAACACGGTTTTACTGCCTCGATAGAAATTAATTGCAGGGCGCGAGGATCTGTTTTTTTTATTAATATTCGTCACGAAATTTATTATTAACTATGTTAGGCTGCGTTTATAGATACAAGCAGAATCGTACCTTTATTATTTATAGTGGAGTTACGAAATTTAAATAGAAAATCGGCTTGAATTAAAATGTTTATATCAATCCAAAAAATGCTTTGATTAAAACACTTGGTTTGTTTTCAGTGAAACAAACCAAGTGTTTTAATCAAAGTCTATTAATTAAATATGTTTCACCACGGGTTAAATGAGAAATTAATTCAAAATACCAAAAAACTGCGCTGTCGCGAAGAAATGGCGAATGCGCCGGGATCGCATTTTCTAATTTAATCACTGATGGTAGAAACAAAAGGTTTTTTTACAATTACGCTGTTGTGAATAAATGGTGAATGCGCCGGGATTATGAATGCATTTCATTTTTAATTAACTCACTGATAGGAAAGAGAAAATGATTTTTGTTTTACCCGATAGGCGCATTTTGGGATTGAGAAATGCATGGCTTTTCTAATTTAATCACTGATGGTGGAAACAATCAGCCGAGGACTATTAATTAAAAAAATGTAAAGTATGATGCACTTGTTAAAGTTTTAATCGATTTATTGTTTGTTTTATCAATCCCCGAAAGGCGCACCTACACTGTCGCGGAGAAATGGTGAATGCGCCGGGATTGCGAAAGCATTGCATTTTCTTATTTACTCATTGATGGTGGAAACAAAAGGATTTTTTGCATCTGCTGAGGACTATTAAATAAAAAAAACTGTAAAATATCATAAAAGTGCATTTACTAAAGTTTTAACCGATTTTTTGCTTATTTTATTCATCACTGAAAGGCGAATTTACACAGTCGCGGAGAAATGGTGAATGCGCCGGGATTGTGATGCAATACATTTTCTAATTTACTCATATATGGTGGAAACAAATGGACTTTTTGGCAACTGCTGAGGACTATTAAATAAAACAAACTGTAAAATTTCATAAAAGTGCATTTACTAAAGTTTTAACCGATTTTTTTGCTTATTTTATTAATCGCCGAAAGGCGCATTTACACTGTCAAGAAGAAATGGTGAATGCGCAGGGATTGCATTGCATTTTCTAATTTATTCATTGATGGTGAAAACAAAAGGATTTTTTGCATCTACCGAGGACTATTAATAAAAGAAACTGTAAAATATCATAAATGTGCATTTTTTTAGGTTTCAATAGATTTTATTTGTTAGGAATAAATGGTGAATGCGCCGGGATTGTGTGAATGCATTATATTTCCTAATTTACTCAGTGATGGTGGAAACAAAAGGTCTTTTTTGTTTTGCCAATCTACACTGTCGCGGAGAAATGGTGAATGCGCCGGGATACCGAAAGCATTGCTTTTTCTAATTTACTCATTGATGGTGGAAACAAAAAGATTTTTTTGCATCTGCCGAAGACTATTAAATAATAAATGTGAAGTAACATAAATATGCATTTACTAAAGTTTTAACCGATTTTTTGCTTATTTTATTAATCGTTTACACCGTCGCGGAGAAATGGTGAATGCGCCGGGATTGTGAAATCCATTAATTTCCTAATTTAGAAACAAAAGGGTTTGTTTGCATTTGTCGATGACTATTAAATAGAAAAAAATGTAAAATATCATAAATGTGCATTTACTAAAGTTTTAACCGATTTTTTGCTTATTTTATTAATCATCGAAAGGCGCATCTACATCGTCGCGGAGAAATGGTGAATGCGCCGGGATTGTGAAATCCATTATATTTCCTAATTTAGAAACAAAAGGTTTCTTTTTGCATTTGTCGAAGACTATTAAATAGAAAAAAATGTAAAATATCATAAATGTGTATTTACTAAAGTTTTAATCGGTTTTTTTGTTTTGTTTTATTGCTAAGAGAAAAAAGAAATCAATCATAAACTGTGATCAATAAAAAAATATAATTCACTATTTAGCATTAATCAAAAACATATTAAAATAAATATATAATTAATCAATCTGATAATAAAAAAAGGAATCTTGAATTGATCTAAAATTATGAGCTGAAAGACTTTACTTGAGTGATTTAATTTAAATCCAGTTTGTACAGTGAGGATTTTATTTCATAAATCATAACACTAAAGATTGTTTTTTTTTTAATTTTTTTAGGCTGTATTTACAGTTTTTTTGCTTTCAGCAATTTTTTTAACTCTGGTCGATAGCCCAGACAGACAAACACTTACATGTATTGTAATTATTTATGTTATATTGTTAAAATTATCTGAAAATGGAATATCTATTATATATCGGACACTTTTTTCTCATTAATCACTTGGTAAAACATTTTTTAAAAATATTAGTTTGTAAATTAAATTCACTTGGTTTTGTTTCACTTATTTGTATTTTATTCTCTATAGGTTTCGGCTTGATTCTTGATAATGGCATCAAGCCGAAACTAGTAGAAAATAAAATACAATTAAGTGAAACGAAACGAAGTGAATTTAATTTACAAACTAATATATCTATTATATATTTAATTCAATAAAAGGAGTAGAAAAAAATGACAACAATTTTAATAGGAAAAATATTTGAAATTATTTTATTTAAATATTTTTATTTGAATAGCATTTATAAATTAATTTCCGAGCTTTATAAAATCCTCACAATAATTTTTATTTAAATAGCATTTATAAATTAATTTCTGAGCTTTATAAAATCCTCACAATAATTTTTATTCAAATAGCATTTATAAATTAATTTCTGAGCTTTATAAAATCCTCACAATAATTTTTATTTAAATAGCATTTATAAATTAATTTCTGAGCTTTATAAAATCCTCACAATAATTTTTATTCAAATAGCATTTACAAATTAATTTCCGAGCTTTATAAAATCCTCACTGTATATAAAACGCAATGTGAAATTAATAAAGAATAGCCCCGATGAACTAGTCGTAAAGAACGCAAAACTCACGTAACTGAAAGCGCACCGCACCGTAAGTGTAAATTTGTTTATAACGAGTGAATTTTTGTACAAATTCTAAATGAAACACAAAAAAAAATGATTCGAATCTTTTTTAGAGCGCACTATTAATGTACATTTGAATCACCATGATGGGGATGGAGGAAAATTTTAAATTAACGTTATTGATATGGATAAAATATAGTAGACACAACGATTTGACGGAAGCAGAAGGGGGGTGTAAATCAAACGCGATTTGTTTGCGCGGAGGGAAATGAAAACGGCGTTGATTCGAATTCTGCTCTGTTTACACACGAAATATATAAGAAAAAAATAAACAAGTCTGTTTGTAAGTGCTATGATTATGAATTTGTTAGTATTGTGTTATTGTAGTGAGTGTTATAAATCAGAAACTGATGTAAATTAAGTTAGAGTCATATGCGTAGTCTGCTAAATGCGATTAATTAGTCGCTATTAAATCATTTTCTTATGCTAATAAATTTAGTTAATGGCATTCAGTAGACTTTATATGTGGGGCTAATTATGTTTATTTAATTCGAATATGTTTAAGTCGTTCAAAAAATATCAAAAAAATTATTCTATATGATTATATTAGGCCGCATACTTTCAAACTAATTAATGGCAATTTTAACGATATTTAACTTCCATAAATTCACCCTAGCAATTTTAGTAACATTTTGTGTTGTGATATAATATAAAATGAAAGACGACGCAGACAGCATCTCTTGCCTAATTTTATAAGCCAGCAACGATCATTGATGATACCGTATAAAAATTAGACGACGCGAGCGCCATCTTCCAGTTATTATGATTCATACCAGATATTTAATCACAACACAAAATATCACTAAAATTGTTAGGGAGAATTTAAGGTGGAGCAGCACAATGTTAAATATAGTTAAAATTGCCATTAATTGTGTAATCGGTTCAACCGCCTTCATCAAGGCATTGAACACACTGGTCTGATGAGGTTCGAAAAACCGAAATAACCATCACTAGATGAATGCTGGTTGAATATTTTATTAAATGATATTTTGTGTATTTTTTTTTTTGCTAGAAATACAAATATTTAATACTTACAGTTTTATCAGTCCATTCTCATATAGGAATCCTTCATTCAATCGCATAATTGTAAAGATAGCACGAGCGCCCTCTTTTGCCGAATTTATTTAATCAACATTAGACTTTATTCGTTATCAGTTTCTGATTTAGCAAATTATCGTTTCGTAATTTAGCGTCACAATGAGCAACCTGTAAGTATTTGTAATCATTGTAATTAATGTTAGTACAACTTTTATTTTCCACTTACATGCCTTCCAGTGAAACAAAAGAGAAAGAAACTGAATGAGTGAATCGCAAACAAAAATTATGGAGTTTATTATTCTTATTATTACATTAATTATGTGAATTTTCATACATTGCACAAATAAATTAACGTAAATTGATCTACATAAATATTTTTTAATATTAATAGAATATTTATGATCTAAGTTTTTGTTTATTTAACTAGACGTCAGCCTAATTAAATCGACTTCAGGAAAAAAAAACACAAATTTTAATTTATTAAAACAAAAATAATTGAATAATAATAAACATTGGGCAGAAAGACCTATGGTCTTGTTATAATACATTTTGTACAATTTTGTTGTCATATTTAATCACTGATGGTGGAAACAAAAAGATTTTTTGCAATTACGCTGTTAGGAATAAATGGTGAATGCGCCGGGATTGTGAATGCATAATATATATATATATAGAGCTTTTTTTATCAATATACATTTCCCCTATGTATACCTGCAAAATACGCGAGTCAAACGCATTAATGTATGTGTGTTTAGTTGCCTATAACACGCAACTGAACAAACATATAAGCAACTAAACATACACACATTAATCGGTTCATTGCGTTTGACTCGCGTTTTTTGCAGGTATACACTTCGCCTAATGTATACTGATAAAAAAAACCTCTCTGTATATATATATATATATATATATATATATATATATACAGAGAGGTTATATACAGAGAGGTTTTTTTATCAGTATACATTTCCCTTATGTATACCAGTAAAAAACGTGAGTCAAACGCATTGAACCGATTAATGTGTGTATGTTTAGTTGACTATTTGGCATATGTGTGTTCAGTTGCGTGTTATAGGCAACTAAATACACATGCGTTAATGCATTTGACTCGCGTATTTTGCAGGTATACATAGGGGAAATGTATACTGATAAAAAAAGCTCTCTGTATATATATATATATATATATATAAACCTTTTCTTTGAGTTAGTAGCTGAATGGTTAAACCTATAATAATCGTATTAATCTTTATTATTCAACCGAAAAAAAAACAGAAGAGAAATTACGAAATTACTAAACCTATGCCAGTAAACAAAAGAAAATTCTTTCGAAATGCTATTACAATTACAGCTTTTGTTGTTTATTAACATAAATGTTATCCTCTTGTAGTTGCTTTCCGTTAAAAGCATATTTATAATAACAAATTATTTTTTTTAATTAATTTTAATTATATAATTTCGCAATTTATTTGTTGCAATGTATGAAATAAAAAAATAGGACGTAGCCTTATGAAAATTTCAAAAATAAAAAAAAGAGTATATATGAGGAAAATTCGAGTATGAAAAAAAAAACTACACACAAGCTAATGTTAATGTTATCCATGTTTATATGTATTTATATATTTATATGTTATAAGAAATTTATATAAAACGAAAAATTACGGATAAATGATAAAAAAAATGAACAAACAATTTATAAATAAATTATTTTATATAACTTGTTTATTTTTTTTATGTATTCCTATGACATCTTCCTGGATTAGAAAAATAATAAATAAAATTACATTTCCATTCAACAAATCTTTGCATCAGCATTAAAACACAATTAAAGATGACTTATTTTAAAATAATTTTCTTTCTTTCTTAATCTTATCCTCTTTTACCCGTATTGGGTGTCGAGGTTATTTTAAAATAGTAATAATTATTTAAAAATATTTCTGTAAAGGCTCTCCCAAAACTTTTTCCAGCTCCTGTACAGCCTTCTTGCACGCTCTTTCGACGACTTCCTCTTCATCCTCCAGCAGCTCGGCCAAGAAGGGAATGGTTTCCGGAAGCAACGGCAAGAAGTCCTCCCCTAATTTCTTGGCAACTTCCCTCAAGCACTCCAATCCCAACAACCGAATGCTTACGCTCGCGTTCCTCATTTTGAGCAAAACTTGGTAATTCATGAGTTTCCAAAGCGCGTCATCCCCAACGGCCACGGCGAAGTTTACTATCGTAGGGATCAATAAATCCCTCGCTCTTGCTTCATGATCAGATATAGTGTTATCCAGTTGATCGATTAAAGGCTGCATCAGCACGTCGAAGCGTTCTTTGTTGATGAATTTATGCGTGGAATGGAGGAAGACGTTGTTCAGGGTTTTCAGCACGCTTTCTAAAAGTAGGATTTTCTGTGAGTTGATGGATTCCGCGTTTTTCGTATTGTTGATTTCGTCTAAAATCTGCGCGGCGTTTTGTATAAACTGCCCCGCGAATAAGACGAAGAGCCCTTTCAGGTTTTCGGAAATTTCCGCGGATAAAACGTAGAAGGTGACCACCCTGGAATCGTTCTCCCCGCTGCGTATAGCCCAATCGTAAAGCTTGTAATAGAGCGGCCTGAAGGTATTTTCGGAGAGTTTCAAGACTAGCGAATTAAGGGATTTTATTATGTAACCCTCGACGCGGTTGCAGTTTTCCAAAATCGAGTGCTCCGTGCGGAACTCGAGGGCTTTCAGGAAGAAATTTTGCAAATCGGAGAAGTTGCTCTGTAAATCCGCCGCTTTCACCTCGGTTAAAGATTCCGTTAAGATTTCCATCAACGGCCCGATGCTTTTGTATTTCGTTTTCTTTATTAAATCCTCGAAACAATTCGAAATAGCAGGAATCAACACGCGTAAAGGTATGCTGCTCCCGATTTTCTGCTTAACGTTATCGAGTTTCGCGATTAAAGGATTCTGGCCGGTTTTCGCCTCGACGTTTTTAAGCGCTGCGTTTTGATCCTCGGATTTTCCGATTTGCTCCGCAATTTGTGCTTCGAAATAATCATTCCACTTCGCGCATAAATTACAAACCTCGCTCAGCAATTTCTGTAAATGCGGGCTTAAAAAGAGGGCTAGGCAATCGAGGATTTTTAAAAGCGCTGTTATCGCGCTTAGCAGCAGCAAGCTGGGTTGTCCGAAATTCTCGTTTTTATGGCTTTTCAGGATTTTGATTAAAACGGGCATGAATTTCTCGAGGGAGGGAATGGCTTGCGCGCGCAGCTGCACGCATAGCTCCGCTAGGCACAAAACGGCGGAAGCTAAAATATTCGTGTCTAAATTAGGGGATTTTACAATTTCCGTGATGAAGTGTAGAATTTGCACGAAATTCTCGGTGGAATTTTTTTTAGGAGCCAGCAGCTTCACCAGGAGCTTCAGCGAGAGTAGGGCTGTCTGCACGACGACTTCCTCCTCGCTCTCCAGCGTACCGGCATCGACGGCTTTAATGATATTCAACAAATTCGGCACCATTTGGAACATTTCGGAATCCTCTAAATCCGAAAAGAAGGAGGAATCGTGTTGGAGTTTATTGTTGAACAACTCTAAAGCTCTGCGTTTTACGGTTTTTAAATTATGCGTGGTCAGTCCTTTTATGACGAGCAAAAACATCTGCGAGCTCAGCAGCGCGTTTAAGCTATCCAGAATATCGTACGAGTGATGCAGCATGACCTTCCAATACTGCGCCTGGGAGGTTTTCGCGTTCTTCTCGGCGATTTTCGTCAGAGCTTGTATGTAAGTCAAAACGGTGACGATCATGTTTTTGAAAAGGGTTTCCATTTCGATTGAATCGTCTTCGGGTAATTGCGCGACCCTCACGACGACTTCTTTCGAAGACAGCAGGTTTGAAGTGAAAGTCAGCAGCGTGTATTTGACATGCCTGAATTGCTTCGGCGTAATTTGCTTGAAGTTAAAAATCAGATCCTCGAAATCGAAATTTTCCAAATCCAAACTGTCTTTATCCTCGGGGAGTCTTTTAAGGAAATCCATTAGAGCGATTGAGGTGGAGATGATTTCTTTAGGGCTGAATTCCTTGCATAGATACGAAGCTATATCGATTCGTTTCGTGGGCTCGTTCGGAATGGGGCGCACGACGTGCGCTTCGAAAATTATTAAAAGGAACAGGTGGAGGTTTTCTAAAATCCCCAATTCCTGTAAGAGCTTTTTGTATAAAGGCAGCCTTCTGTGTTCGGGGACGTCGTTGATGACGTCGACGAAAACTCTGAGGACATTCACGCAGCATTTCCGGCGTTCATTCGAATTCAAACCTGATTTCGAATTGTCTCCAACTAAAATTGGGATCACCGTTTCGACGATCCTATTAATGATTTGGAAACTGTAAGCGTCGTCGTGCCGCAAAACTGAGGAACCCATAAAGGTGAAAATAGCCATGATATGGTGTAATACTTGCTCGGGGATTATTTTAGCAACTGTCGCTAATAAAATCAGAGCGTGGTGGTGTGTTTGCGGATTCTGAGAAGCTCTAATGCACTGCACGATTAATTCCATGTTGAAGATGCTTTTAGAAGCATTCCCCTCGATTTTTTGAGAGAAATGCAGAATCGCGCTTAGAATCAGCTGCTTCGGGTATTCGACACTCGACTGCTCGTCGAAATCAAGGCATTTTTTCAAAACACCGAAAAGCACTTGTAGGAGCTTATCGATATTCCTGGCCTTCTTTTTATTCTGGATGAATTCCAGGATGGTTAAGCCTTGCTTCCATTCCGGGGTGTCCAGAATATCAACCGTCGGAATTACACTCATCCTTCTCCTCCGCTTAGAAGCGTCGATTAATTTAGGACTTTGCACGTCCCGCATTTTCTCCAGGTGCTGCAGAATTGTAACTACATCAAGATCGATGTGTTTGAAGACCTTATTGGCAATCGGAAGTACGTGGGGGTTTGCCGAAAACGTCGAGGTTTTTATAATGTTGCTCAAAATTTCCGTCGCGACTTCCCTAGTGAATTTCTCAAAAACAAAATAATCAATCCTCGACATAAGCAAAACTGATGGGCATCGCTCACCAGCAGAAGACATATTTTTCACCTCTACTAAACTAACATCAGCAGATTTATTAACTTCAAGTAAACCAGAAGAGTTTTTCACATTCCCCGCGTCATCCTCATCATCGACAACCATTTTTTCATTCGAATCATCCAAATTAACAACGCCATGATTTCCACTAAAATCATTAGTTTCTTCCGAGAATTTCGAATCAAACTCGTCCCCGCTTAAAACCCTGCTCTTATCATCATTCAACACCCTTGCGAAGCATTCCCAAACCGGCGTACTCAAATTAAGCCGTTGCGCGAAATCCTCATCAACCATTTCAATATAACTCAACAGAGCCTCCGATTCTAAAACTCCGAAGCTACCGAAACTCAAAATCCTCGAGATGAATTTCGAAACCCCGATTAAAACCTCCGGATCCCGCAACATCTTCAAGCTTTTAACGACCCCTGTTTTAAGGTAAAGCGGATATTTTTCTTGCGAAATTATGTCGATTAATTTTTTCAACGATTCTTTAGAGTTACTGGAAAAGTAATTCGAAGTAATTACAGGGATTTGCTGGGGGTCCATTAAAATCGCGTCTTTCGATTCGATTAAATAATTTTGTTTCGGGAATAACTGAAGCGTGTTTAGAATGACTCTGCGTATTTCCACGTGGGGATTAAACAGCCCGGCTAGTAAATAAGGGAAGAATTTTTCCGCATCGCAAGCGAAATTTTTAGTTTTCTTCGATTTTTCGTTGAATTTCTCGTTTAGAATCGCGTGGACCGTGCGGATTGCGCGCAATTGCAAAACGGGGGTGATTAATAAGTGCTTCCCTATGGATAAATTGAGGAGGAATTCGATTTTGGAGTTTAAATCCGGGCAGGAGTGTTCGAAGAAAACCTTAAGGGCGTCGGCGTGGATTTTCGAAACGCTCAAATCCTGACTGAAAACGCCTTTCAGCAAAAAATCGGTTGTAGAAATTAGATACTCGCTTTGTTCGGGCTTCCCGGAATAAAAATCAGTGCTTGTGAAATTGTTCCGCGGGGATGATTTTATGAGGATTTGTATGTGGTTTAAGATCCCGCGTAAGGAAAGATTGTTTTCGCGCGCGTTTTTCAAATTCTCAATCTCTAAATTTGAATCCGATTTTTTATCCCCCGATAATTTAATCTTACTTTCCCTCATTAATTTTCTAACCGCCCCAATAATTCTTCCTGAATTATCTCCCTTCGTATGGCAAAGCAGGAAAATTAATAAATATTTACTAAGCCCATCGTGTTTATCGATTCTACCCACCAGCTTTAACAACTCGCTCCTTTCAAAACTATGCTTTTTCAAATTTTCAAACACATCTTTTAAATCCTCGTCGTTCGTACGATTTTTAATCACCTGAAAACTCCCCGCTTTTAAATTCAAAAATCTTAAATGATTCCTCGCATATTTCGAATTAATCACAGTTTCGGCTGCCGAAACCTCGAGTCGGCTTAAAGGAAGCAAAAACGGAACAATCGAGAAAGCAATCTCCAAACCACCCTCCCCGATTTCGCACAGCAATTCCAAAGTCTTCGAAGCTAAATTAAAATCCCCCTCCTTTCTACACTTAAACAAAACGCCGCTTAAAATCTGCTCGAATTCCCCATTCCCTCCGAGCAAATTCAAAACCTTCCCCCTGCACAAATTCAACGTCTCCTCCACAACCCCGCAGTCCTCATCCCCGAGCCTATCCAAAATCACATTCCTCAAGAACACTTGCTCCCGTTCTTTCAAGTTGCTCGCGTATTTCAGGAGGTTCTTAGTGGCAGTGCTGCGGATTTCCGGGGAAGGGTGGTACAGCTTGTCGAACATGGCGTACTTGTCGCGGTTTTCGAAATCGATGATCTTCCTGAATGCCTTCTGCTGCGGCTTGTTGGGATTGGCGATGTTCATTATTTTCGAAATTTCCTTGTCGAAAACAGCCGGATTCGATCGCTCGATCGTCTCGAAGATCTTCTTGCACCAAGTTTCGGCTTGTCGGTCGTTTTGCGGGGATTTTTTTAAAGCGTATTGTTCCAAAAGATTGCTGAAACAACAACAAAAAAAAAATACATACAATCAATTATTGAAATTATAAATAAGTGAAAATTTGAACGGATGAAGGGAATTATTTCTTGTGAAACGTTCTCATTGCAGAATATTTTTCTAAATTGTATTTCACAACGCTTTGTTTACAAGAAATTGAGTGGAACTGCTTCAATATGATAAATTATGCTTCGTTTCTTTACAAGAAATTGTATATAGATTTGCTCCGCTTCTTTAAGAGAGATTGCGTTTCGCATCACTCGCGTTTATTTATGAGAAATTGTGTTTTGAATCGCTCCATTTCTTTAAAAGATTGTATTTTGTACTGCTCCGCTTATTAAATATTTATCTTCATTCAAGTGTGGAAATTTAAAGACAAAGAGGAGGAAGTGAAACAAGGTAACTGAAAGATGAAGGTACAAAAACAGGAAAAAATGGGTACAAGAGAAATCCAACAATTGAAATTATATTCTTTTTAGTTCAGATTCGAGAATCTAAATCTTATGTCGTACACTCACCTTATAATATGAGAAATAATTTCCTCGTCTAACTTTAAGACCGCGAGCATCCTCTCGATGAAACCCCTGTGTAATTCGTTCTCCTCCTCGCCCTCATTCTTAACAGCCAAACTTAATCCAGCCTTAAATATCGGCTTGAGCAAAACACCCAAATCGTACCCCTCTTGCGCGATCTTCACCAGAGTTTCAGGCAGCCATTTCTTCCCCGCCAGATTCCTAAAAGCCCCCTGCGGCATATCCGAATACTGCTCCTGCGTTTGATACAACAGCAACAAACACAACAAACCTTCATAACCCAAATTCACAACCTCGAATATGCTAATTTTCTCGCACAGCTTATTCAGCAATTTATCGGATAAAGTTGTTTTCGCTAGCAAGCGGGAGGTTATTAAATAAGCCGACGAGCAAAAATCGGGTATTCCAGATTTTAATCCTTTCAATAAAGATGGTAAAATATTAGTGATTTGCGTTTCGTTTAATTCGTGGCTGTATTCAATAGCACCGACGAATGTCGCGCAGTAAAAATTAAACATAATCGACAAATCGTTTGGGTTATCAATTTCCTCAATCGCGGAAAGCATGTTTTTCGAAATCATCTGCAAAAAACTCGGATGCCCGGCAGCGTGATTATACAAAGTATTTTTAGCTAAGTGTATCCCAGGCTTCTGCAACGGCTTCAAAAAAGCCCACAAATCATTCTCCTTAATCCGCACAATCTGCAAAACCCTCACAAACAAATTCGTCTCGTGATACGGCAAAATCAACAAAACCAAATCGTCTTTATTATAATCGTGCACATAATACCGATAAATCAACCACTCAAGCGCCTTATGCGTGCAGTTCAACAGAAAGTAGGGCGAAATCAAGTGCATAAACTTCCGAATCGTCAGATTCAACCTCGCGTTCGCCTCAGCGGTTTGAATCGATCTTTCGAAATCCCTCGACGTTATGTGGAACAAGTTGTTTTCGAACGATTGGAATTGCGGGTTTTTCAGCTTCAGCTCCTCGAAACCGTCCTGGCCGATCTGGTAAAAGACTTCTTTGGACAGCGAGGCCGCTTCTTTCGGGTCGAACAACAGGGAAGCTCGCTTCTTGTCCCGTTTCAAGTTGGAAGTCTGCGGGACCGCGAGTTTCTGCAATTGTTGGGCTAAAGACGTCGTCATTTTGCTGAAAGGAAACCGACTGTTAAACGCAAATTCGTGATTCGCAAAGAAACGAAAAACACATCAGTTTAACGAACAAACAATAGATAATTAATGTATAAATTAACATTTAATACTTAAAAACTCAATAAATCTATTTCGATATCAATAAAAGTAAGGAGTAATTGCTTTAATTTAATTAATAACTATTTCGATATCAATAATAGTAAGGAATAATCGCTTTAATTTATTTAATAATAATTTAAACCGTTAAAATAATTATAACATACCTGAATTTGATAGTAAATGCCCAAAATTACAGCAAAATCCTTTTATTTCACTCTATTTCTAGATGCACAAACATTTATAGGTTATTTAAATTTTTGTAGGTTATGTTATGAAAGCACATGTATTCAAAGTCGCCAACCTTTAAAAAACTTAACAACAGCTCCGCGGAACTTGTTTCGGCTGTTCCAATTACTGCAAAATTGTAACTATAAACAAAAACCTTTGCTATTGCAGCTGTGTCGATTAATAATCACTGCATTTAATCACTACTTATAAAAAAATAATTAATTATTACTTTAATTCATTATAAAATAGCATTGCGTAAACTATAGATAGCTATGTTTTAGAGTGTATACTCTATTAACAATGATAAATAACTACGATAAAAACGTTAAATACATAGCTAAATGTGGGGCTATTCTGTAAAGAAAATGTTAAGTTTAATGTGTACGTTATTGTTATCAGCACAGTCTAAGCAACTTTTGTAATAGATATTTATTCATAGAATATGAATTTAATTAATAACGTACACGTTAAACTTAACATTTCATTTACAGAATAGCAGCAAATATTTAGATTTATCAAATGCAAATTCGATTTTATAAATCTAAATATTCGTCGCTATTCTGTAAATTTCATTAATTTTAATTTGTGAGGTTTGAATTTTTTTTTTGAAATTATTTATAAACACGGTCTACTTAAACTTAAATTATTCTAAAGTGCAATTTCACTGGAAAAACCTAAATATTATAAACTTGAAAAGTGTTTTAAATGAATAAATAAATTCAATCTTGACTTTAATTAATTCAATTGGAAATCATTAAACTTAAGTTATTCAAAACTGCGATTCTTTTAGATAAACCTCAGTATTATAAACTTAAAAACTGTTAGAAATGATTAAATAAATAAAATTTTGGCTTAATTAATTAAATTTGAAAATTTTGAATTAATTATGCGTACTGAGAATTGGAACTTTTGAACTGCAACAGCTGGAACGGATCCACCATCTATGATTAAACGTCAGTTGAACGTCATTGTTAAAAATATTTAATTGCAAAAAATTGTGCAGTGCGAAAAGAATCAATTAAACGGTATTGCAACATCTTTTAATCGTTAATCAGCATCACGATAACATCCAGAATAGTCTTGGAAAGATAATACACTCACAGGAAAAACCGGTTTGTTGGTTTACTTCAAGGTAACTCTTTCTCCCGAAAAGGTTTCAAATAGCAACAAATAGTTGCGTGCTATTGCGTATTTTATAATCGGTGTGATTTAGTGAGGAATATGGACGAGGATATTCTGACGACGCTGAAGATTTTGATAATCGGGGAGAGCGGTGTCGGGAAATCTAGGTGAGTACGCTATTTATAATTGAAACAGTTTTGAAAGATCTTTGGAAAATTAATTGAGAGAAAGAAAATCAGGATGTACATTTTAATCATTAAGTTAATGGACTTTTAATATTGATATATATATATATATATATAAATGCATATATATAAATCACTTAGACACTGTAAGGTACAAAGAGGACTGATTACGATGATTATATATATATGTAATCGTTTGCTTTATGTACTATTTGGTCACCTAGACACTGTACGGTACAAGGAGGACTGATTATGATGATTATATATATATATATATGTAATTGTTTGCTTTATGTACTATTTGGTCTAAGGCTATGGACTGCATTTACTACTGGTATTAAATCCAGCAACTCACACTGAGAAGTAGAGAGGAACATATAACGATTAAATATAAGACTAAATAAATAATTAAATCCAATAGTAAATGCATTCCAGTTCCTTCAACTGTGCCGATATTTTAAACCTGAATATATATAAATAGCATCACTTAAATTTGGATCTATTACATGAAGATGAATTTCATGTTGATTATAATAATAACATTTTATTTATTTTCCGTAGTTTATTATTGAGATTCACCGAGGATAATTTCGATCCGGAACAAACCTTAACGATCGGCGTCGATTTCAAAACCAAGCGGATGACTGTCGACGATAGCACTATAAAACTGGCGATTTGGGACACGGCCGGACAGGAGCGTTTCAGGACCCTGACACCGTCTTATTACAGAGACGCTCAGGGTGCCATTTTAGTGTACGACGTCAGCAGTGCCGCTAGTTTCTCGAAATTGGAAAACTGGCTCAACGAGCTGGAGACCTACTCGACCAAATCGAATATCGTTAAGATGATTGTCGGGAACAAAATCGATGTTGTAAGTATAAAATAATGATAATAATAATTTTTATTAACAGATATATTCATCAACAAAATAAACATTTGTAATAATTCTTACAAATATTTATATTTACAATACATATTGTAAATATAAATATTTGTAATAATTCTGCTGTCTGAATAAAGATGTTTGTATATATATAATAATAGATAATAAAAATTATAAAATTAAATATAATTTATATCTATTAAATGGCTATCAACCACCGAATATTATTATTAATATTGCTTTTGAAAGACCGGATCTTCTAAAGTGGCGGCTCAGTTTAATCTAATCAAAGTTGCCAGCCTTTTATTGTTTTTGGTGATTTTTAGATAATTCTTAAATAAAAGGGTTGCATAAATTTAAATTTTAAAGATAACTAACTTCACTTTTTTTAGGAACACAGGGAAGTCAGCAGAGAAGACGGATTGAAGTTTGCAAGAAGACATCAGACTTTGTTTATTGAAGCTAGTGCAAAGACTCGAGACGGCGTTGAGAACGCCTTTGAAGAATTAGTTCATAAGGTATAATTTTCTTTATTTATGCGGCGCAAATGACCAATGTTGTCGAAGCGCCCTAAAACTTCAATTCAATTCTTTATTTTTGATTAATTAAATCTACTAAATCTTTAATAAATTTCACAACCACTGAAGTGATTAGAATTGTTGATTTCCGGGCTATTGGGCCATGGTCTTTTGGAGTTTAATCCAATGCCGTGTTTTGTTGGATACTTATTTATAAAATTATTAATTTCCGAATCTAGATAATTCAAACGCCGGGACTCTGGGACAATTACGGTGGTGGAATTCACGTGGGAGAGGAGAAAGAACACTCCAATGGTGGATCGTGTTCGGGATACTGCAGCTTAACTTAGTAACTATCCTTTTAGCGATTTAAGAACATATGTATATTATACAACAAATAAAAAATATTTTGTGATTTATGTAACCATAATTTGATGGAGTGTATCTTTGAAAAACATAAGATCTTCGCAAAACTGTTGATTGAAAATTAGTAGATTCTACTCTCAGGTGTAATAATAATAGAAATGATTTGATGTTGCAGTTGAAAAATGGAAAATAATAATTGATTATTATTTTATGAAGTACGAAAAATATAAATCAAATAAAATAATGATTGAAAGATGTTAAGCTCGCTAATAAAAATTTGTATGAACGTGATATATCTAAGATGATACGAGAAATACAACATCGATGGACAAGATTATTTAAAACAATAGAAAAGAGTATTTGTTCACTTTAATTTAATTACATTTGTCAGCATTCATCTAGCGTATGGATAACTAGTGATGGCCATTTCGGTTAGGCAAAAGATGGCGCTTGCGTGGTCTTTAATTTATTATGATTAATTTAATAACATTACAAAAATTTAAGGTAGAGCTGCACCGATGAAGGATAAATCCCGAAACACCTGTCTGCCTTATTTACGTAACCTGTTATGTCCTTTGCATTAAATATTCTCGAATAAAAAAAAAATGTTGCATTATACAATATTATTGCTATGCAACAGTAAATATATATATATATATATACAGAGAGATTATTTTATCAGTATACATTAGGGGAAGTGTATACTTGCAAAAAACGCAAGTCAAACGCATTGAATCGATTAATGTGTGTATGTTTAGTTGACTATTTAGCATATGTGTTCAGTTGCGTGTTATAGGCAACTAAACATCCATACATTAATGCATTTGACTCGCGTATTTTGCAGGTATACATAGGGGAAATGTATACTGATAAAAAAAGCTCTCTGTATATATTAATCTAAAATCCCCATCTACCATAATGGTGGTGTAGGGAACAGTAAATGTCCATTATGTAATTCAATGTCTGGCGGGGTATTTGCCCGAGAAGCAGTTGTTTTAATGTATATTTGTTGCCCCCCGCAGTTTTTATATCCATAATAACAGTTGCCCTGCGTTTTTTTTTTTTTCAACAATAACCTCTGCCCTGCAGTTTTTATATTCACTATAACATATGCCCCGGTATAGCCTTGCATTTTATTATTGAACAATTAAAAAAAAATAAATAAAAGAATCTTAATGAAAATTCATTGATACACTACATGAAATTATATTTATTAATAATAACGATCATTAGTTTAAGATTAATTGCGCTGGTTTACGTCACATATTAATAAATATAATCAAACAATAAAAAGAGAAATATTGGAAAATGAGAGAATATATATATGTTAAAAATAATAAATTAACTAACTTCTTAAACGGTATATTATTTTGTAATAAGGGAGCAAATTGTTATGTTTTACTATAATCGGAATAATTCGAGTTGCTTACACCGCAGCAAAAAAAATTAATGTAAAATAATAATAAACTTTTACGGTTAATTATGTTTATTTTTTTTAATCTAGTCTAGTTAAAAATGTTACATTTGTAAGTGAAATATTGAAACCTTATTTTTTATAAGTAAAGAAGCAATGTATATTCGTGGAAAGCAGTTTATTAATTGTTTACCTCTTTTGTTAGGTGTTAGTGTATTTTATACCAATGATGAATATTTGTAATAATTTATTGTTATTATTATTATTACTCGGTAATAAAAAGGATTTCGTTTGCTTTAAAATAATTTTATTATTATTAAAGTTATAAACTTTAATAAAAAAAATTCACTTCAAACCGCTGAGAGCTGGCCATATGGACGCATATTCGAGGCCAACAAAGGAAAAAAAATAATTTAGCAGAAGGGTAAGTAAGTACCTTTCATGATCCCCCCCTGTAAAATAATTATTAAGGCCCCAAAGTGCTGACTGTCGACTACAGCCTTTAAGTTTACATGAACGAATTGTCCTTGCATGGGTAATTTCAATAAGTCGTATTTAAAGCAAAACAAATAAAAATTTGTTCTGTTGCCGCTCCAGATGGCCTCTTTGGCTTTCTAGCCCAAACACCCCCTCGCCCAAAACGCGGGCTCCGGCGCCATTATAATTACGCCACTGTTATTTAGCCCGAGATGGGAAGCAACTCCCGTGGTGAAGAAAAACCCGCCTAACATTTTACAATATGGTTATTATATAATAAAATGTTCAGCCACATGAAATTTGGCGAAAGATGGCGCTTGCATCGTCTTTCATTTATTATGTTTTTTTTAGATGTAATTATTTTTATTCTACAATAAAGAATACTTGAACTTGATGTAAATATGTAGCACAGGTGGCTCACTTCATGTGAGGATAGGAAATACATTTTTTTTAGGAACAATAAAATTAATCCAGAAATATTTTATTAAATTAATCTTTATTATATATTTTAATATAATATCTGCATCTTCTTTATTATTTTGTTTTTATATATATTATAGAATTAAACATGTTCTTTTCATTTATATTCATCGTTTGTTGTACAAAAAAAATCATACAAAATATATAAACTTATCTTAAAAATTTAAATAAATATACTTTTCCCTCGCGGGTTGCTGCAATCAAGCCGTGTTCCCGCCGTTCGTCGACTGTATGGGAATCGTCCCGAGCTCCTCCTCTGTGTATAAGGCAGTTTTCCTGTAAAAATATCTAAAATTGATTTTACCACTGGATACGAAAATTCAGAAGGCACAAATTCATGCACAGAAACAAATTCATCATGCACTTTTCAACGGGACAAATATTAACCTGTGAGGAAAAATACATGCTAAAATAGAAACTGAGAAGTAGAGAGGGGCACATATAAAAGATGTTATTTCTTGAATAAATTTCTCACTTATCACTTGGTGAAACATTTTGAATATTAAAAGGTAGTGATTTTAATTTTACATTATTTACCTTTTAATATAAAAAATATCATTCTTTCTTTCTTAATCTTATCTTCTTTTACCCAAATTGAGTGTTGAGAAAAATGTTATATAAAACTAAATAAAATAAAAAATAACATATGATCGAGAATTTTTCTCCTACAGAGTGGTTTTATTTTTTTTACATTTTATTGTTTTCTCCTACAGAGTGGTTTTATTTTTTTTACATTTTATTGGCACGAATGAATTCAAATTGTTTCAACTCGAATAGATTTACTTTAATAAATAATGAAAAATATTTCTTACAACTGCAACAATTAACGTAACTTTAGATATATCCAATATCCTAAGCTACTTAACCCTTTGATACTTACACTAACCGCCAATCTTAAATAAATAAAGAATCAATCAATTTCTGTTGGAGATAAATTTCAATAGAAACATTGATCTTCTTTATGTTGGTTGTGGAGACTTTAATTATTTAAATAAAAATAGTTGTCCTTTCTCCTACTTATTTTTTATCTAGCAAACAGTTATAAGAAAAAATTATAAAACGTCACATGTCATTCCACCTCAAATGCCAATTAAAAAAAAAAAAAAACACCCAACTTAACATATCACAAAACAAATTACAATTAGTTGCTTATTGTTATTCATCAATTTGTTAGAATAATATAATCTACAGTGTGGTAACTTTTATTGCCAACATCATTATTTAAAAAAAAAGCACTAGAGGAGAAAAGTTTTCGATCATATGGTATACGTTTTATTTGTTAATATATATACACACACAAAATACAGGGTTTGTTAAAATTATCCTAAATAATTCTCAAAAATGTTTCAAATAAAGGTTTCTTGATTATGAACAAGCTACCATTTAGATATATATTGAATATACAGGGTGATCAATTTATTTAGATAATTGGGATAAATTTCAAATGTATGTTTTCATCTTTGAATTCTAAAATTAAATTGAAAGATTTTTTTTTTCAAAATTCTTATCGTTGTAGAATTATTCAAGTGTTAAAGTTATTGTATATATATATATATATATATATATATATATATATATATAATATAATCTAAAATCCCCATCTACCATAATGGTGGTGTAGGGGTTAAAGTTATTGTAACAAACCCTGTATAAAGATTTTATTAATAAATAATTAGATATTAGAAACATTCAAAAAATTATATTTATGTTTTCCGTTTATTCAAATTTCTTACCTCTTTTTGTATTTGTATATAACGAATAGAATAATTGAATTAATAACGAATAATGCTATTATAATAATGGAAGGGACCACAACCTCTGAAACAAAATGAAAACAAATATTATTAAAAGAAAAATAATAAATTGGGTTTTATATATTAAAAAAAATAGAACAGGAGTTAAATGAAACATTATTTTCCTATTTAATTATTTAAATAACTGTAGGCGCTTTTTGAATAACCCGCCTGCGCGCGCCATCTAACGCCGCGGAAAGGAAATGTATTTTATGTTGGCTACACTTATGCGATTTTAGGGGAGCTATGTTCAGGTTAAAAAATCAAAGAGGATGATTAGAAGATTAAGATTACGTTACGTGAAATTGTTGTTAGCGTTTATTAAAGTTTTAAACAAATGACTGCATTTGTTTAATAATCTTTTTTTTTTATACGCACACATTTTTATTCAGACTTTACGAAACAATATAAAACATAAATGCGAATCGTATAACGACGCAAGCGCCATCTTTAGGTTAATTTTTTGGTGGTTGAACATTTTATTAAATAAATATTAGTTAAGATTATTAAAATTACCTGATAATGATTCTGTCATGTTGTCTCTTTGTGGTTTCTTAAGTTCTCTTGTAAATAAATCACTCTTTCTGGTGTGTTCTGAAACAAACAAGAAATAAAAATGTAAAATATATGAAAATCAATTTAAAAGCTAGCTAGCATAGATTTTTCTTTAACTTCATCATAAATTCACGACAGGGCAGAAAGACCTCTGGTCGATAGCCCAGACAGACTAACATCTATATGTATTGTTATTATTTATATTGTTAAAATTATCTATATAGTCTGAATAAAGATATATATATAAATTAGATAAATGGGTTTTGAGTTCACGTGAAGTGTTAGTATCAATAATAACACACGAGTTTTTTTTTCCTTACTTCACTTCACTTACTCGTGTGTTATTATTGCATTTAAATTAGAATGGATGGTAGAAAGACCGATAGTCGGTAGCAATTTTCTGAGGTTGAACAATTTGTGAATGACTGTATTTATATGTATTACAAAATTATATAATGTAATACTTAGAAATAAAGATTTTCAATAATGGATTTTAAAATAATTGGTGGTCAATTTAAACATATTGTAGGCGGAAAGGTTACGTATTTTTTATGTTGGCTAGACTTATGAGATTTTAGGGGGGCTATGTTCAGGTTGGAAAATCATAGAGAATGATTAGAAGATTAAGGTTACGTTACGTTATGTTGTTGGCGATTATTAAAGTTTTAAACAAATGCGGTTCGTCTAATTTCCAACCCCATGAAAAGGCCATCCCCACTACAATATTAATTTTTAACTCCCTTCTACTCTCCAAAAAAAAAAAATCAACAGAGTTTTCTCACTATTTCTTTATTTTCCCGCAAAATCACGTCTTTTTTGGGGTGAGCGGGGGATAAACCTGACTAATTCTTTTCTTTGCCAGTAGAAGAGAGTTAACATGAATTAAACTGTTTGGGCTAATAAACACCCCAAAAATTAGTTCTGAATTTAATGAGTTTTTATTTGTGTTTTCAAGAGAATTTTTGTATTTAATTTTATTTAAAGCCACGTAATTTTAATGCAATTTTTTATTTAATTTTTAGATTTTTAAATTTTCAAATTTATTACAACAAAAATTTACAGGAAACTACGAGACGAGACGCGCAAATATTGATTAGAAAACCACGTTTTCGCAACGCGACATAACCTACATATATAAAACGCACTGGAGGAAACACGCGGAAATCTCGCTAATTTTAAATAAACCCAATACGAAAAGAGCTGCAGAAACACGCCAAATATATTAATTTAAATAAAAATCGCACAAAAAATAATCATTTGCGCTCGGAGATTCCGCGCGAGGTCAACACACTTTGAATTAAAATTAAACGCGCTCACAAAGCAAAGCAAATATATATATATATATATATACCTTATTGTCGAATTTTGTTGAGGTTTTTTTTAATAAAATTTGTTATTAGTTTTTTTGTTAAAGGCAACTGCGGTTTTGAGCTTGAATTGCGCTGCTGGCTGAGGTTATATAATGGAAGTGCTTCTTTGGAATGAGCGGAATGTCCAGTCGGTGGGTTGAATATAGCGCGGCGCAAACGCAGTGTTGATATGGTTTTGATTGTTTGCCTTTTGTGCGGTTTCGGTGTCAAGAGTCGTTCCTTTGATAAGGATTTTCGGGCCGTTGTTTGGGGTTCATTATCACACGGTGACGATAAAATCCATTTGGAGAACATCAGTTTCGTTTCGCTAAAGATAACGGCTTTGATTTGTTCGAATAATGGAAGATTTAAGAGAATCGGGGATATTAAAGTAAAATCACAGACATAATATATGTTTGTCTGTGGTTAGAGATGGGCAAAATCGATTATTTTAATAATAATCGATTATTTCTTATAATAAAATGTTGATTTAATCATTTTTATGATATGTATAACTCAAAACATACAATTATATATATATATATATATATATATATATATATAGTGGCTATTACCCCTTGTAGGGGTTAAGCCGCTCCTGCTGGAGCTTTCTAGATCATTATTTACGGGGCTGATCATTCCCCTTTCGTCCTTTTAAACTATTTTGCTAATCTCTCTCCATTTTTTCCTGTCCTTTGTTTTATCCTGCCACTTTCTAACGCCAATATTCTTCAGATCCTCTATTACTTCTTGTATCCATGTCGTTCTTGGTCTGCCTCTTCTCTTTTTGCCTCCTGGGTTCCATTGAAGTATTGAGAATATTATAGACAATTAATTATTACATACAATTATTCATTATAATTACTATTTATATGTCGTATTGAAGTATTTTCGATTTTCATTAACTTTTGTATTTTTTATACAAATTGATTATTTAGATAATTTTGCCCATCGTTAGTGGAGGGTGTATCAGGTACAAAATATTGGTACTATAACATAAAATGGATATGGAGGGAAAACAAATAACTCCCTTGCTTACGATTTTTACAAATCTCGCGAATCATTCAACTTCAATAATTTGAAACAACTTATTCGAATTTAATCAAAATTGTATTAATTAAATACAATAATTCATTTTATTCCTTCATATATAATAATCATGATATAAAATTGCAATTTAGCCTGTTTTTTTTTATTGAATTGTTTGCGTCGGCGTTTCTAGGTTGATTCAATTAAATATTTACAGCTGAGCGAGTGGTTTTACTTCGTTATTGCCTTGTAATTAGTTTATCAAGTTCATTCAATCAAACCATTGTTGGAAGAAACAGTAACGAATAAAAAAACAACATAATCAATAGGTTCCACCACGAATAATAATATATTTAATTAAAGTCGGAAAAATGAAGCTCTTATCCGCAGGTATTAATATACAATTGATAAAAATATTGACTAAAATTCTTGCAGTCAGACTTTGTTGGTTTTTGTATATTGCGATTGCTAACGGAATTACCTATCTCCGAAAAAATAAAATAATTAAATACAAATAGAAAAGAGTATTCATTCACTTGGTCACAGTTATTTAAATATATTAAAAATGATTTGAAGATAATTAAATGTGGAAATAATTTATTAATTATTTTCAAATCATTTTTATTTAATATAAAAAAAATAAATATTCCATCAATTCGTTTATTCTATTTTTCCAGAATTGATATAAATACATCGAAATGATATAGGAATTACAAATTTAGGTTCTATATCAGGATATCGGGAGGAACTTGATTTATACTTGTCATAATGTCAAGCTAGGAGTACTTACTCTTCATAGTATCGAACTTGAAGTACCATATATCAAGCTAGGGGCACTATATTCCTATAATATCAAGCTATGAATATTCTACTCTTCATAATATTAAGCTAGGAGTACTATATTTCTTATAATATCAATATAGGAGTACTATACTCTTCATAATATTAAGTTAAAAGTACTATATTCTTCATTATGTCAAGCTAGGAGTACTATACTCTTCATAATGTCAAACTAGGAGTACCATATCCTTGGTAATGTCAATCTGGAAGTACTAAACTACTCATAATATCAAGCTAGGAGTACTTACTCTTCATAATATCGAGCTTGAAGTACTATAAATCAAGCTAGGAGTACTATACTCTTCATAATGTCAAGCTAGGAGTACCATACCCCTGGTAATGTCAATCTGGAAGTACTAAACTACTCATAATATCAAGCTAGGAGTACTTACTCTTCATAATATCGAGCTTGAAGTACTATATATCAAGCTAGGGGTACTATACTCTTCATAATATTAAGCTAGGAGTACTCTATTCCTCATAATATCAAGCTAGGAATACTATACTCTTCATAATATTAAGTTAGAAGTACTATATTCTTCATTATATCAAGCTAGAAGTACTATACTCTTCATTATATCAAGTTAGGAGTACTTAATCTTCATAATGTCAAACTAGGAGTACCATACCTCTGGTAATGTCAATCTGGAAGTACTATACTACTCATAATATCAAGCTATGAGTACTTACTCTTCATAATATTGAGCTTGAAGTACTATATATCAAGCTAGGGGTACTATACTCTTCATAATATTAAGCTAGAAGTACTATATTCTTCATTATATCAAGCTAGGAGTACTATACTCTTCATAATGTCAAACTAGGAGTACAATACCCCTGGTAATATCAATCTAGAAGTTCTATACTACTCATAATATCAAGCTAGGAGTACTTACTCTTCATAATATCGAGCTTGAAGTACTATATATCAAGCTAGGGGTACTATACTCTTCATAATATTAAGCTAGGAGTACAATATTCCTCATAATATCAAGCTAGGAATACTATACTCTTCATAATATTAAGTTAGAAGTACTATACTCTTCATTATATCAAGTTAGGAGTACTTAATCTTCATAATGTCAAACTAGGAGTACCATAACCCTGGTAATGTCAATCTGGAAGTACTATACTACTCATAATATCAAGCTAGGAGTACTATACTCTTCATAAAATTAAGTTAGAAGTACTATATTCTTCATTATATCAAGCTAGGAGTACTATAATCTTCATAATGTCAAACTAGGAGTACCATACCCCAGGTAATGTCAATCTGGAAGTACTATACTACTCATATAATCAAGCTAGGAGTACTTACTCTTCATAATATCGAGCTTAAAGTACTATATATCAAGCTAGGGGTACTATACTCTTCATTATACCTAGCTAGGAATAATATACTCTTCATAATATTAAGGTAAAAGTACTATATTCTCCATTATGTCAAGCTAGGAATACTATACTCTTCATAATATTAAGTTAGAAGTACTATAGTCTTCATTATATCAAGCTAGGAGTACTATACTCTTCATAATGTCAAACTAGGAGTACAATACCCCTGGTAATGTCAATCTGGAAGTACTATACTACTCAAAATATCAAGCTAGGAGTACTATATATCAAGCTAGGGGTACTATACTCTTCATAATATTAAGCTGGGAGTACTATATTCTTCATAATATCAAGCTAGGAGTACTATACTTATCATAATATTAAATTAGAAGTACTATAACCTTTATTATATCAAGCTAGAAGTACTATACTCTTCATTAAATCAAGTTAGGAGTACTTAATCTTCATAATGTCAAACTAGGAGTACCATACCCCTGGTAATGTCAATCTGGAAGTACTATACTACTCATAATATCAAGCTAGGAGTACTTACTCTTCATAATATCCAGCTTGAAGTACTATATATCAAGCTAGGAGTACTATACTCTTCATAATATTAAATTAGAAGTACTATATTCTCCATTATGTCAAGCTAGGAGTACTATATTCTTCATAATATTAAGTTAGAAGTACTATATTCTTCATTATATCAAGCTAGGAGTACTATACTCTTCATAATGTCAAACTAGGAGTATCATACCTCTGGTAATGTCAATCTGGAAGTACTATACTACTCATAATATCAAGCTAGGAGTACTTACTCTTCATAATATCGAGCTTGAAGTACTATAAATCAAGCTAGGAGTACTATACTCTTCATAATGTCAAACTAGGAGTACTATACCCCTGGTAATGTCAATCTGGATGTACTATACTACTCATAATATCAAGCTGGGAGTACTATAATCTTCATTATATCAAGCTAGAAGTACTATACTCTTCATTATATCAAGTTAAGAGTACTTAATCTTCATAATGTCAAACTAGAAGTACTTTACTCGTCATAATATTTTGCTAGAAATACTAAATTTCTCATAATATCAAGCTGGGAGTACTATTCAGAGTACTATCAATTTATTATTAATAAAAAAGGAATATTTATTTATAACATAATCTGTTTTTAATTTACTTAAAAGAAGAAGATAACTAAATAATGAAAATTTTGCTTCACTGTTTATTTTTTCCTTAATAAAAACGATTTATAAAAGTACATACCTCCAATTTCAAATAATCAAACTAAACGACACATATACTGCGGTGTAGACTGGCAACATAACTGAACTGATGCGAGTATTGCGAGTCGTTCGGTCTAAAGTGATTAAACACACCAAGTGCATTAATTCGGGTTAAAGGTCGTCCAGTCACACTTGACTTGCATCAATTACTCACGCCGGGAAATAAACGCGAAGATTAGTTTGTGTAAATAAAATTGTTGATTTTGGAAGAAATTATGGTGTTTCAATATTTACAGAACAGTTTTTAGAATTGCAGCAGTTTTATAATAAAAAAGAAACTCTAAAACTATAAAAAAAACGTTGTGTAGGCAGAAAGACCCCGGGTCGATAGCCATTTGACAATGACAGTTACAAGACAAATTGAAATAATTCTATAAATATTGTAAACACACATATTACACATTGTAAAATGTAACGTTATTTGTCATTAAAGATGTTAAATATATAACGTTGTGTTTTACTGTTTGAATCTTGGGGTGAAATGACTAGCCAAATACCAGAAGAGCGTATCCAGCATTGTATGCTTTTTGAGGAGTTTGAGACTTTAGAAACAGAAGGAAATCTATATCAAACACCTTTAACCAACCTCGGTTGACCATCCGGGAACATTAACAGTTTTACAGTAGATTGAAAAAAATATGCCCTGCTTATTTTGATCATCCTGAATAAATTGTTAATTTTGCATTAAAACATTAAACCTTAATATAATATTGATGCAACATTTTTATGCCTTTTTTTTCTCAGCGGATATAAATTATTATTATTTTTTTTAATCATTGACCTTTTTACCACTGTGTGGTGTAAGGCAAGGGAATATACAGAGAGGTTTTTGTATCAGTATACATTAAGGGAAGTGTATACTTGCAAAAAACGCGGTCAAACGCATTGAACCGATTAATGTGTGTATGCTTAGTTGATTATTTGGCATATATGTATTCAGTCGCGTGTTATAGGCAACTAAACACACATACATTAATGCGTTTAATTCGCATTATTTTGCAGGTATACATAGTGGAAATGTATACTGTGATAAAAAAAGTTCTCTGTATATATATATATATATATATTCAATGACTCTTTCTACCCATATAGGGTTAAGGCAAGAGAATAAATTATTATTATTATTATTTAATAAATATACTCACTAATACAATCTGGCAGTGGTAATGCGTGGTTCCAAACGTGTCCCAAGCACTTCAAATCCTTGCTCCTGGAAAGCGTGTCGGGAAAGGCGAACCCCACGCAGCAATTGAACAGGGCGTCCGTGTCGTTCCTGTACACCAAATACCCGTCCTTCGGGGTGTTGGGGGTGAGGCAGCCGATGGCCGTGTAGTGGAAAAGCACCCCTCTCCTCGCGATCAAGCTCTCGGAGGCCCTCAGCGAAATATCGAGGGAGTCGCCGAGAGACACGACTTCCGTGGGTGGTTCCTTTTCGATACAAGACGCGAACACCGTGGTTTCTTGTTCTTTGATCTCGAATAGGTCGAGACACGTTTCGGGATTATCAACACCTAAAAATAAATAATTAATAGAAAAAGAAATTGAGTTTTGTAGTCGATTAATTCCGAAAGATTTAATTAATTATTTATATATAGTTTAATAACTATATATAAATAATTAAATAAGTAGGAGAAAGGACAAGTATTTTTATTTAAATAATAAAAGTCTCCACAACCAGCATAAAGAAGATTTGTTGCTTCTTCATTTAAAATAAATTTTCTTAGCAATATTATTTGTTATTAAAATTAATTAAATATATTAAATAAAAATGATTTGAAATTAATTAATAAATTATTTCCACATTTCTATTTATAAAATTAATTAAATTTAAAAAAAATCAAATTTCGATTTTTTTTTAATAATTATCGCCGTAAAATCGCGAGCAGTTCTGAAAAATTACAATACTTTGGCAAAAAGAAAAATAAGACAAAAAAAAACGTAACCCGTGGATGTCTATAAAGACAGACAGAATTTTCCAGCCTACTTGGATTTTTCGCGAGTTACGATTATATACTAATAATACCTATTAGTGAGAGGTCAAGTATAGTGATTTTGATCCTCTGCATCGGCGGTGCTTGTATCCTCCAGGTGCAATTTCGCTGGCCGAGGTAGAACCTGGGGTATCCCGGATTCCTGATGAAGCCTTCGGATACCCCATTCACCTCTGGATAGGGTAGAGTGATGTTGTCGTTGCAGTACCTTGAAATGCGTCGTTCTGAAAAAAAAAAACAAATACAATAAAAATGAAAAATCTATTCTCAAATTCATTCCACTTGGGTAGCCCTTGGAACTTTTCCGCATGATTTTAAAAATTCATAAAAAATATTTCTGAACGAAATAAAGACTTTTGGCGCACATATTTGAGTTCAGTAGACTTTAATCTATCTCTCTAGAGGGTTTCAGCCCTTTGTAGCACAAAATGAATTTTTGATGAATTTTGTTGGAAGGGGTACATCTTTGATCTTTTTCGCCTGATTTTAAAAATTCATAAAAAATATTTCTGAATAAAATAAAGACTTTTGGCGCACATATTTGAGTTCAGTAGACTTTAATCTATCTCTCTAGAGGATTTCAGCCCTTTGTAGCATAAAATGAATTTTTGATGAATTTTGTTGGAAGGGGTACATATTTGATCTTTTCCGCCTAACTTTAAAAATTCATAAAAAATATTTCTGAACGAAATAAAGACTTTTAGCGGACATATTTGAATTCAGTAGACTTTAATCTATATCTCTAGAGGGTTTCAGCCCTTTGTAGGACAAAATGAATTTTTGATGAATTTTGTTGGAAGGGGTACATATTTGATCTTTTTCGCCGGATAGAATAGTTAGAAACACAAACATTATAATAATAGAAAGAATTTTTTATTCAGTTAGTCGCAGCTATTTGAAATAAATTGAATTTTCCTCAACGGGCTATATATTATAAAATCATGAAATTTTAAATATAAATATATAAATATAGCACAAAACCATTACCATTTTAAATAGATTCAAAATAATATTTTACTTTATTTTATTTCGTACCGATTTCAAGGTATAGTGCATCCAGCATCGTGGTGCCTCACTATAAATGTGGTCTAAGGCCTCTTTCAAGTTATTATCTTGCATCTAGCATAGTGGCGACTTACTTTAAATGTAGCTTAAGGCATTTTTCGAGCTATAATGATGTTAGCATCTAGCATCGTTGTGCCTCACTATAAATGCATCCTAATGCGCCTCTTTCAAGTCATGTTGATGTAAGCAGCTAGAATCGTGATGCCTTACTATAAATTAATCAATTAATCCTAAGACTTCTTTCAAGCTAAAATGATGTTAGCATTATGGTGTATCACTTTACATACAGCTTAAGGCCTCTTTCAAGCTATGACGACGAAGTATAGTGGTGCCTCAATCAAAATGCGTCATAAGGCCTCTTTAAAGCATCTATCGTGATGCCTTAATTATTTTTGTTTTCCAAAACCGTATTATTCCGGAAGGCCGATGCGTCAGTAAGTATATATCATGCGAAAAGCACGCGTTATGCTTGAAAACGTTCGAAAAACATAAAATTGAAGGCTGGAGGAAACGTGGCGATAATTGTGTAAATTTCGAATGGTTGATAAATAAATTGGATTATTTCTGTTTGTCGGAAAATAATTGATATTTCAACATGTGAAAAAATAAACAGTAATTTTTGTAAGAACTGTTTTCTCCTCGTTTAAAAACACGAAAATATAGTATATAACAAGCATAGAGAATTTCATTGAAATCCGTTGAAAACTTTTTCTGTGATTGGAAAATTCAATCATGTAAATGGAAAACGACGCAAGCGCCATCTATATAATTTCATGTGGCATCGTCAACGATTTGGATCTACTAGGTAGACGACCGAGAATCATATTTATTTAAAGGATTTAATGAATGATTCAATTTTAATACACTTGGTTGTTCCTTTCAGTAAACTGATCGAATTCAAATTTAATAAAACAATAAAAAAAATGAGCATTGTCTTTTATGAAGAATGGATTTTTAATAAAAAAATTCAACCACTGTTCATCTAGCATTAACATAAATAGAAAAGAGTATTCATTCACTTGGTCACAGTTATTTAAATATATTAAATAAAAATTATTTGAAAATAATTAATAAAATATTTCCACATTTAGCTCTGTGACTTTTGACTTAACGTACTTACGTAGGTAAGTCAATAGTCACAGAGGTAAATGTGGAAATAATTTATTAATTATTTTCAAATCATTTTTATTTAATAGCATTAGCACTTTTATTAAACGAATTTCGTTTCCTGTTCTCATAAACAGGACAATTTCGCCTTCCTTTGACGGACATGTATACTTAGATTTTGATGTTATTTAGTAACGTATATGTAGAATTTAACATTTACCGCCCCTAATAAAGTATATTAATTAAAACTATCGTCTCTGTTGCGATGTCAGGTGTAAATAATTGAAATGATTAAACAAAACATTAATATAAATCTTGATTTATTTCGAAGATTATATTTATTATTTCCTCGCAGAATAGAATTCCCAATATATATGATAATTTTCTGGATATCGATTAATTTCGGCAATTATTTGTCGGGAGATTATGTTTGTGTCATCAGTGCACGTGTTTCGGCGATCCATTGAATGCGCCGGTTTTCATAGAAATCCTCGCCATTCATTCGAAACACCCCCTTTTCGAATGGATTATTGAAGCGCACCGAACTGTAAATCGATACGAAATTGAAATTCATTTTAACACAACCCGACTCAATGTATTACATCGTCAATCATACACCTACAAAATTTCGAATAACTGTTTAAAAGCGCATTCTTTCATTGAATTAAAATAAAAGCACGAAGTAATGATTGTAACAATCAGTGTTTTTTTTTAAGTCAAAATTCCATTCAGCTCATCATTTCATTTCGTAATCCATTTGTTTATTCGAAAAGATAAAAAATAAATTTATATAAATCGCGTGGTAAATAAATAAAGATAAAAAATATAATAATAAAGATGATTTACATCCCCACCGCGGTATAAATAACGCTCCTGAAAAGGGAATAAAAGCGTCATCTTTTATTTCCGTTTGCGTTATTTATACCGTGGTTTTGACGTAAATCGTCAGCTTTTACAGCCTACAAGAACGCATCATGGTATTTCGTGTTTATTTCGCAACAGTGTTTCTTTAACAACAAAACAGGACGATTTATCGTCCGCACCGAACCACTTACACTTCCCTAAAACCCATTTCCTGTAATCATCCCCATCATTAGTTCCAATGAAAAATTCCACCCACTCAAAAAAAGAATGAATCGATGCGCGGTTTTCATGATTGATCGAAATATATTTAAAAAATGAAGTTGTGGTGATACATCATCGTATTTGGCTTGTAATTGACAGGGGATTAGAGCGGCGTGAATTTTTGAAATCTCCGGGATTTCCAAAAGTGCACACACGCCGGCTGCGCCGACAATTGCTGGGGTATTGTCGTTCGGTTTCCCTTTATTATTGACCGGAACCGTCGGTGTTTGTATTGTGTTTGGAGGTGTAAAATATATCAACGCATTTTGGATAAATAAAATAGAATTTCCACAGATGTTTCAAGCTATTCGTAGACTTACAACACAACTTAAACGTGGGTTTCATGAAAAAAAAATAGACTCTTTGGAGCGAATAGTTTTCATTAATACATAATTCTTAAAAAAATATTTTTTCAATTAGATCAACATTTTTTACACATTAAAGAATAAAAAGAGTCCATATATTATTTATCTTTTATATTTTAATAATATTTTGAATTTTCTATGTTTGTAAGTACAGTAATTGAAAAATTCCCATTAACAGAATTAAGATTAAAGTGTTACAGTTCGTAGAAATAAGCGTGAAAATTTGGAAAGTAAAGAACAACATTTATTCAGAAATTCTATTTTTTACAAAAAACTACTTGACAGCAATTATAATAACACAGATAATTTAATTCTTGGATTTCTTCGCTTGAAGAAGCTGCTGTGTAGGGAAGCAATTGTCGCGAACAATAAACTAATGTGAAAATCAAAAACTTAATTGTTTCATTTAAAGTTATCGTGATTTTTCAAACAACTAATACCTTCATAATTAACAAGATAAAACAGATACTATTTTATTTCATATTGGAACAACACACTCTCTAATTAAAAGAATAAAAAAGAGAATAATTAATTATTTTCTTTCTATTTGCTCTGCAATTAAATAACTTTTCCAGCTGCTAGAAAAATTATTACTTTGATAGACTTACCTTGTCTTACCTACAAGGTAAGTCTATTATAAATTATTACTATAAATTATCTATTATTATTATTAGTAAGTCTATTATAAATTATTACTTTGATAGACTTACCGTGTCTTACCTACAAGGTAAGTCTATCAAAGTAATAATTTTTCTAGCAGCTGGAAAAGTTATTTAATTGCAGAGCAAATAGAAAGAAAATAATTAATTATTATTAATTTGTCTTACCTACAAGGTAAGTCTATCAAAGTAATAATTTTTCTAGCAGCTTGAAAAGTTATTTAATTATTTACTTGTATCTATCAAAATACAAATATCTATTGAAATAACTACTTCCCGGGCAAATACCCACGCCGAACAATGAATTACACAATAGACATTTGCCGTTGCATCTCAGTAAAGCAACATTTTTTCAAATCAAGAATATTATATAAAAACAAAACTAAATATAATAAATTAAAGACGACGCAAGCGCCATCTTTTGCCTGATTTCAAAAAGGCCATCTGTAGACACGTGTTTCGGGATCTATTCCTCGTCAGTACAGCTCTGCCATAAAAATTGTTCAAAAACGTACAGTTTTCTCTCTAATATTCGTTCGGTTTAAGCGCTTCTGGAAATATTACCTCCAATTTATTTTCGCGTAACATTTACAGGAAAAGGGCGACCTTTTCGGGTTGAATAATTCATTGCTCCTTTTACTCGCTAGTTCCAAATCACTTTTTAGAAGATTTTAATTTATATTTGTAACATAAAAAAATGAATTTCCGTATTAAAGGCAATTATTCGTCTATTATAAAATTTATTAAGCCTTTACAAATTTACAACATACAAATTAACATTCACAGGACTCACACAGTCTGCGCTCGTTATTTTCATTTCTCGCGTTAATTTTTTCCAAATCCCTCTCCTTCCTCCTCCCTTTCTTACTTTTCTTCTTTTTGCGACCCTCCCTCGTGAACAAAACTTTAATTTCCTTACTCTCATCCACCACCTTCGCACCTTCCCTCTTCTTCGTCCCATCAGCCCTAATCAGCGCGTCAAACCCGAACTTCCCGTGCACCCCCTGATACGTAGTCAACCCGAACAGGAAATCCTTGGGACTCATATACCCGAAGACCCTCCGCACAGTCCCCCACGGCGGTAAAATATGCGTTTTAGGATCTTTCATGTAAACCTTCTTCACGGTCTCCAATAATTGATTCCCTTCTAGTTCGTACAAATCATCGGAGTACACGTTCTCCTTGCAGTAGTCCTTGCGGTATACGGTGATGTAGTTTTTTAATAAGCGCTTGTGCGTCAAGGTTTCTGCTTCCTCGCGCGTCAGCCGGAAGTCGGAATCCTTGAACCAGAATCCTCCTTCTGGTGGTAGGTCGAAGTTGGATTGGACCGGATAAATCGGGTCGGTTGGGGTTAGATGCGGGCGTTTGTAGTCGGTTTGGTAAATCGTTTTGTAACCCCGAGTCATTTTTATTTATTTTAATTTTGAAAATTATTTTGAAGGAAAAAAATTACCTACTGTCAGTTTTTTTTTAATGTTATTATTTAGGTTATTGAATATCATTGACGTATTTATGAAATTAAACAAAAAATATTTCAGTATTTATAAGCCGTTGATAAAGGTTGACTAATATTTAAAATTCAGGCAACGAGAAATTATTTTTCTAGCAGATGGAAAAGTTATTTAAATTATTATAGGAAATAATCGACTTTATAAATAGAAAAGAGTATTCATTCACTTGGTCACAGTTATTTAAATATATTAAATAAAAATGATTTGAAAATAATAATAAATAATTAATAATTTTATTTAATATAATCAACTTTAATTAAATATTTAGACTAGGTTTCTCAATTCTATCTTAAATTTAATTTAATTAAATTAGATTTTTATACTTTCCCTTTTGAATATTTTCAAATGAAACAATAACCATTTTAAAGGGAATAAAATTAATATATATATAAATACATTTTTAATTAATTATTATTTATTTATAATACATATATATACAGAGAGATTTTTTTATAAGTATACGTTAGGGGAAGTGTATACCTGCAAAAAACGCGAGCCAACCGCATTGAATAATTAATGTGTGTATGTTTAGTTGACTATTTGGCATATGTGTGTTGAGTTGCGTGTTATAGGCAACTAAACACACATATATTAATGCATTTGACTCGCGTATTTTGCAGGTATACATAGGGGAAATGTATACTGATAAAAAAAGCTCTCTGTATATAATATATTGCGCAATGGCTATCGACCATAGGTCTTTCAGCCTCAAATTAATATATATATATAACATCTTTATTTCTGCCGAAGACAATTTTATATACAATAAATTAACAATATAATTCTTATAAAATGTTATACGTTGTCCTTAGAAAACGGCTATCGACCATCGGTCTTTCTGCCTACCAAATTAATATTTATTCTTGAATTCATTTAGTAAATATTTAACCTTTATACATATTTCTTTAGTGATATTAAGTTAAAGCCACAATTGATTCAGAAGTGATGAATTTGAGGTATTCTCTTTCAAATGTTTTTTTTTTTTTGCAATTCTCAACAGCTGTTTTTTTTTATATGCAACAGTATTAGTTCCAGTAAGGGCTGTATTCATCAGACCGTCTCCAATTAATTAGCATAAAACAGGGAACCTATGGATATTCCGCGTTATCTAGATGGCTTTTCTCGTCTCACCTGCTATGCAAGCGAATTTGACTGTGAAATTTCCGGGCCCCCATCGGTCAGCACCTGGACAGTCTTTGGTTAAAATAAAGCTGCAATGATTTACTCCCGAACACCTGCAAAAAGAAAACAAAAAAATAATTCAATCTGATTTATGAATTCACAATATTTATATTTTATTTAATGTTTCCTGTTCTCATTAACAGGACAAGTTCGCATTTCTTTAGAGGCCGAAACCATGATTCTCAATCGTCTATCTTGTAGACCCAAATCGTTGACGATGCCACTTGAAATTAGGCAACAGATGGCGCTTGCGTCGTTTTTCAATTATTATGATTTATATTTTAAAATCCCTTATTCAAATATTCTCAATCCACCATTCATGAAATCATATCATGACCTTCTCTGTATTACGAGAAATCCCAACATTCCTTCAAATATTCTCAATCCACCATTCATGATATCATATCATGACCTTCTCTGTATTACGAGAAATCCCAACATCTCTTCAAATATTCTCAATCCACCATTCATGAAATCATATCATGACCTTCTCTGCATTACGAGAAATCCCAACATTCCTTCATATATTCTCAATCCACCATTCATGAATTCATATCATCACACATAATTGACTAACATACGAGACAAAGACAAGGACTGATAAAGACCACTGGTCGATAGTCATTTTGTAAATAAAAATGCAATGTTTTGTGAACTTAATGTAATGATTCTTTTTTTAGTCGCAATTTCTTATTGCAAATGTTGTTGGATTTTAAAGAACAAACAATATCTTATTGTTTATTGGCTAATAAACAATTTCTTATTGCAAATTTTGTTTGATTTTAAAGAACAATTTCTTATTGCAAGAGCCAATAAACAATATCTTATTGTTTATTGGTTCTTTTTTTTGTCGCAATCATCAAAATTTAAATAATAACCACCCATACATTCGCAAAAACTAATTACCAATTACAAGCGTCGCTTATCGCGTTTCATTGTCGGGCAACGGCAATCCCGTTAATATTCCAAATTACCAACAGACTGACACATTCTGTTTAATTAACACACCGAAATCCGCTTCCGCCACTTCCATTGCACGCAATCACAAAATCGCATCAGATAAAAAAGAGCCTGAATAAACATCAGCAACGGTTTGATTATTAATAAAAAAAGCCGAGTCGGAAATGCATCAGCTTCGATGGAGATTTCAGGGGGTGATAAAAGTATGACTAAATCGCTATCTGCAGTCGCGCCCTCGTTTTATGCACTTTGAGTCACTTTCGGGGAGGGACCAGAATAAGCTCCACTTTTATGTACAGGTCGTTAATCTTGATGTCGTAGGTGTATGGCCTCACTGACCTAGGAGTTTATGCGCTTTTTCGGGATCTGGGTCACTGAATAGGGATGCCTTTATTTACAAACCACTAGTTTCGTATTTGCTCGTAACGTAAGTAATTCAACAGCGAGGATAATTTCCGGGGTTTGTGCAATTGAGGATGGAAGAGATTGTATAAATTTAAGCAATATCGAACAAAAGGTTTTGATGCAGCAAACGGATGAATTCGTCTTTAATGAAATGAGCAAAAAAATTATCCAATTTTGGGAATTTTTATAGACAAGCACAAAACTTCAATTTTAATGATTTTTAGGGTGAAATGTAGATAAATCCTTCGTGAATACGATTCTTAAAGTTTCAATATTCTATCGTATCTGTGAACAAAGTTATCTTACTTTAATCAACGTCACGTCCAAAAGCGTCTACCGGCGCGTTCTGCAATTTAATAAAATCGTTGACGACGCTACATGATATTAAGCAATAGAGGGCGCTTGCGTAATCTTCAAATTGTTATGGTCCCTACAATTCCCAATTCTTAATACCTTTCCAGGGAATCAAGAACTTACCTTTCTCAAATTCTATATATAAGACAAGAAATCACCCAAGAATTATAAGGATTCGAGAAGATTACTCAAATTTGCTCAATACTAGTTTGATTTCCATTAAAATATGCTCTGTACAAAAAATCTTATTGTATGAGATTATATAAAAATTATACAAAAAATTATTATTATATAAAAATAATATAAAATATAAAAAAATTACAAATAATCTTATACAATAAGATTTTTTGTAAATATTTTATATTTTCTCTAGCACTACATAGTATAATAATAACTCGCAGCGGGTGAAATACAGGGACTGTAATAAACCGAAGTAGAGTGGAAAGTTATCTCAACGAGATACTTATCCCGTGGCAACAGTGGAAAACTGAGAACGCTTCGTTTTGACCCAAATACCCCGCGAACGAGGGGATGAAACGTAATTCCACTCATTCCGCACTAAATTAACAAAAGGCAAGAACAAATAAATCCCGCACAAGAAGAGAGCCTTCTTAATTACATACCAAGAAACTTACACAAAAAAATAAACTATCCAATATTTCTTATATAAAATATTTCTATTAACAGCATTGTATAATTACAAAAGAAAGGATTTTGTTTTCACAATGAACTGATTGGGATTGATAAATAAATATTTTGATGCGTATTATTTTTATTTTGTATTTTGTCGTAATTTGTGATTGATAATTTGCCTTTTTTTATACATATATTTTGTAATCTTTTTAGAGCGTCACACTTTTCTTATAAAATTTTTAATATGTAATTATAATTTTAATTTGGAAATGGAGATTCCGTTAATAAAGTAAACTGAAATTGAAATAGCAGTTTCATAAATAATATTTAGAAAACACATGAAATATTTTAACTGAGTATTATTAATCTTTAGAAAACACATGAAATATTTCACTGAATATTATTAATCTTTAGAAAACACATGAAATATTTCACTGAGTATTATTAATCTTTAGAAAACACATGAAATATTTCACTGAGTATTATTAAAGGTCTTGTGAAGTGATGATAATTGGCATTTTAATGATAACGTATTAACTACTCAATACATATACATGAAATTTTGAATAAATCTCTAAAATAAGCTTCCAAATGCGTAATGTATGCATTTATTGTTGTAAATTGTTTCTACAAACAATTTTATATGAACAAAATGGTTCATTTAAACGATAACAATAATAAATGTCTGTAAAATATAAATTTAAATAAATTAAAAATATTGTTTTAATATCAATTAAAACAATATTTGAAAATATATATACTGAAAGTGGAGGAGAAAACCAGCTGTTTCTCATAAATAAAGTTTAAGAATTTTTTATTACCTGTAAACGCAAGAAAAATAAACAACAAGAATAAATATAAGGAGAAATGAAGTAATTATTTTTTATTTACTTAACCATAATCATATTTATTGTGCTCAAACATTATAATATGTGTACTCTTGTCATGACAAATAACTTGCATTTAATATATTGGGAAAAAGCATATTAAACGACTGTTTAAAATATATAAATATAAAAAAAAACAGAAGTATTTTGAATTAATTTCTCACTTAACCCATGGTGAAACATATTTAATTAATAAAAAAATTAAAAAAGCAGTGAAACAAACCTAGTGTTTTAATCAAAGTTTATTAAAACAGAAGTACTTGAATCCTTCGCGAAAAATATATCACTCTTAGCCTAAGAGCTATTTTTTTTTTATTTCATAAAAAAAATACTTCATTTCAGAATATACATTTTCAAATATTGTCAGAATTAAAGTAAGTATGCAATTGAATTTAAGAGGTGAAATGAGGTATTCCGTAGATTTAATCATCTTAAATTAAATAGAAACAATGAAATATTCAAAATAAACGTTCGTGAATTATTTACGTATTTTTACGTAAACGCCCATTCCATTCCGGATATACACAAGAGCTTTCGAGCTTTCAGCGCCGCTGCAATTCCGCAAACGCGGACGCATTTCCCACCGGTTTCAGCGTATAAACAGCTTGAATCGAGGCTAAAACAAATATTCGCCCGCGAAATAAATTCGTTATTTATTTGCTTGGACGTAAACCGCTAGCTAGGTAGTTACGTTTGTTAAATTTCACCCAATGTTTTCTAAATAATAATTGAATCGTTTCGGCTTATTTAAAATAGTGATGCTTTTCAGGAAAATTATCGGAGGTGTCTTTAATGGTAAAAATCATAATTCGTCTCATTTTTTCAAGAAACACGACTAAATGGCCCGAAAAAGGCAAGGACTGCTGGTTCAAGGAATGATGGTGGATATTCAACCAGTAATCCTTGCTCTTTGTTCACAATTAAGTCGTTATTGTTGAAAAAAAATGAAATGAATTATGATTTGTGAATAAACATTTTTTGTAAAACTTAAAAAAAATGTTGCTTTATTTAAAAATAGTGGGTGAGAAAGGATTGCATAATTAATTATTATTTACAATACATGTATCTAACATATTGTGCTTCCAATCTCTCGCTACTTATTTTTCTGTTTGATATACTATACGTACATTTCGAGTATTCTCCGTTCATTTTCAACATATGTTGAATTTAAAAAGAAATAATACGTATTTTTTTGTTGTTGTTGAAAAGTGTCCTTCGTAAATTGCGGAATAAATATATCGGTTTAACAAACCGGAAATTATTGACGATTCCGTGCGAGGGGGGTGTTTTGTATAAACTGGTGGCAGAAGGCCATTTGGGGTTTACACGCTCAATTAACTTGTCACTGCCCATAATTAATAATTAATGGATTCATTAAAAAATATATATACATAGCAGAACGTAGTGAAACGTAAGCGTTGGTTTCGTTACAAACATATGCCAGCACGTAAAAATGAAAATCAGGCTAATTAAAAAATAAAATAAAATAAAAATTCAATAAACTTAGAGTAAACTCGAATTAAACAAAAGTGAACGTGAATTAACCAAAAGTCGAAGAATTGACTTAACTAAAAGTGAATTAATTATAAGTGAAAAATGTATTGCTTTTGCAGTGATTTTAATTCAATTTTAATGCATTTTGTAACTTTTTTGTAAAATATTTTATGTGTTTTTGATTTACTTGTTTATTTATTCACTGTGCGCATCATTATTGTTATTGTGTTTATTGATTCTGATTAGAAAACTCAATGGTTATACTTGATCAAGGAGTTATTAGTCTAATTTTTGTCAAATCAAATATTGTTGTATTTTGTAATTATAGATTGTCATTAATTGTAAAAAGGTGATTTTTTCGTAAATAAATAAAAAAAAAATGAATTGACTAAAAGTGACAGTGAATTGACCAAAGGTGAAAGTCAATTAATTTAAAGTGAAAATGAATTAACCAAAAGTGACAGAAAATTAAATTAAAGTGAATTAATTAAAAGGGAAAGTGAATTAACCCAAAGTGAATTTTTTAAAAGTTAAAGCGAATTAAGTAAAAATGAAAGAGAATGAACCAAAAGTGAAAGTTAATTAATTAAAAACAAATTATTCTATGATTGTGGCTGTTACTTGAAGAAACTCCATAATAACTTAGTATAAGAAGTATTCTATGATTGTGGCTGTTACTTGAAGAAACTTCATAATAACTTATTATAAGAAGTATTCTATGATTGTGGCTGTTACTTGAAGAAACTTCATAATAACTTATTATAAGAATTATTCTATGATTGTGGCTGTTACTTGAAGAAACTTCATAATAACTTAGTATAAGAATTATTCAATGATTGTGGCTGTTACTTGAAGAAACTCCATAATAATTTATTATAAGAATTATTCAATGATTGTGGCTGTTACTTGAAGAAACTCCATAATAACTTAGTATAAGAATTATTCTATGATTGTGGCTGTTACTTGATGAAACTTCATAATAACTTATTTTAAGAAGTATTCTATGATTGTGGCTGTTACTTGAAGAAACTTCATAATAACTTAGTATAAGAATTATTCAATGATTGTGGCTGTTACTTGAAGAAACTCCATAATAACTTATTATAAGAATTATTCTATGATTGTGGCTGTTACTTGAAGAAACTCCATAATAACTTAGTATAAGAAGTATTCTATGATTGTGGCTGTTACTTGAAGACACTCCATAATAACTTATTATAAGAAGTATTCTATGATTGTGGCTGTTACTTGAAGAAACTTCATAATAACTTATTATAAGAATTATTCTATGATTGTGGCTGTTACTTGAAGAAACTTCATAATAACTTAGTATAAGAATTATTCTATGATTGTGGCTGTTACTTGATGAAACTTCATAATAACTTAGTATAAGAATTATTCTATGATTGTGGCTGTTACTTGAAGACACTCCATAATAACTTATTATAAGAATTATTCTATGATTGTGGCTGTTACTTGAAGAAACTTCATAATAACTTAGTATAAGAATTATTCTATGATTGTGGCTGTTACTTGAAGAAACTCCATAATAACTTAGTATAAGAATTATTCTATGATTGTGGCTGTTACTTGAAGAAACTTCATAATAACTTAGTATAAGAATTATTCTATGATTGTGGCTGTTACTTGAAGAAACTCCATAATAACTTATTATAAGAATTATTCTATGATTGTGGCTGTTACTTGAAGAAACTCCATAATAACTTAGTATAAGAATTATTCTATGATTGTGGCTGTTACTTGAAGAAACTTCATAATAACTTAGTATAAGAATTATTCTATGATTGTGGCTGTTACTTGAAGAAACTTCATAATAACTTAGTATAAGAATTATTCTATGATTGTGGCTGTTACTTGATGAAACTTCATAATAACTTAGTATAAGAATTATTCTATGATTGTGGCTGTTACTTGAAGACACTCCATAATAACTTAGTATAAGAATTATTCTATAATTGTGGCTGTTACTTGAAGAAACTTCATAATAACTTAGTATAAGAAGTATTCTATGATTGTGGCTGTTACTTGAAGAAACTTCATAATAACTTAGTATAAGAATTATTCTATGATTGTGGCTGTTACTTGAAGAAACTCCATAATAACTTAGTATAAGAATTATTCTATGATTGTGGCTGTTACTTGAAGAAACTCCATAATAACTTAGTATAAGAATTATTCTATGATTGTGGCTGTTACTTGAAGAAACTCCATAATAACTTAGTATAAGAATTATTCTATGATTGTGGCTGTTACTTGAAGAAACTCCATAATAACTTAGTATAAGAATTATTCTATGATTGTGGCTGTTACTTGAAGAAACTCCATAATAACTTATTATAAGAATTATTCTATGATTGTGGCTGTTACTTGAAGACACTCCATAATAACTTAGTATAAGAAGTATTCTATGATTGTGGCTGTTACTTGAAGAAACTCCATAATAATTTATTATAAGAATTATTCTATGATTGTGGCTGTTACTTGATGAAACTCCATAATGACTTAGTATAAAAAAACACACACGTTTTCACAAACGTTATTATAGACTCATCAGCTACTTGATGAAGCTACTGTGTAACGTAACAATTGCAGCAATGTCTATAATAAGGTTTTTGAATCTCAAAAACGTGTTTTTTTTTATACTAAAAATTTGAATTAACCAAAAGTGAAAGTAAAATATTCTAATCGTTATCAGGAAACCGTGAGACGCATTGTAATGCAATTATTGCGAAATATTTTTGTAATTAAATTGATTTATGTTTCTAAAACGCAATAAATCTGTTCAATTCAGGATGATTTAATTGAAATTAAAACACTTGGTTTGTTTCACTTGAAATTAAATTAAATTTCAATTGAAATTAAAACACTTGGTTTGTTTCACTTGAGTCTTGGTTTGTTTCAAGTGAAACAAAGCAAGTGTTTTAATTTCAATTAAAATTAAATTAAATTTCAATTGAAATTAAAACACTTGTTTTGTTTCACTTGAAACTTGGTTTGTTTCACTTGAAACAAACCAAGTGTTTTAATTTCAATTAAATCATCCTGAATTAATTAAAAAATGTTTCATTCACCATGGGTTAAGTGAGAAATTAATTAAACATATAAATCTAAAAAATTCCCAAAAATAATCAGACAAATGTCACACGTGAGTTCGACGAATTCGAAAATAATTTCAAAGATTTCCTCAAACTTGCTATTTCGGGACAAACAAGTTTTCGAAAAGTCTTCCAAATTAATTTCATATTTATCTCACTCTCTCATGATATTGACATTAATAATTATCAATAGAAAGTCAAAATGTCACAGTTTCTAAAGATTTATTTAATTATTACAATGAAATTAAACAAGGAAAATTTTTGGCAATGATCAATAAAATTCGATCAATCCCTTTTTCCAACTGCAAAAAATACTTACACTGCAAGTTTTACAAACATCTATTGAAACAACTACTTCCCGAGCAAAGGGATTGATCGAATTTTATTGATCATTGCCAAAAATTTTCCTTGTTTAATTTCAATGTAATTTAAATAACTGCAAATGTGTGAATCATCTTTGTTTCATTTCATTTTCATTTTAATATTATTATTTTCAAATTCTTTTTATTTAATTTATTAATAATTATATTAAATCAAACAAACACAATTATATTATCGATTTTTAATAATTATTAATAGAAAATCAAAATATCACAGTTTCTAAAGAGGGAATAATTTATGTAATTATTTTCAAATTCTTTTTATTTAATTTATTAATAATTATATTAAATCAAACAAACACAATTATATTATCGATTTTTAATAATTATTAATAGAAAATCAAAATATCACAGTTTCTAAAGAGGGAATAATTTATGTAATTATTTTCAAATTCTTTTTATTTAATTTATTAACAATTATATTAAATCAGACAAACACAATTATATTATCGATTTCTAATAATTACTAATATAAAATCAAAATATCACAGTTTCCAAAGAGGGAATAATTTATTTAATTATTTTCAAATTCTTTTTATTTAATTTATTAATAATTATATTAGATCAGACAAACGCAATTATATTATCGATTTCAAAAGTAGAAATTGTTTGTAGATGGAAGAGAGAAGAAAGGAAACATGTTGTTTGCACGAGCGTGTTGTAATATCCGTATGGTGAATTATAAATTAGGGTTGTATTGAGTGCGGAGGGCAAACCGACCTACATTTGTGTTCCTATTTATTGAAATGCGAACGGCTTTGTGACATTTAATTTGCCCCCATTAATTCCGGCATATTTAAATTATTAGGTATCGGTACTAAATGCCGTGTGTTGTAAAAAGCGTGTAATTACCCTTCAACTTTTTTTCTTTCTTTCTTAACAGGTATAAGCTTTTCTGTATTCATCCACTGAGGATACGCTTAAGTTGGGGTAATTATATATCATTTAATCGTAAGAGTGGGAAATGATTATTCTTACATTCGTTAATTGTTAAGGCTTCACCGTGGTTGTACATGGTTTATTATAAATTAATAAAACGCTTTTAACTTATTATCGGACACTATATATAAACATATTCTCGCCAACTTTGATCTGTTAAAAAAAACTTCATAACAACATTATTAATATAAATCATATAGTTTTGAAAGATTTATTATGTGTTTCTGATTTTTCTTGCCATTAAACATATTTTCAGCAACTTCCATTTCTTCTCCATACACCCGCGAATATTTGTTACTTTCTTAAGAGCAAAAAAGGGAAATTTATTGGCAGAGAAAACAAGCCCGCTGTGAAAAAAAAAAAATATTGAGTTCGGAAGGAAAAGTGCTAGACATTTATTGAGATTGAGATTTATTTGGGGGAAGGAATTCCGGCTGCGAGGACAGCGAAAGTTATCCACGCAGAGAAAATTATTACTTCACTATAGAATGGAAAAAAAAATATACACTATATTTTTATTGTAAAAACTCTGCTCTACATTTGTTTCGCCATAATCAGGAAAATGATTATTATTGTAGGCATTAATTGTTTTTTTTTTTTTATTGTAGAAACACTGTTCTACAACTTGTGAAAGCTTGATTACTTTTACAATTACCAACAAATTAATTGAATGGAAAATTGTTATCTCGCCTTTTTTAAATATACACAGATTATAGCTTTGCTATTACAAGCAAATTTACCATCTTAACAAGGCCTATTTTACTACCCTAACAAGACTATAAGAGAATTGAAAGTAAATAATAAATTACAAACAACCAGCATTTCTAATCGCAGCATTAAAACTTTACATCTCCTCTTTTTTCCCATTAATTTTACATTTAATGGAATTTCCTTTTATATGTGTGTTTGTGAAAATTTGGAAAAAGTCGGTATAAGCAAACGAGTTGATTATGCAAATGCGGGCCATTATTCGGGTCGACTTCGATTGGGGGATCCTCGAGACGGAAACTTCCCGGAAGGAACGTGCTTTTTTAGGGGGATGCTCGGAAAAGGGTTCAGTTCGGCAAATCGATTTTGAATAAAACGAGGATTAAGGACATCGAATTTTATTTGGAAAGAAATAATTCTTTTCATCTTTTAAAAATGTGTTCATTTAATTAAAACAAATCCACACTTGAAAGGTGTTTAACAACAACAACAACAAGGTAGCTTTTATCAAGATTGAAATTATGTACACACACTTTTAAAACGCAATCACGATTTCGTGCGGAGCCCAATTTAATCCCCGTGAACATTTGCATGTAAAAGTGTCCACGTTTATCGCCGGTTTGTAACACCTCGTGTGATTTATCGTGCGAGTGGAATTTTCAGGTGTGAATAAGATAAAAACACAAAAGAAAGGAATATACAAAAGAGGATAAAAAAGCGGCAAACAACAAAGTTGAGAAAACTCCCCATCGAAGAAGAAAACATGGAGGGTTCCCAATTGAAGAAAATGAATAAGAAAAGCGAATGAACCCTATAAACAGCTATAAAATTCGAGGAAAACCTAATCGAAGAAGAAAACAGCCAGACAATTTGAAGAAAGCACTCAAACGAAGAAGGAAAGGCCGAACTCTCGTAAAAAGTTTCGCATCGAAGAAATTTAAGAAGAAAACTGCGATTGTAGTTGAAAGAAACTCTTAATTATAGAAAATAGTGATACAAATTAATATAAAACTCCACATTAAAGAGAAAGCACTCAATCGAAGAAGAAAACATCGGCTGAAACTGTAAAGAATTGCCCATCGAAGAAATTGAAGAATAAAGTAGCAATTGTAATTAAAGGAAACTCTCCTTTTAAACAAAGCGTGATGAAAGTCCCCTACTGAAAAAGATAACTTTGAGAAAAATTGAAGAAACTTTGAGAAAGCACTCAATCGAAGAAGAAAACATCCGCTGAAACTGTAAAGAGTTACCCATCGAAGAAATTTAAGAAGAAAAAATGTACAATCGCCATTTTTTTCTTCAACTTCTTCAATGGGCAAGCCTTTACAGTTTCAGCCGATGTTTTCTTCTTCGATTGAGTTACCCATCGAAGAAATTTAAGAAGAAAAAATGTACAATCGCCATTTTTTCTTCAATATCTTCAATGGACAAGCCTTTACAGTTTCAGCTGATGATTTCTTCTTCAATTGAGTTACCCATCGAATAAATTTAAGAAGAAAAAATGTACAATCGCCATTTTTTCTTCAATTTCTTCAATGGGCAAGCCTTTACAGTTTCAGCCGATGTTTTCTTCTTCGCTTGAGTTACCCATCGAAGAAATTTAAAAAGAAAAAATGTACAATCGCCATTTTTTTCTTCAATTTCTTCAATGGGAAGCCTTTACAGTTTCAGCCGATGTTTTCTTCTTCGATTGAGTTACCCATCGAAGAAATTTAAGAAGAAAAAATGTACAATCGCCATTTTTTCATTTTTTCTTCAATTTCTTCAATGAGCAAGCCTTTACAGTTTCATCTGATGTTTTCTTCTTCGATTGAGTGCTTTCCCTTCAATGTGGATTTTTCATAAACATTTATCTCCTCTAGGAAAGTGTGGTAAAATTTGAGACAAACTCCCTATTGGGGAGAACAGCTAGAGAAATTGAAGAAAACTCTGAATCGAAGAGCAAAGCTAGAAAAATTGAAGAGAACTAGAGAAAATATGGACTGTAACCATGAAGAAATTTAAGAAAAAAAAAATAGCGATTGTAATTAAAGGAAGCTCTCATTTTGAAAAAGGATGGAATGTTTTTCATCCTCGCTCTGCTTTTTTTTTCTTTTTGTGCTATTTGTATATGTTTAAATTTTTTATAAGATTTTTTTATATAGCAAAAGTGTTAAATTAATTCACTTTATTATTATCGTCACCTTTAATGAAATATTGACAGATTAAAATGGTCCTAATCAGTGCAGCCATAACGAAAAGAACATTTTTTTCTGAAATGAATTACATGCTATAAATTTTGTTAATCCCCAGCATTTCAGTATTGAAAAATGGTTATACCCAATCAACAATAGCGACCAAATTGTAATTGACATTCGAAGGCAATTATTTAAGATGTCACCTCTTTGCCCCGAAAATGGGGTGCCGGGGGGTTAGTTAATTACACCCTCCACCATCACCCTTCCCTTTCCAACCCTCCTGAGCGTAATTACACCTTTCTTTCTCTATTCTGAAAGCAAGCCGACATTAACACGACAGTAAAGTGCGGCATAAACGCATTCTGTTCCACATCTGCGAACTGCCCCAAATAAAAATCCACGCACACTTATACACACTTATGTATATATATATAACAATCCACCCCCCTCTATACAACCCCTAAGAATGCACACACACACAATTCGTAACCATGACGCGGTGCATTTAGATATCAATATCAAACGCACCCTCGTTTTGGTCGAAAATATTAACCACCCCTCTTTCATATTTCTCCGACAGTGGCACGTGCCGCAATGCATCTCCTCCGGTTATCTTTTCTAATGTGCATCCTCTGATAAGGATAATATTTATGCGTTTAAAAATAATTTCGTAAATGAAAATATAAATCAAGATTTATCGTTCGTGCGCCCGCTCTGGATTTTTAATTAAAATTTCAGCGGGAGGGGTTACTGATTGCTTTCTCGGACTGTTTATTCAGATTAGGGCGGATGAATATCTAGCAAATGTATTAAGCAGAATTGTTAACCGAATTAATTCGAGTTTGATTGAATTATAATCAACAATTCTACGATTGTGTGCTTTCTCAAAAAATTTAATAGTATTATTTTTTTTACTTATAATGTAATTAATTTGAATTTAATTTATTATTTGTAACTGTAATTTGTATTCTGTTGGGCAAATAAAGGAAATTATTATTAAATAAAATGAAACAAAAATGATTCACACATTTGCAGTTATTTAAATTACAAATAAATTAAACAAGGAAAATTTCTGGCAATGAACAATAAAATTCGATCAATCCGTTATTCTAACTGCAAAAAATTACTTACACTCTAAATTAATTACACTGTAAGTAATTTTTTGCAAATGGAAAAAGGGGCAAGAAAATATTTACACTGTAATTTTCTGCAATTGGAAAAGGGGAAAAAAATACTTACTCTGTAAATTAATTACACTGTAAGTAATTTTTTGCAAATGGAAAAAGGGGAAAGAAAATACACTGTAATTTTCTGCAATTGAAAAAAGGGAAAAAAATACTTACACTGTAAATTAATTACACTGTAAGTAATTTTTTACAAATGGAAAAAGGAGAAATAAAATACTTACACTGTAAGTTAATTATACTGTAATTTTCTGCAATTGAAAAAAGGGAAAAAATTACTTACACTGTAAATTAATTACAGTGTAAGTAATTTTTTGCAGTTGGAAAAAGGGATTGATCGAATTTTATTGATCATTGCCAGAAATTTTCCTTGTTTAATTTCATTGAAATTATTATTATTATTATTAAAAATTCTTTCGCTGTTTCCTTCTTCGATGAGGAGAACATATTATTCTTTGATCGTTCAAAACAAATCAAATAAAAATAGGAAGAACGATCAAAGAACACTTTCGTTGATCCTATTTTTATTTGAATCATATAAGCTTTTATTTTTTTAATCAACCAAAGCTCAAATAAAGTTTCAATCCAATTCAACATTCTCAATAATAGAAAATAGTATTTATCCACCTGGTCAATATTCTTCTTAGAAAATAAAACAAACTATCCACTAACGTAAATTAATCAAAGTTTAACGGACGGTAAAAATGGGTGCATTCCTCCCCAGTTTTATCAACGAAGGCGGAAATAAATCTTCCCTTAACACTTTTTATTATCTTTGCGTGAGGTTTAAGGAGCTGTCCAAATCTGATTAAACCCGCTATCTTTTTTTTTCTAAGCATTAAGAAATTGCTTGTTTTAATTATGCCCGAGTGGGTTTAGTTATTTCGTGTCGTTCCAGAAGAGGGAATGCTCGCGTTTTGTAATCAGGCTGAACGTTATGTAATCCAAGGCGCTGAGTGTAATCATCCCCATTTCTTAGTAAATTCCTAAGCGCTGCGTGAGATTAATACGAAATTTAGAACAGGGTTTTAATTAAGTACTTATTAAATTAATTAAATCGCAGGGAGAATTAATTAGTGGATGATTTAATTCGTTATAATAATAATCTTTATTGTCCAATAGATATACCATAAAAAACAAATATCAGGAAAAAAAATACGAATCAATTAATTAATAACTAAAAATGGATCAATAACTACTGTATAATATAAATTAAAGCGCCACCTTTTGCCTAATTTCAATTATTTCATTAAATATAATATTGTGATGAATATTTTGTAAAACACTTTAATTTATTTATTTTATTAATATTGAAATTGGCAAGTTGAGTTTGTCGAAACTTTTTATTTTATTATTATTGATAATGGCATGTTTTTTTTTCAGTATACATTTCCCTTATGTATACCTGCAAAATACGCGAGTCAAATGTATTAATGTATGTGTATTTAGTTGCCTATAACACGCAACTGAACATACATATGCCAAATAGTCAACTAAACATACACACATTAATCGGTTCAATGCGTTTGACGTTTTTTTGCAGGTATACACTTCTTCTAATCTATATATATATTTATATATATATATATATATTAAATTAAATTGACATATATAACGAAGTAGATTAATAATTTAAATTAATCAAGAATTTTAATTATTTGTCAGTTTGATTTACGAAGCAAAAAAATAAACAATTTACATTCCCATCATTCTTAATAACAAAAAAAAACATACAAATCATTGCTATCTAGAGCATGTATTTAGGGGTTGCTGAAGGGCATTCCGTATTCTTTTGTGTCCGGAACACACGCATTAACATATTAATGCCCGCGTTGGGCAAGGATGAGGAATGAGTCAAATATTAGCTTTTAGAAAGCGGGATTATTTGGGGCAAACACGGGTTTCTGTTTGAATTGGCGTGCATGCGTCTTCATTCAACGCATGTGTCATATTTGGGGTCACTTGCAATATTGGAATGGGCAATTTTCCTGGCTTTGCAGACGGCCCATTGTGTGTCTCGGAAATTGATTGATCGGCTGCGTAAAGTATAATGCGGAACAACATTTGTGATGTATAATAGAAGGATATGCATAGAAGGTTAATTATGATAATTAAAATATGTATGATGGCATAGAAATGCTTAATTAATTTCTCAAACATTTTTGAATTAATTCAGGATAATTTAATTGAAATTAAAACACTTGATTTGTTTCACTTATTTATATTTGCTCCGACTAGTTTCGACTCAAATAGATTTATAAGTGGTTCATTTTGTTCTTTTTTTTCCTCTTCTTCAATATTCAAATTCTAATTTTATATTCTGTTGTGTGTGTCAAAATAGGTTTTATCATATTTTTGTACACACAGATTTTTGTTCTTTTTGTGATACGCGCCAACATAAATAATAATAAACCTGAGCGAAAAGTTTGCAGGTATTTTTTTTACAAAATATTAATGAGAAGGGGTTATTCCCATTAAAATTTTGTATCCCACGAAACGCAAACATGCTTTCAAAATAAATTAAATATAAAGAATATGAAAATAATTAATTAATTAATTATCTTCGGCGGAAAGATCCCTGGTCGATAGCCAATTGGCAAACTCTTACAGCATGTGTTGTAATATTTTGTGTTATATGTAGGTGTTGTAGTACGTTTGTCAATAAAGATTATGTATATACAGGGTGGCGCAAGATTACGATGAAGTCCAATATCTCAGTTATAAAGAAATATACAAAAAAATGTTACTTATATTATTAGTAGCTACTGTCAAAATTCACATTTTAAAATTAGTTTCATATATACAAGGTGTCCAATAATCACATAACGTATCAAACATATGTTTTTTTAAATGGAATGATATATTTTTTATGAAGATTTTCGATTCTACGTTTAAAAATAATCATTTTTGATATAAGATTTAATAGGTCAATTTTTCATAGTTTAAAAGTTATAAACAAATGAATGTTGAAATCGATAGATGTTTAGAGCCTAATATTTCAATAATGAAAAATGAAATAAACATTCTGTCAACGCCACACAAATGCAAAAATACTTAATAATAAAAGAAATACTTTTTTTTTCTCTTAAAATAAATTTTTATATACAAGGTGAAGCAATACGCAAAATGATTTTTTTCTCTTTTTACTTAAATGGGACACCCTATATTTTTTATGCTATTTTAATAGGAAATTAATCACTCTTCATTTTTTATATAACATATTAAATAGCTACCGTCTACCGTTTTTGAGATATTTAATCTCAAATACAAATTTGGTATAGAATTTTTAATCAAAGTAGGCCGTGCCAGAACAACTAATTTATTTAGTTGTGAAAGTTACGCGAACACAAATATAAAATAATTTAGTGAAACGAATAATCAAGTGTATTAATTAAAATACATCATAATCCATACATATTTTTTTACCACGGGATAAATGAGAATTTAATAAAAAAAAGTAAATAAATATTAAGCTGTAATTATTTTAATATACGATAATATTGAAAATACAACAATTTAAATAGGTTCTTGGCTGTGCGCCAGGATCCAGGTACAACGAATCTTCTTATCTCAGGAATGCGTTCTCGGAGTGAGTCATCGATCATTTTTTTCTTCTTGATTTGCGATAATTGCGCTCTTGTATTTCGATTCAGTCGTCCGAAAACGTGCAATGTTCACTATTCCGGTTTAATTTTTAACGTTAGAAATTATTAATAATTAAAAACGCGATTTATTTTTGTTTATGAACAAATGGTAATTGGTGAGTGGTGGAGGTGATTTGGTTTTCGATTCACCAGGAATGGGTTGGAAGTTATTTTTACTATTAAGGTATGTTAATATTAATAATTCATTTTTAAACAGATTTTACGATTCCTATTATTATCATCAATGTATTCTCCAAAATTGCATTTTATTAAATAATTTGGTATAGAATTTTTAACCAAAGTAGGCCGCGCCAGAACAACTAATTTATTTAGTAACTTTCAACGCTTAATATTATAATTAGTAAGTAAAGTACATTTTACGTTATATTTTGTAACACTGGTGCAGTTAAACATACTTCTTCAATAAATGATTAATTTAATTGTTAAAAACTAACAACAACTATATTTTCTGCTTATTATTCGAAAAATATTTAAAATATTCCTATATGCTTCTTAAATTGATTTATTTAAACAATTCATGTTGACTGAAAAACCGAAAATAGATACTAAGTGAAATAATAAAATATTTATATCATTATATTTTGTTAACATTTTTATGTATTTATTTCACACATTCACATTTTTTTTTTAATTCAATAGCATTAAAACATTTTACAATTTTTTTCTTAAAAAATATGTCCCAATAACCATTATAACTCGCTAAATAATCGTTGAGCAACTATTTTCTTTATATTTTGCATGCGCCTTTAAATATCGATTCTCATTTGAATATCCTTTTAGGTTAGGGAGTAAGTATGTTATTAAATACTAGAAAACGATTATAAATTGCATTTGTTTTAATTATAGCCTACTTAAATTATAGATTATAAGCGAAACTTATAATTTTGTACTTTGAATTGAAATTGTTAAAAAATGGTAACAGATAGGGATATAGTTTATTTTACAAAAATTAAAGAACAATCAATTTTCTATCGAAATAGTGTAAAAAATATAGGGTATTCCATTTAAGTGAAAAAAGAAAAAAATCATTTTGCGTATTGTTTCACCCTGTACACAACATTTGCTTTATGGTAACAAACGATTATTCCTTATATTATTAAGCATTTTTTCAATTAAATTGCGTTAACAGAAAGTTTACATCGTTTTTCATTTTTGAAAAATAAGGCCTCAATCTTCCATTGATTTCAACCTTAAATTGTTTATAACTTTTAAAATATTAAAAACTTACCTAATAAACCTTATGTCAAAAATGATTAATTTTAAGCGTAGAATCTAAAATCGACATAAAAAATATAGCATTCCATTTAAAAAATCATATGTTTGATACGTCACGTGATTATTGGACACCCTGTATAAATGAAACCAATTTTAAAATGTGAAGTTTTACAGTAGCTACAAATTATGTCAGTAATATCTTTTTCTAAATTTCTAAATAACTGAGATATTGGACTTCATCGGAATCTTGCGCCAACCTGTATATATATAATTATCTTCCTTTTCTAGTGTGATATTAAAACTTATCTTACATACGTTACATCGAGGCTCTATTATTATTCTTTCAAAATATAAACACCGACGTCTTACAATTCACCAATTCATTAATTAAGATTGTTCAAATATAAGAAACATTTGTACACTTTTCTTCAAAGCAAATAAACGTTTCTTATACTTAAATCAACCTTCAAACAACTCATAATTATATAATATAAGACAGTTCAGGCTGACCTCTTATATCTATCATATGAGTGTTAACGCTAACAGACGCTACGATGATATTTTTTGTAATTAATTGTCTGATATGATTGTTTTTGTTTTCAAATTGTATTAAGAATTTATCCTATGTTGGATTTTTCCGTTTGGATAATAAAGTTATTATTATTATTATACGAACTGTTCAGCCAGCAAGCACAGACATTTTTACTGCACATCATCATAAATTCAAGACAGGGCAGAAAGACTTTTGTTCTTGCCCAGACAACCTATTACTATATATATATTTGATTAAGAATGTTTGTATGTTTTTAAACTCACCGTCTGTTGAGGGAAAATCTGGGATAAACTGGTTGCGCGGTGTTGTTGAAGTCTTCGTAGTAGACCGAGTTCGGGTTTACAGGTTCGAATGTTGCGTTGAACACGGCTATCACAGAATTTAAATGTCTGCATGTCAGCATCAGGGTGCAGTTTTCACAGCTGGTCACTTCCACGTATTCTGTAACAAATTAATAAAAATAAACTTAATATTGGTATAAAGAAAACACTTACCTTTTTAATAACACTTTTATAAATATGAAAATGCAAAAGAGAAAAAAAAAAAGATTTTATAAATATAAAAGTGGTATAAAAAAGTTAAGTGTTTTATTTATGTCAAAATTGAAAATGTACCTCGAAGTGAACGCCTCCAAGATCCAAGAAACTTAGTATGTAAAATCTTAATTAAACACTTAATTAAATGTGAGTTTCGTGAAGATTTGAAAAATATATGAAAATACTTTGTACACTTTTCTTCACTTATTTATTTATTAACAGATGTACATTTCGATCACCATGTGATCATTATATTTTTTTTTATTTATTTTTTGTATGTCTACATATTCTATTGTATAAACTTATGGAATATTTAACTTGTCCTGTATTGGTAACTCTGTTGGACAAATAAAGTTATTATTATTATTATTATCAATGTTTTACAAACAATCAATAAACAATATATAATCTTAATTCCTTATATCACCTATTGTGGCGTCGAATGTACTTAGATTTAATTTTTTATGAATTTAATAGTTTAAATCATTGAAAGTCTCTGTTTTATTCAATGATAATAATAACACTAAAGATACATTTATTTTTCAAAAATTGAATAAAATAAAATTGCAAGATTAATTGTTAACTGTAATTTATTTAAAAATATTTATTAAACCAACTAAATTAATTCATTAAAAGAAAACATTGATATAGAATACATTTTTTTATTAAATAATGAAATTTATTTATTCCTTATTTTAAATAAGGATTTTATTTCATTGAACAGAGCCTTATGTTAAATTTAATAATCATATAATAATAAAAAAAATCTTCATCATAGCTTAGATTGGTGCCAATAACTGTGTAAAACTTGTGTACGTTTTATGCAAGTGAGAAATATTAATTCAATAAGCATTCAAGTATCATTAATATCATCACCTTTCAAAAACAGTTTAAATTCTGACTGAGTTTGAACTTGAGAACTGAAGCACTGCATTGACATCGATTTTATTAAATTCCATATAGAGTTATGTCAAAAAAAAAACAAAACTCGAGTTCAATTAATTCCATCCAGTTCACAATTATCCCCCCCCCCCCAAAAAAAAAAAAAATAAATAAACTCGAGTTCTATATATTTTCCATCCGATTTCCAATTATTTCCCCGTTATTTGTAATGGAACGCAAACTGAACTAATTTCCGCGTTAATTCCCTTCCCCTTCCTGATAAAATGCAAATCGTGTGTATTTACGTTTAGGGAAAACCGCTTAAACGCCACTCGAAACAATCGGAACCCTCTCTGTTTGCGACCCCCTAGATTTTTTTACCCGGCGAGGCGAAGGGGGAGGCTAATTGGCAGTTTTCATCCTGAAACATGTAGGTGTCGCTTTAATAATCCCTTAATTAAGCCGACCCTTTTCATGATAATAATTAAACCCCGTCAACCGTATATTTTAATTAATTCGTTGTAATCCTCAAAAATTATTCAACACGATATTAAAGACAAATAAAGAAAATTGCAGGAAAAAGGATTTATTTAATAAATATTAAATAAATAAAAATATAAAAAAATATTCAACACGATAATAAAAAAAACTAAATAAAAAAAAAGAGCAGGAAAAAGGATTTATTTAAGTAATATATATATTTATTTAAATAAATCCTTTTTCCTGCTCTTTTTTTATTTAGTTAGTTAGCAAGAAAAAGGATTTATTTAAATAATTTATATATTTATTTAAATAAATCCTTTTTCCTGCAATTTTCTTTATTTGTCTTTATTATCGTGTTAAATAATTTTTGAGGATTATAGAAAATCTTTATTTCTGAGAAATACATTAAATAACTTTACAATATTTACAACATTATAATTATAAACATCAAGTTAAGCCTCAAAAAATGGCTATCGACCATCGGTCTTTCTGCCTTTAAATAAATAATTATATGGATAAATTATTTATAAACACTTTAATAAAATTAATAATGATCTACTCTTTATTTATTTATTTAGTCTTATATTTAATCGTTATATGTTCCTCTCTACTTCTCAGTGTGAGGTGAATGATCTACTCTTTCTTTTTTTAAATAACAATTTTCTATTATTTTTTTTATAATTAAGTTATCAATTCCCTTCGTGCTGCCACTAATAATCGATGATACTATCTCGTAAACGCGAGTTTTGTTTGACCGCAATAGCTTCTTTCCCTCCGTTTCCACCGTTCCTTTTTTCCGACAATTAACCGATCGAAATAACACGAGACACTTATTGGGGCGATTCCACAGGAAATGGCACGATCGTTACCCCCCAACACTGACAACTAAATAACAAGAACGCTGTCCCAGTTTTGTTTATTGGGGTCGAAAACGAAACCCGGTTCATGGGCTCGTGCATGTCTCGTCTTTGTTAGATAACAAACAACGAAAATTTTTCTTCTTCTTTTAATAATAATAATAATATTTATTTCCCAAAAGATGTACAGAAATTATCGAGAAACAATACCTTATATATATATATATATATATAAGGTAAACAATACCTTATATATAAGGTATTGTTTCTCGATAATTTCTGTACATCTTTTGGGAAATAAATATTATTATTATTATTAAAAGAAGAAGAAAAATTTTCTTTGTTTGTTATATATATATATATATATATATATATAATCGATGTCCTCTTTTACCAATTAGTGTCGGGGAGAAACAATACCTTAAGTACATAAATAAGAAAAGTCAAAACAAAACAAATATAATCTAATAATTCTTCTTCTTCTACTATACCTTGTTATCCCTTAGGACGTCGGGTACGAAAATTTTTCAAATTTCTAATTTTATTCAACTCAAATTTATTTACATATAATCATATTTTTTTAAATACAATTTTTTGTTTTGGCTTCTTTTTTGCTGAAATCGTAGAGAATTATGGGTGAGATATAAAAATGGTTGTGCTTCAAAAGAATTCAGTTATTATTTGTTAAGTTGATGAATAGTAGAAGTGTTTTCGGAAGGAAACATTTTTTGTCAATTTTTTTAAGGATTGAAAAATATACCAGAAACCACACTTTTTCTGGTAAAATAAATATCTTACGATTTTTCTAATATTTTCAAGAGTCTTTGAAAAACAATTTTTGTCAATTTTTTTAAGAATTGAAAAATATACCAGAAACCACACTTTTTCTGGTAAAATAAATATCTTACGATTTTTCTAATATTTTCAAGAGTCTTTGAAAAACAATTTTTGTCAATTTTTTAAGAATTGTAAAATATACCTGAAACCACAATTTTTTGGTAAAATAAATATCCTACGATTTTTCTAATATTTTCAAGAGTCTTCGAGATTTTTTTCAGATTTTTTCAAAAGAAAAAAAAATCATCGTAATTTCAATATTTTCTTGGATTTTCGTGAAAAATCCGAATCTCGCGGAATAACTTCAAATTATACCAAAATGTTCCCAATGAATAGTAGCATCAACTGTATAAATTTAAGTAATATCGAGCGAATAGTTTTCGTGCAGCAGACGGGTAAATTTGGCTTTTGAGAAATGAGCAAAAAAATTGTCCAATTTTGAGAATTTTTGTTGACAAGCGCAGAACTTCCATTTTAATGATTTTCTGGGTGAAATGTAGATAAATCCTTCCTGAATACGATTCTTCAAGTTCCAACATTCTATCGTATCTATGAGCAAAGTTATCTTATTTTAATCAACGTCACGTTCAAAAGCGTCTATCGGCGCGTCTCGCTTAAACCGTTTCCATAAGACTCCATGCAAATATAATTCATCAATTAAAATTGCTTTGGTATACCAAAAACCACACTTTTTTGGCAAAATGAATATCTCACGATTTTTCTAACATCTTCTAGAGTCTTCGAGAATATTTTCAGATTTTTTCAGAAGAAAAAAAAAATCATCGAAATTTGAATATTTTCTAAGGGGATTTTCGTGAAAAATTCGAATCTCGCAAAATAACTTCAAATTATACCAAAATGTTCCCAATGAATTGGAGCATCAATTGTATAAATTTAAGCAATATCGCACAAATGGTTTTGGTGCAGCAGACGGATGAATTTGTCTTTAATGAAATGAACAAAAAAAATTGTCCAATTTTGGGAATTTTTATAGACAAGCACAAAACTTCAATTTTAATGATTTTTAGGGTGAAGTGTAGATAAATTCTTCCTGAATACGATTCTTCAAGTTCCAATATTCTATCGTATCTGCGAACAAAGTTATCTTATTTTAATCAACGTCACGTCCAAAAGCGTCGATCGGCGCGTCTCGCTTAAATCGTTCCCATAAGACTCCATGCAAATATGATTCATCAATTAAAATGGCTTTGGTATACCAAAAACCACACATTTTTTCTGGCAAAATGAATATCTCACGATTTTTCTAACATCTTCTAGAGTCTTGGAGAATTTTTTCAGATTTTTTCAGAAGAAAAAAAAATCATCGAAATTTGAATATTTTCTAAGGGGTACCCCTTGGAAAAAAGTGGATTTTCGTGAAAAATTCGAATCTCGCAAAATAACTTCAAATTATACCAAAATGTTCCCAATGAATTGGAGCATCAACTGTATAAATTTAAGCAATATCGAACAAATCGTTTTGGTACAGCAGACTGATGAATTTGTCTTTAATGAAATGAGCAAAAAAATTGTCGAATTTTGGAAATTTTTATAGACAAGCATAAAACTTCAATTTTAATGATTTTTAGGGCGAAATGTAGATAAATCCTTCCTGAATACGATTCTTAAAGTTTCAATATTCTATCGTTTCTGTGAATAAAGTTATCTTATTTTAATCAACGTCACGTCCAAAAGCGTCTATCGGCGCGCTTCGCTTAAACCGTTCTCCATGTAAATAGAATTCATCAATTTAAATGGCCTTGGTATACCAGAAACCACACTTTTTCTGGAAAAATAAATATGCCAAGACTTTTCTAACATTTTCAAGAGTATTTAAGAATTTTTTCAGATTATTTCAGAACAAAAAAAAAATCATCGAAATTTCAATATTTTCTTGGATTTTCGTGAAAAATCCGAATCTCGCAAAATAACTTCAAATTATACCAAAATGTTCCCAATGAATTGGAGCATCAACTGTATAAATTTAAGCAATATCGAACAAATGGTTTTGGTGCAGCAGATGGATGAATTTGTCTTTAATGAAATGAGCAAAAAAATTGTCGAATTTTGGAAATTTTTATAGACAAGCACAAAACTTCAATTTTAATGATTTTTAGGGTGAAGTGTAGATAAATCCTTCCTGAATACGATTCTTCAAGTTCAAATATTGTATCGTATCTGTGAGCAAAGTTATCTTATTTTAATCAACGTCACGTCCAAAAGCGTCGATCGGCGCGTCTCGCTTAAACCGTTCACATAAGACTCCATGCAAATAGAATTCATCAATTTAAGTGGCCTTGGTATACCAGAAACCACACTTTTTCTGGAAAAATAAATATGCCAAAACTTTTCTAACATTTTCAAGAGTATTTAAGAATTTTTTCAGATTATTTCAGAACAAAAAAAAATCACCGAAATTTCAATATTTTCTTGGATTTTCGTGAAAAATCCGAATCTCGCAAAATAACTTCAAATTATACCAAATTGTTCCCAATGAATTGGAGCATCAACTGTATAAATTTAAGCAATATCAAACAAATGGTTTTGGTACAGCAGACGGATGAATTTGTCTTTGATGAAATGAGCAAAACAATTTTCCAATTTTGGGAATTTTTATAGAGAAGCACAAAACTTCAATTTTAATAATTTTTAGGGTGAAATGTAGATAAATCCTTCCTGAATACGATTCTTAAAGTTTCAATATTCTATCGTTTCTGTGAACAAAGTTATCTTATTTTAATCAACGTCACGTCCAAAAGCGTCGATCGGCGCGTCTCGCTTAAACCGTTCCCATAAGACTCCATGCAAATGGAACTCATCAATTAAAATGGCCTTAGTATACCAGAAACCACACTTTTTCTGGGAAAATAAATATGTTAAGACTTTTCTAACATTTTCAAGAGTATTTGAGAATTTTTTCAGATTTTTTCAGAACAAAAAAAAAATCATCGAAATTTCAATATTTTCTTGGATTTTCGTGAAAAATCCGAATATCGCAAAATGACTTCAAATTATACCAAAATGTTCCCAATGAATTGGAGCATCAACTGTATAAATTTAAGCAATATCGAACAAATGGTTTTGGTATAGCAGATGAATGAATTTGTCTTTAATGAAATGAGCAAAAAAATTGTCGAATTTTGGAAATTTTTATAGATAAGCAAAAAACTTCGATTTTAATGATTTTTAGGGTGAAGTGTAGATAAATTCTTCCTGAATACGATTCTTCAAGTTCCAATATTCTATAGTATCTACGAACAAAGTTATCTTATTTTAATCAACGTCACGTCCAAAAGCGTCGATCGCCGCGCTTCGCTTAAACCGTTCCCATAAGATTCCATGCAAATAGAATTCATAAATTTAAATGGCCTTGGTATACCAGAAACCACACTTTTTCTGGAAAAATAAATATGTCAAGTCTTTTCTAACATTTTCAAGAGTCTTTGAGAATTTTTTCAGATTTTTTCAGAACAAAAAAAAATCATCGTAATTTCAATATTTTTTTGGATTTTCGTGAAAAATTCGAATCTCGTGGAATAACTTCAAATTATACCAAAATGTTCCCAATGAATTGGAGCAACAACTGTATAAATTTAAGCAATATCGCACAAATGGTTTTGGTGCAGCAGACTGATGAATTTGTCTTAAATGAAATGAGCAAAAAAATTGTCCAATTTTGGGAATTTGAATAGACAAGCACGAAACTTCCATTTTAATGATTTTTAGGGTGAACTGTAGATAAATCCTTCCTGAATACGATTCTTCAAGTTTCAATATTCTATCGTATCTACAAACAAAGTTATCTTATTTTAATCAACGTCACGTCCAAAAGCGTCAATCGGAGCGTCTCGCTTAAACCGTTCCCATAAGACTCCATGCAAATAGAATTCATAAATTTAAATGGCCTTGGTATACCAGAAACCACACTTTTTCTGGAAAAATAAATATGTCAAGACTTTTCTAACATTTTCAAGAGTCTTTGAGAATTTTTTCAGATTTTTTCAGAACAAAAAAAAAATTATCGAAATTTCAATATTTTCTTGGATTTTCGTGAAAACTCCGAATCTCGCGGAATAACTTCAACAGGCCAAACAAATCAGGCTTAAATTAAATTTAATAACAACTTACCAATATAAGCAAAAGCATCCCTAGGAACAACAAAAAACACGAACACTAACAGTTTTATAGGAAACATTTCCCGGCGCGGCAAAAACTCGGGACCCACTTAAGTTTACGTTTACGCCTCTTTTTAGTCCTTCTTGTTGTGCACATAATCCTTGATTTCACCATGGAATTCGAATAAACTCACGACCACCATCAATAAACAACACGAAATGTTCAACTATACAAAAAAAAAATAAACAATTAATAATTAAATTGATGCAATTGATTTTTTTATTTTTTTTGCGAACAATACAAACTTTAAAGAAAAAGTATATTAACGTAAAAAAATTAACAATTAATAATTAAATTGATGCAACTGATTTTTTTTATTTTTTTTATGAAAAACACGAATTTTAAAGAAAAAGTATATTAACGTAAAAAAAATTAACAATTAATAATTATTTTGATGCAATTGATTTTTTTTATTTTTTTATGAACAACGCGAACTTTAAAAAAAGTATAATATACTTTTTTTTACTTATACGTAAAAAAAATAAAAATTGATTTTCATTTATTTGAAACAGTAATTGAAATAAATGAAAATTAATTTTTATTTTTTTTTTACGTTAATATACTTTTTCTTTAAAGTTCTTGTTGTTCATAAAAAAATAAAAAAATCTACCCATAAGAGTGTAGGGCACTAAACAATAATTGAAATAAATGAAAATTATTTTTTTTAAAAGGATTGTTTGATTATATATATATATATATATATATATATATATATATATATATTATTGTTTAGTGATTCGGAATTTTAGACAAGCGATTTTTTTAATTAAAATGAAATACAAACCACCAAAAAAGCTCGTTATTTGTGAATATTTTCAGTGAATTGTTGCATCAACAATAAAATAAATTTAATGAAAAATAAGGCAACATTTCTCTATATTAATTCTGCTCAGTTGGAAATATTTGTTTTAATTAATGGAAAGTATTACTGAATTTTGTAAAACTTTAATTTCATATATCAACCCAAAGGTGCAAAGAATATTTTTTTATACATTAAAGTAAAAAAAAAAAACACAAACACAAAATATTTTAATATATGAAATGAATTCACTAGTTTATGTGGAAATTTTGTTTGTTAGGATTCTATTGAAACCTAAAAGCACCCCTTCTTATTTTCTTCCCCGTGAAGCCCTATAAAATTTACCGCGGTTTTTCCTCCCGATAACAAATCCATCAATCAATAAACAACACTCGACGCGGTAAAATTCCACAACGCCAAACTGTTTATTTTTTTTAACTGAATTTATTACAAAATAAATCAGTTTCTAATTTTGTGAAGATAAAAATTACGCGCGCGCGTTTTTAATTAAATTTATTAAATATACGTGCGTATCGGACGCCGGTCGACGCCGAAATGTCACGTCGCGACGCGCTCCACCACGCCACCCCCACTTCCTCAAGGTTGCCCGGCGGTGACGTCACGCGCAATCGACCCTTTTCCCGAGCCCTTATTACACATTACCCTACTATCTGTGCTCTCCGTATGGGTGTACGCTTTTTTTTGCTTTTCGCTTTTCGGCGAGGGTGCGCGAAATATTGCGATCAATTGAATTGTTCATGTTTGCTTTGTAGATTGCGAATTTAATTTCTTCAGGGGTGGGCCTTTTTCCATTAATGTTGCATAGGATCAAAGGGAGGGGATTGTATCGAGTTTAAAACTACGAAACTGCGAGGAAGCAATTGTGGGTGTATTTTCTTTTGTAGATGAAAAAAAAAAAACGCGGGTGCTGATCAAAAAAAAAACCAGAGTGGGAAAGAGCATCAATAAAAAATAATAATAAAAAATTCTTATTAAATTTTTAATATGTAATTATAATTGTAATTTGGAAATGGAGATTCCGTTAATAAAGTAAATTGAAATTGAATTGCGAAGTTGGGGAAAGTAAACTTCACTATAAAAGAAAATAAAGAAGAAAGACTACTAATAGTCTTGCACTTACTTTTGAATATTTTGGGAATCTGGCTTGTATGAATAACAACCCAGATTCCAAGGAAGTGATGAACTTCCTCTTCTTCCTCCTCGTCTGCAAAAGGTGCCAGTGGTCAGTAATCGTGTCTACCGTTATCCTTATATCGACTGTGCTTTATTGTAATAATTTTTTAAAATATCTGAATCTAACATAGATTTAATTTTTTAATCCAAAATACTTAGATTTTCAATAATTTTGTGATTTTCTAAATTAAAACTCATTCTACACATAATTATTTTATTGAAACAGACAAAAATGAAGCTATTAAGTCGTCATACAAACATCAGTCCGACGTAAACAATCAAATTGAACGCCAGAAAGAGCAAAGCTTTGATAACAATCAACAAGAGCATTTTAGGGCCTCCTGGTGACGCGACTCGAGAATTTAATGTTGCAATCTTGGACTCTCATGTTGGGAGTGAGGAATTGTTGGAGGGTGTCGACGCCGTCGCGCGGCATGCGGTCGAATGGGAAGCCCATCGAGCGGCGATCCGGGTAGAGTTGGTCCTTGATGCCGCAGTAGCTCGAAGCGTCGCTGCAGGCACCGCCGGCTGGTTGGTCGACCTTGTCCATTTCGTAGTTGGAAACCATGACGAAGAGCTGGACGGGGAATCCTTCTGGGGTTCCTTTCGGTAGGAGCATGTGGTCGGGCCAGCCGCAGCCGCAGAAGTTAAATTGCGCCAGGGCGTCACCTCCGGTCGGGCGATTGTCCAGAGAACGGAAAGTGCGCTCGTAGGGAATGGTCACGGATGATTGATCGGAGGTCCTGCTGATGGTGTTAGATCCTTCTTTCACTGAAAAGTAACGGAAATTATTTTATTTTTTTGGATAATCAACAAATTCCATTCGTTTTGATATTGCTACAGATATAAAGCTGAGTTACAACTTCTAGATAGAGGTAACCGCAAAGGGAGAATAATAATAATAATAATATAAGCTTTATTGTTCAAAAGGAAACCCAATTACAGAACAATACGACATATCAATAGAAAAATATACATAAATACAAATGAAATAAGAGTAAAAGAGTAAAAAGAAGCGCTGTTATAGGCACAAATGCAAACCTCCATCATACTATCTGGAGAAGCTAAAAACCAACAGCAGATGGAAACGTCCACCATATTATCTGGAGAGACTACATACCAATAGAATAGTCTACCTCAACATCTGGAGAAGCTAGATACCAACAGCCGAAGAGAGTTATACCGCAATTCATGGACGCAAATCATACATCCTGAAGAATTAATTCAACTTACAGTTAACGACGAATCTATCCAATTCGACGAACAATCCCTTCTGGTCCCTGAACAGCCACGGGTTGCCCCTCTCGTCGAATTTCGGCGCCAGGAAGATCCTGCAGGTTCCCTGGCGGGCCGGGCCGGCGTTGTTGACGGTGATCTTGTAGGCGAAGGGCTGGTGCTGCAGATGGGTGAATCTCACGAAAACGGATCCCCTCGGTTGGAAGTCCATTCCCCTCGATAAGTCCACTTCGGATTGTTCCCAGAAGGTGTTGAGGGTGTTGGCCGGAGAACCAGCGGTGGAGACGGACACGTCGGTCACTGTTACTCCTTGGTAGTTCAGCTTGAAAGTTAGAATATGTATATTAATTTATTATCTTAGGTTAAATCCATAAACTAATGGAACAATTGGAAAGGAAATTATCCAACGCAAATTAACAGAGGAGCATGGTAAAACCAGAAGGGAATGATACACACTAAACTATTCCTAGATGGTACCTGAAAGCACAAAGATGCTAACAGGACTGTGTAGAGAAAAACTAAGAAAGATCACAGAACTAATAACTAGACACTATGATGTGAATAAGTACCAGCATAGAATGGGAATCAAGGAAACCCCTCTATAGTGGGTGCCTGGAAGAGGAGGAAACTTCCCAGCACTACAAAAGTACACTCAGAAAAGCTAACTTCAGCCAAAAAGAAGAAACCTTGAATTCCCACTAAAAAAAATGCTTTTTAAAATTTCACCTCAGGACTGAAGCTATCTCTAGTTTAGCTTGAAAATTAGAATTTATTAATTAATTTTTATTTATTGCTTTTTAATTATTTTTTTTAATCACTGATAATGATTCTGGAATTTGTAGTAATGATTCATAAACCACTGATAGTGAATCTGTAATAACTGGAAATTATTCTTGAATCGAATCTTTGATTCACATAGAATGATTCCGGAATGATTAGTCATAATTCTGTAATCACTGGTGATTATTAAATAATGATTCTGGAATCACTAGTAATGACTAGAGTCAGCTGTAATCATTCTTGAATCACTGGTAATAATTCTGGAATCGCTGGTACTTATATTTGAATTATTGATAATTATTCTTGAGTCACTAATAATGACTCTGGAATCATTAGTAATTATTTGAGCCAGCCGTAATTTTTCTTGTGTCACTGATAATGATTCTATAATCACTGCTAATTATTTTTGAATCACTGATAATGATTCTGGAATTTGTAGTAATGATTCATAAACCACTGATAGTGAATCTGTAATAACTGGAAATTATTCTTGAATCGAATCTTTGATTCACTTAGAATGATTCCGGAACGACTAGTCATAATTCTGGAATCACTTGTAATTATTAGATAATGATTCTGGAATCACTTTGTAATGAGAGTCAGCCGTAATCATTCTTGAATCACTGGTTATAATTGTGAAATCACTAGTACTTACACCTGAATTGCCGATTTATTTTTTAATCACTGGTAATTATTTTATAGTCACTGATAATGATTTTGAAATCACTAGTAATGACTCATCTCTAATAATAGTTCTAAAATCATCAGTAATTATTTTTGAATAACTGGTAATTTTTTTGTAATCACTAAAACTGATAATTATTCTGGAATCGCTGGAAATGATTCTAGAATTATTACTGTTACTGATAAGTTAAACACTTACGTTAGCGACTGAATATCTCGGGAGTGTAGCCTTGTATTCCTCGAAGATGTCGTTGATGTACGCGTGCCAGCGATAGAAAATGGGATCCCTCATGGCGGTCGTTGAATCTCCCATCACTCCGAAAGATTCCTGAAAGTTTCGTAATTGGGATTAAGACCATCCAAGTAGAATAGCATTTCCATTGAGGAAAATCAACATAAAAAGATTGCACTCGATAACCAATACATCGAGTGCAATCTTTTTATACTCATTAATTTGCATTTACACCTAACGGTAGAAAGGAAAAAGATTTAAAAAAAATCAATATAGAGATTGTTTTTTTGTAAAGAATTCATCAATTTTAGTAGATACTTCAAAATTAGCGATTCGAATAAATTTCAGGTGGTAACTTACGAGATGCCTGTGATCTGGGTCGTGGATGTAAGAGATGAAAACGTGCCCCATGTTGTGCATGTCCCCATAGAAAGTCCTGTTGGGTGAGAGCATACTGGACTCGACGATGTTGCCCAAAATATCAATGCCCTCGTTTTCCGTAAGGGTGATGTTATTACCACGTTCCTGAAAGTACACAAAACAATAAAAATAGATAAAAATAATAAACCCAACAAGTAGATTGCTACTTTAAGTACCAAGAAGATGAGATGAAGCCAATATGATGAATAGCTTTGATTGTTATGATTGGTCGAAAATTAGACTTCTACTTTAAGTACCAAGAAGATGAGATGAAGCCATATGATGAATAGCTTTGATTGCTGTGATTGGTCAAAAGTAGACTTCTACTTTAAGTACCAAGAAGATGAGATGAAGCCAATGTGATCAATAGCTTTGATTGCTGTGATTGGTCGAAAAGTAGACTGCTATTTTAAGTACCAAGAAGATGAGATGAAGCCAAAATGATGAATAGCTTTGATTGCTGTGATTGGTCGAAAAGTAGACTTCTACTTTAAGTACCAAGAAGATGAGATGAAGCCAATATGATGAATGGCTTTGATTGTTGTGATTGGTCGAAAAATAGACTTCTACTTTAAGTACCAAGAAGATGAGATAAGATGAAGCTTTGATTGTTGTGATTAGAAGCACAAGAAAAAAAAAACACGCAGCTGCTTCTTAAAGTATTTTGAAGCCAAGAAGTAGTGAAGTGTGTTCAAAATTTGGCGAAAATTTTAATTCAATCACATTTTCAAAATATAAATTTCTCTATAAATAACTTACGTAGCATAAGTCAAAATGTCACAGAGCTAAATATGGAAATAATTTATTATTTTCAAATCATTTTTATTTAATATATATAAATTTCTCTTTTTCCATGTTTTGAGAGATTCATCAACCTTCTCCTGAAGAAGCAGCAAAAGCGTGAGAAACAATTGTCACGAATAAAACACAAATTCATCTCTTTTTCCGTGTTTTGAGTGATTCATCAACCTTCTCCTGAAGAAGCAGCAAAAGCTTGAGAAACAATTGTCACGAATAAAACACAAATTCATCTCTTTTTCCGTGTTTTGAGTGATTCATCATCCTTCTCCTGAAGAAGCAGCAAAAGCGTGAGAAACAATTGTCACGAATAAAACACAAATTCATCTCTTTTTCCATGTTTTGAATGATTCATCAACCTTCTCCTGAAGAAGCAGCAAAAGCGTGAGAAACAATTGTCACGAATAAAACACAAATTCATCTCTTTTTCCGTGTTTTGAGTGATTCATCATCCTTCTCCTGTAGAAGCAGCAAAAGCGTGAGAAACAATCGTCACGAATAAAACACAAATTCATATTTCTTCAAGTTATTAAATAAAAATGATTTGAAAATAATTAATAAATTATTTCCACATTTAGCTCTGTGACTTTTGACTTACGTTACGTAAGTACGTTAAACAAATGCACATTAAAACAATTCGGGCTTACGTAACGTAAGTCAAAAGTCACAGAGCTAAATGTGAAAATAATTTATTAATTATTTTCAAATCATTTTTATTTAAAATATTTAAATAACTGTGACCAAGTGAATGAATAATACTCTTTTCTATTTTCTTCAAGTTTTTTTTTTTTCTTAAATATATTGCTTTACTTACATCTCGAACCATTCCTGAATGTATAGCTGAGTAAATCCTGTCCCTCCACCTGATTAAGTCGTCGACGTCCTGCTGGATCTGATCGACCTCTCTCCTGATGTTGCTAATCTTCTGGTTGGCCACCCTGGCCGGCCAAGACCTGCTGGCCACGAGACTGTCCAGTTTCGGGAAGTAGGCTTCTTGGATCGGCTCCTTCCATTCGGTCCATCTCACAACGCGCTTCATTTTATTGCAGAGACGCTCGATGTTATATCTAAAAAAATGGAATTGTTTAAAATGCATGAACATAGAAAATAAATAAAATAATAATAATAAAATACACTTGGCGGAAAGACCATAGGTCGATAGCCTGTTCAAGCAAGCAAGAAAGAAACAAATATACCATAATATATTGTAAATATATATAAAACAAATAACTTTGAATAAAGATATTGTAGTAGTAAAATACATCGAATTAAAAAAATTATATAAAAAAAACAATGAAACAAATCTACGTAAAATTTAAAAAAAAAATCAAACGCATCGTCGTAGAAAATTAAAAGTTAAATAATACTCTTTTCTATTTATAAAAGTTAAAAGCTTGACGAAATTCTAAAAAGAGGACTTTACTTCTTTTACCCACTCCTTTTGAATATTTATTTTAACATTATCCCTTCTCCCCCAGCTTCACGAATTCTGAAAGGGGACATTACTTCTTTTACCCCCTCGTAATATTTTTTTGAATATTTATTTTAACATTATCTCTTGTACTCCCAGCTTCACAGAATTCTGAAAGGGGACATTACTTCTTTTACCCCCTCGTAATATTTTTTTGAATATTTATTTTAACATTATCTCCTATACCCCCAGCTTCACAGAATTCTGAAAGAGGACAATACACTTTTACCCCCTCTTAACACTTTTTGAATGTTTATTTTAACATTATCCCTTTACCCCCAACTTCACAGAATTCTGAAAGGGGAAAATGCTTCTTTTATCCCCTCTTAACACTTTTTGAATATTTATTTTAACATTATCCCTTTACCCCCCAGCTTCACAGAATTCTGAAAGGAGACATTACTTCTTTTACCCCCTCCTAATACTTTTTAAATATTTATTTTAACATTATCTCATTTACCCCTAGCTTCACAGAATTCTGAAAGAGGATAATACTTCTTTTACACCCTCTTAACATTTTTTGAATATTTATTTTAACATGATCTCCTTTACCCCCAGGTAACATTATATCATCATAAAAATCGATGTTTTTCATTTTGGAATATTTTTTTTTTAATTGTGTGTACCTTGTAGTGATGGACAAAATCTATTATTTCAATAATCGAATACGAAATAATCGATTATTTTTGGTAATTAAATGACAGATTTAATTGTCATTTAATTACCAAAAAAAGTTCTATAAGATATATGATTAAAAAAATAAATGTAGTTGTTATAATTAATATTTCCATTAAATGAGACGTTTTCAAATTAAATTTTCTTTTTGAAATAAATCGATTATTTAAATAATCAATTTTGCCCATCGCTAATACCTAGCAATAATTTGCTGATGCATGTAGTAGAACAATTCCCCCCTCCTGTTTTTGTTGACAATAGCGAAATCGGCGGTGTGGGGGTAAACCAAGTGCCAATGCCAATGGTGGAGGTTGACTCCGATGTCCTCGCGGAAATAATGAAGCCTGTGTTCCTCCTCGAGGTCTGAAGCGGTGTAATCCATCGGGATTTCAATTGCTTCCTAAAAAAGAAAAACACAAACAAACAGATAAAAATGTATTTAATTTAAAAATTACTGTTATTTAACGGAATCTCTATTTACAAAGAGTAACATAATTAATTTCACAGATTTGAAATGATACAAAATATTTGCATCAATGATGATTTTTTTCAATTTTGTGTTTTTACGTAATATAAATATTAAATATTAATATTATTAATTAAATATTTTTTGTGTATCGCGTGATACACTTAGAAACAGACAAACAACATATAATAAAAAAATGTACAAAAATAATTTATATTACGTAAAAACACAGAATTGAAAAAAATTGATGCAAATATTTTATCGAAAGTATAACCTTAAGAAATAACAAAAAACGTAAATATCACAGATTTTAAAGAATGTATATAACGGGGTCACTTCGAAACTACAAATAAGGTTAGTTTAAAATTTAATAATCAATAAGATAAATAATAATTAATTAATAATAAGTCTTTATTGCCCAACAGGCAATAATAAGGGCTTTATAAACTTAGAGAGTTCACTTTTTACGTGATAAATAAAAAGTGATCATTTTTTTGTTTCATTTTATCAATATTAGATTCTAATATAGCTTCTCATTGTATTCTTAACATTTGTTCTCGCGATCTATCTTTTTAAAAAAAATCATCACTCACCCTAGCCTTTTTGCCCAACAGGCAATAATAAGGGCTTTATAAACTTATAGAGTTCACTTTTTACGTGATAAATAAAAAGTGAAGGAACGAATCTTTTTTTTTTTTCATTTTTCATTTTTCTATGGTAGCTTCTCATTGTATTCTTAACATTTGTTCTCGCGATCTATCTTAAAAAAAAAATCATCACTCACCCTAGCCTTTTCATCAACGACGACAGTCTCCTCTCTCGCCCTGACGAAAACCTTACTATCAACAAACTTATCCGGGAAAGTCTGCAAGAACGTCGGCAAATTGATATTCTTGGTATCCGGCCTGTGCAGCAAAGCCACGGACAGACAGTAGTTGAAAAGCAGCGAGTTCACGCGATCCCTAGCGTAAACGGAGATCGAGGTCAGATCGTCGATGTTGCGCATCCCCATGAAGATGTTGATCAGCTTTCCGGCGAGCTTCCTGTGCTTGGGGATGAACAGGGAGAAGTTTTCGTGCCGGGGCAGATCGGTGATGATGTCGCCCAAATTCGGCAATGCGATTTCCTTTACCTGGATTTTCTCCGTGGATTCCTCGCCGAAGCGATTGAAGAGCTCCACTCCGATCGGTTTGTAATTGTCGGTCTGAACAAAATGGTTTTACAGATTAAACAGATTTATAACTGAAAAACTTAGTCTCAGTTATACAAACAAAATTCAATCGTCATGATTGCTAACGCATTTTTTTTTTTGTTTTTCATAATTTCGAATTTCTAGATTGTGTTCCAGTTAAATCAATAATAATTTCACATTAACACTGAATAATTTAGGTTGAGTAATGCGAAGTGTTGTTGTAATAAAATTGGACATTTTAAATTTAAAGTTTTTTTTTTGTTTGTTTGGTGGTTGAATAGATGCACGGTGAGATGATATCACATCCAGCATACAAACCCCCAATTTTGCTATTGAAATTTATCTCCAACGGAAATTGATTTAATTTAATAAACAATAAAAAAAAACAATTCTGGTACTGGTGAATTTCTCGAAATTCGTAATATGTATTAGAGTTTATGATATTTATGTTAGGGTGATTATAATAATGGCGATTAAGTAAGGAATTTTCATTTTCACCTATATTATTATACAAAATAAGATAAAACGAGTTTCAGTTGTGAAAAACTAATTTTTTATTCCATAAAATACTTTATGGAAATCTATGTATAACTGAGATAAAGTTAAAAAGCGTTTCAGTTGAAAATTACGACATATAACGAATTAGAAGCCTCCACCATTAACAGATTAGTTATTTTGTAAATAACGATTATTATTTTTATAAAAAATAATTAATAAAAATTATAAAATCAGATTTTTTATATATATTTGTTAATTGACAAAATAAATAAAATAATAACAATATTAAACTAACAGGATGAAAGACCATGAGTCGTCTTTCATCCTGTTAGTTTAATATTGTTATAATTTTATTTATTTTTTTAAATATTGTACATACCAAATAAGATTGTGGCACATTGAACGACTTCCTCGCCTCCCCTTTGGGCATGAACACGGGCTCCTGGGGCCTGTCGAACAACAGGAGGAGGTTGTTCTTCTTCTCGGCGTCGGTTGCCATTTTCGATTCGGGTGGTTCACAGGGAAAGACTGGATTCAATTAAAAATCCGCCGGTATTTATACGAGCGATTGCGATTGATAAGAAGCTGCCCGTCTGAAATAACAGGAAAATGTCGCGGTTTCTGCGGTTATTTTCGGCCCAAACTAACACCTTAACGTAACACGATTATTATACGTGGAGTTTAACAACAAAACGCACAGTTAATATAATAAAATTTAATGTTTTAAAATGTGTAACAATATATGATACCTGAAAGGGTATGAGGTTTTGAAAAGAAGAAAAATATGTAACGAGAAGATTAATTTAACTTTAAGAAACATGAACGGGTATAAGGATTCGAGAAGAATAAGAAAAATATGAAATAAAATAGCATTTTTATCATAATAATAATATTTATTTAAGAGAATCAACAAATATATAAAGGTATAAATTTATAATAAAATCGCAAACAATAATGTGTGTAAAGTCTATTTTTTGTTTATTAATAAGACCAAATTTAGGACGTGTAAAATTATAGGATGTTTCAATGGATGAACAAACGTCCATTTTTAAAATACTTAAATTATTTACGTCGAAAAATATATAATAAGTGAAGGAAAAATAATTAATTAATTATTCATTTGTGTAAATTATTTTTATTTAAGTCTTCAACCAAATTGTTTATTAGCTGCTTAAATACCTTCTTAAGGTTTCGGTTTAGTAGAAAGAGATAGCTATATAGTAAAATGGAATTAATCGTTTGAAAAAAGAGCCATTATTTTGGATTTAATAATATTTACATTTTTTATCTACCAAGTATAAAGTATCAGTCTAAATAAAAAATAATATTAATATTATTTTTCCTGTATTACGTAATTGTAATTTGGAAATGGAGATTCCGTTAATAAAGTAAATTGAAATTGAAAATTGAAATTTACTAGTTCAAGTTAGAAAAGAAAATTGTAAGATATAATGAAATTAATAGGTCATGTCTGCTAAGTTATCTGAATGCAGAATTTAGTGAAATCCTTTAAATTTTCATTGCACAAGTTTTTATTACCAAAAATATAATTTGAAATTTACTATAAATTTGATCAATTTTCATTGTTTTTCATAAATATTTTTCACACAAACTAAACATTAACATAATTTTTAATTCATCTGATGAAATTCCTGCTTATTTTAAGATTACTTTAATGTGTAATACAATATTTTTCATTGATCACAACAGCAATCTAACTCAAATTAGTGATTGCCAATATTTATATAGCTATCTCTTTCGTCTAAACCGCACCCTTAAATTATTTTCAAACGTCTTTTCATTTAATTTAGGGTGTGTTTCGTGAACAATTTCCATCATAAGTAGTATTGAAAAAAAAAATTAGAATTAAAAACATTCTCCACAATCTCGTAGAAGATACTAGTTTTTTTTTTCTTTATTATTATTTAAGTGCGTGCAAGATTGACAATGGTGGCATTCAACGACTTAATATCGCCGTCCTCGGGGATGCTGATTTGGAATTGCAGGAGCACGACCAAATAAGTCACCATCGTTGCCAACAGCTGGAATTAAGAAAGAGTGAATAATTAATAATGCTTCTAATATTTAAATATTAGAAGTTCAAAATTTAATAATAATAATAAATATGAAAAGGCTGAAAGACCTAAAGTCGATAGCCATTTATAAGTATATATTAAATGTATTGTATAGTAATTTGAAATCAAAAATGTACCAACAAAAAAAATGTGTATTTTTACATGTTTCATATTAATCATTTAATTCTCTATATTTAAATAAAAATATATGTCCTTTCTCCTACTAATTTTTATTAAACTAAATATATTTCGGAAACTATGTTTCCATCCTTAGTAGTGAAGTTTAAATAAATAAGTAAGAGAAAGAACAACTATTTTTATTTAAATAATTAAAGTCTCAACAACCAACATAAAAAAGATTAATCCTCTATAATTGAACTTTTTTTGTCTAATAAACCATAGAGGATTATTATTATTTATGAGTAAATAAAATGTGTATATTTACATATTTCTTCTTAATCATTTAATCCTCTATAATTGAGCTTTTTTGTGTAATGAACTATAAAAAGTATTATTATTATTTATATTGAGACAAACAGGCGATTTTTAATTAAACCCGAAATAAAATGGATTCCTCTCGACGAGAGTCATTCGGTTTTCGTAAGCGTTTCGCCGCAAATAAAATATTTACTTACGGACTTAAATAAGTTTCGATTGACGTCAAAAAATCCGCCTAGGCTCATATCGGTCGGATTCATCTCGGTCGCTCTCAGAAACATAGTTATCTGAAAAACAAAAAGAAATTAGTGAATGAATAAGAAAATTAGTTGGATAGTTTTATCATTGAATATGAATTCATTCATTCAAAAAAAAAAAACATTACAAACTCCGAATAAATACCGTATAAAACCAAAATAAGAAAGAAATCAACACTTCTAATCACACTGACCGAGAAAGCCTACACGGTTTGAGAAGGAATTTTGCTTGTAAGGAAATGCAAAATGATTAAATTTAAATTTCCTCTTTTTTGGAAATTACTTGTTTTTTTTTAAACAAAGTTTCCATTTTTTTCTAGTAAATGTCATAAATTGAAATGGAGATCCTTGTGGAACCCCTGAAGTGGAATAATAAGGGTCCGATTTCACGCCATGACGAAAATATTCACAAATGAGTATCTTGTTCATTTTATTTAAAAAGCCTTTTGATAATTGGTTGAATAAACTTCAATCAATTTTAATAAACTCCGAATAAATGCCGTATAAAACCAAAATAAGAAAGAAATCAACACTTCTAATCATACTGACCGAGAAAGCCTACACAGTTTGAGAAGGAATTTTGCTTGTAAGAAAATGCAAAATGATTAAATTTAAATTTCCTCTTTTTGGGAAATTACTTGTTTTTTTTAAAACAAAGTTTCCATTTTTTTCCAGTATATGTCATAAATCGAGATCCTTGTGGAACCCCTGAAGTGGAATAATAGGGGTCCGATTTCACGCCATGAAGAAAATATTCATAAATAAATCAAGTGTGTTTTTCAAACTATTAATAATGAGTATCTTGTTCATTTTATTTAAAAAGCCTTTTGATAATTGGTTGAATAAAATTCAATCAATTTTAATAAAAAAAATATTATTTATTCAATTAATTTAATGAAATTAAATAAAAATAATTTAAAAATAATTAATAAAATATTTCCTTTTGTATCTCAGTGTCAAAATAATTTGAAAATAATGAATAAATTATATTTTAGCTCTGTGACAATGACTAAACGAGGAAATAATTTAATAGTTATTTTCAAATATGTAATTCATTCAATCAATTTGATTTCCGAGTACGTAAGTTCGCTTTCCATTTAGTGAAAAAAATTTGAATCAAATGTGATTATCAAAAATTAATTTCATTAATTATATATATATATAATCTAAAATCCCCATCTACCATAATGGTGGTGTAGGGATGAATTTCATTAAATTAAAAATATAGAATAAATCACTTAATTATGTCTCTCTTACTATGTAAAATAAACCATTTTTTTTATTCTATATTTTTAAACCTTCAAAAATGTTTCACCAAGTGTTAATGGGGAAATTAATAAAATATGCAATAAAATTAATTTACAATAAATTATAAATATTTATAATTTGCAATGTAATTAATTTAAAATAAACTATTAATACAATCTTTTCTAGAAAAACAATTTAATAATCGTTGAATTCGAAATTAAAGGCAATTGGTTTGATTCACTTATTTTTTATTTTCCAACAAGTTTCGATTTATCGTCACTATCAATGAAAAAATGACAAATCAAGTATAATTTCCTCCTCGCAATATTCTCAACTGAAAATTATTCATTTTGATGATTTTACTAGGACGTAATTTATTTTCGACCCAGTTTCAATGAACCCCGCACCGAAAATTTACTAGCGCGAGAATATTTTTATTTACGGCGAGAGCTTTTCCATAACTTTAATATCCCATCGTGCTTTTATTATTTCAACGCACATAAAATTGCAATAAAACCCTTCGGCCTTTCGTTTTACAAGCGGACGGGCATAAAAATATGTTTTCTCTAGAACGTAAATATTTAATTAAGATAAGTACACAAAGTGGAATTTTATTATTAGGAATATTTAATCACGAGATCGATATATAATTATTATATGAATTATTACACATTTATTTATTCAATAATCGAATTAATTTTAGTACTTATGCGTTAATATTGATTCGAAATCTTAACTAATAACGTTAAATCAACATTAAAACAATATTAATCGATAAGACAACTATTTGTTAACGATTTTGTTCATATTAAAATAAAGAATTACTTAAAAAATAATCTGTTAACATTCATATCGCTAAATAAGGTAAAGTAAAGCTAAATGTAATAAAAATAATACATTTGCGGCTTGATTTAAAATCGAAATAATCTTAATTAATACTAAATTAAGCGATTAATTCAGGAGAACGTCTCGTTTTCTATCCAATTGAACGGAAATTGTAAAATCGATGCGGCGAAACTATTTTCCTCCTCATTAACCTTCAAGTTTGTTAAACAAACATTTCTCCAACTTTATCGATTTCGCCTCCGGCTTCGGCTCAATTGCACAATGTTACAATTAATGTCAATTTAATTTTAATAGAAGATAGAATTATTTGCCAGTATAAATGTTTTAATCTAGGATCCGTCTGAATAAAGATAATTGTTTCCGTAACGCATATTTAATTGAATAACTCGACTAGTTTCTGGTTATTTAAATAAAAATAGTTGCACTTTCTCTTGCTTATTTTTTATTAATATATATATATATATATATATATAAATTAACTTTACTGTTCCACGATTTGTCTTTTTTTAAGAATTTATTTTATAACAACGACGTTACACGTTCTAACTCTAATACGTATCTAAATATATCTAAATACAATTTATATTACAATAAAGTGACGAATGAGCATAAGATAATAATTAGCAGAGTAATCAATTTACAGAGTATGTAAAAATGAACAATTAATTCTATTCATAATAATAAATGAAGTCCATTGTGTTGGCGTTAGGAAACTTATATATATATATTCAATGACCCTTTCTACCCATATGGGTGTAGGGTTATTTTTTATTAAACTATATTTCCATCTTCAGTAGTTTCTGGTTGTTTATCAGATCATCCTCAAGATAATTTAAAATAAAAATGAGGTGACATTTCGAAACTGATCGAGAATTTTTTTAGTTTGATTTCAACATACCTCGTGCTGTGCATCGTCATTCATCCAAGACAGCTCGACCAGCAGGAGCTTCTTCTGAAAGTATACTCTTACGCAGTTCGAAGCGTAATGGGCTTCATCGCAAATGTAGTACAGCAAGGCGACGGACGAGAAGGCCGTCATCGTCAGTCCGATGTCTTTTATGCTGAAACCTTCCTGCAGTGTCGACAGCAAGCCGTAGATGGTCAGGGTGATTATGAGAAAGAGGTAGAGGCACAGAAATGTCAGGACGTAGCACGAACCCAAGCCCACGTCTCTGGTGATCCTGGCCAGAAGCATCCAAAGGGCTCGAAAATCCGCCACTCGCGATGAAGGACCTTGAAAATGAAGAAAGAAAGAAATCGAAATAAAAGCGAGGTTTTTTACCCCAAGTAAAATTACCGATAATTCATTATTTAAATGAGAATCAATAACAACTTTGAAGTGGTTAATTTTTTTAATATAGTATATAAAGAAAACAAAATTACTTTTTTATACCACTTGGATTTTTTATTAATCGTGATTAGTTTCGATAATAAAAAATCAAAGTGGTATAAAAAAGTAATTTTGTTTTCTTTATATACTATATTGAAAATGTACCATCAAGTTAACGCCGACAAAATTAAAGAATTTGTTTTTTTTTTAATTTTAAAGCTTAAAATTGTAGCGAACAATTTTAACGCCGACAAAATTAAATAATAATTTTTTAATTTGAAAGCTTAAAATTGTAGCGAACAAGTGAAACAAATTAAGTGTTTATCTAAATAAATAACATAAATATATATATATATATAATCAGTATCCCCTTTTACCATATGATGTCGGGTTAACATAAATATAATATTTTCACAATTTTTCCATATAAGTGGGGAAATTATCCAAGAAAATGCGAAATTAAGTTTGGGGTTGCTTGCAGAAGATATGCTTGAACAAGTAAAAAAGCAAAGAAAGTTATCGAAAAAAAAAATTCTAAATTAAATTTAAAGTTGTCTCGTTGAAAAACTATTTGAACAATAGATGGCGCTTTATGCCTTTTCTTTGAGTGATATGTTTCAACAAGTAAAAAAGCAAAGAAAGTTATGAAAAAAAAATGCTAAATTAAATTTAAAGTTGTCTCGTTGAAAAACTATTTGAACAATAGATGGCGCTTTATGCCTTTTCTTTGAGTGATATGTTTCAACAAGTAAAAAAGCAAAGAAAGTTATCGAAAAAAAATGCTAAATTAAATTTAAAGTTGTCTCGTTGAAAAACTATTTGAACAATAGATGGCGCTTTGTGCCTTTTCTTTGAGTGATATGTTTCAACAAGTAAAAAAGCAAAGAAAGTTATGGAAAAAAATGCGAAATTAAATTTAAAGTTGTCTCGTTGAAAGAGTGAACAATAGATGGCGCTTTGTGCCTTTTCTTTAAGTCTACCTATTAACTGCCCAGAATTGTATGCAAAAGAAATTAAGTTCAAAGTTGTTTCAACAAGGAATACGCAAAAAAGTAATCAAAGAAAATACGAAATGAGTTTAAAGCTGCCTCGTTAAAAACGTAACTGAACAATAGATGGCGCTTCGGGTGATTTATCTGGCGTCTTTTGGATCTCATATATATTTAATAATATATAATATTTAAGTTTACCTTTTACTTTTGTTGAATTAGATGCGAAAGCAATTGAGTTTGAAGTTGTTTTATGGAAGATATGCATTAAAGAATATTATCGAAGAAAATACAAAATTAAGTTATTGACCTCGTCAAACAATCTTGAAAATAGATGAACAATAGATGGCGCTTTGCGTGATTTATCTGACGTCTTTTGGATCTCATCAAATCAGTGTATTCTACATGCATTGCCTTGATGAAGGTAGTCGAACAAGACTACTTTGAGTTATTTATTTAGCGTTTGGATAACTTCAGTTTTTTCAAACAAGTGTGTTTTCAATTGAAAATAGATGAACGATAGATGGCGCTTTGCGTGATTTATCTGGCGTTTGAACAACTTCAGTCTTTTGGATCACATCAAATTAATGTGTTCCACATGCATTGCCTTGATGAAGGTAGTCGAACAAGAGATGGCGCTTTGAGTTATTTATCTAGCGTTTGGATAACTTCAGTTTTTTTTACCTTTCAAACAAGTGTGTTTCACTTGAAAGTATATGAACGATAGATGGCGCTTTGCGTGATTTATCTGGCGTTTGAACAACTTCAGTCTTTCGGATCTCATCAAATCAGTGTGTTCCACATGCATTGTCTTGATAAAGGTAGTCGAACAAGAGATGGCGCTTTGAGTAATTTATCTAGCATTTGGATAACTTCAGCTATTTTTGGAACTTTTCAAACAAGTGTGTTTCACTTGAAAGTAGTTGAACGATAGATGGCGCTTTGCGTAATTTATCTGGAGTTTGAACAACTTCAATCTTTTGGATCTCATCAAATCAGTATGTTTCACGTGTAATGCCTTGATAAAGGTAGTCGAACAAGAGATGGCGCTTTGTGTTATTTACCTAGCGTTTGGATAACTTCAGCTTCAACTTCACTTGTTTGAAAAGATCCAAAAAAGTGTGTTTCACTTGAAAGTAGTTGAATCATAGATGGCGCTTTGCGTGATTTATCTGGCGTTTGAACAACATCAGTCTTTTGGATCTCTTCAATCCACCGTGTTCCACATGCAATGCTTTGATGAAGTTAGCCGAACAATAGATGGCGCTTTGCGCGATTTAGCATTTACTTGTATTGAATCAGATGCAAAAGAAAAACAATAATGCGAAAGCAAGGAGAACATAAAATCTTCTTTTATTTTATGTTTATATTATTTATGGTGAAACAATATTAATTCTAAAAGTTTTAGGATAAGACAAATTTATATTCAATTCAGCTTTTAAACAATATGTGTATTATAATAAATGGAATACCGCGCAAGCGCCATCTTTTGCCTAACCATTTTAACCGTATTAGAAGATCAACCGCCTTCATAAAAGCATTACACATGGAACACACTGGTCTGATTCTTCTTTCTTTCTTAATCTTATCCTCTTTTACCCGTATTGGGTGTCGAGGTTACTGGTCTGATTCAATTTTTGAAAAAACGAAATGGCCATCACTGGTTTTATCCATACGCTGGTGGTTGAAAATTTTATTAAACATTTCTGTTATTTGTGTTGTTAGAGTGGGTGAAGATCAAGTAATATAAGAAAATAATACGAGGTATTATAAATTGAAAATAATATTTATTCTTATGACAAAAATTACAAAATAAGAAAATTAAAATCATTACAGTATTATACATTATTCTAAATCTACTTTCTTTTTCTGGACGACAATTTAATTAACATTTTCTATATTTAATTGAATAATTATAAGTTTTTCGTATAAATTAAATATAAAAATAATATGAAAAATAATTATAAGTTTTTCATATAAATTAAATATGAAAAACTTATAATTATTCAATTAAATATAAAAAATGTTAATTAAATTGTCATCCAGAAAAATAGAGTAGATTTAGAATAATGTAAAATACTGTAATGATTAATATAATGATAATTATAATATAGCTAATTTCATTTATAAAGAATTCTAAAAGTTTAGGATAAGGAATGTTGTTTAAAAGCTGAATCGAATATAAATTATATTCGATTCGAATATAAATTATATTATATTTATTATATATAAATTATATAAATTATATTCGATTCAGCTTTTAAACAACATTTGTATTATAATAAATGGAAGACGAAATTATTTTACATACTATTAGAATATTTTACGTTGCTAATTATATTGAAGCTAAACCTAATCGAGCAATCAATAGATGGAAAATCTAACATCTCTGTTCCCCGTTGCACACTCTCGCAATGGAAAAGAACGTTTCCTCCATGTACCTCTTGAAGTCGCACCTCTCGTGCTGTCCACTATGTGTGTGGTTACACAAAACCGGCCCTTTGATGACAATCCAAGCGCAAATGTCATCGACGTCATGTTTGTTGTTCCAAATCGGCTCGTACTCGCAACCCAACAAGCAATGCTCACATCTGCTCAGTAAAACGTCTTCGTAATTGTGGAAATATCTGCACAGGTTCTTCTCGCATTTTCCCTTGAGTTGCCGTATCACTTCCGGTTCGAAGCTGGCGCGGATTTGCCGGCGCAATTCGTTGATGTGGTCGAGATATATTTGGTAGGTTTTGGCGTAAATGTCTCTTGCTCTATTGGGGTCTTTTAGACATTGGCAGTATTGGGTTATGCTGCTGTCGCAATCGATTTGGGCATTGATCTAATAATTAAAATATTGAAGAAGAAAAAAAGTTGAATTAAATAGTAATGATTAATAAAAAAAATGTTCAACCAGCATTCATCTAGCGTATGGTTTGTAAATACATTTGCAAACCATACGCTAGCTAGAATGCTGGTTGAAGATTTTTTTTATCGATTTTTCAAAGCTTGTTGAAAGTCCGCAGCTACGTTTGTAGCAACAGCTCCAATAAAATTGCAGTGTAAGTAACAAAAGCCTCCACGATTACCATTCGTGGAAGCTTTTGTTACTTACACTGCAATTACTTATTAATTTTGCAAGGCCTTTTCGGTTTTTAGGACCTCGTCAGACCTTAATGAAAACAGTTTAACGGATGATTTGTGGTCCGAAAGACCGAAATAGCCATCACCAGTTATCCATACATTAGATGAATGGATACTGATGAAGATTTTTGTTGGTGAATACGTGAAGTTTCTTGATATAATATAATATTTTATTTCTTTCTTCAAGGAATAAAATATTATTATATTATATTATATTATATTATATTATATTATATTATATTATATTATATTATATTATATTATATTATATTATATTATATTATATTATATTATATTATATTATATTATATTATATTATATTATATTATATTATATTATATTATTCCTTTCTTTAATGAATAAAATATTATTATATTATACAAGTCTGATGAACCAAATCATGATATTCATACGTTTGATGAATGGAAAACTGGTCTGACGAGGTCCGAAATAACGGCCAGTTATCCGTGAGCTAGATGAATGGTGCTTGAACATTTTATTAAATGAATTTCGTTCGATATTCTCATAAACAGGATAAGTTTGCCCAAGACTGGATTGAGACAATTTTTCGGCAAGGGTCGTCGCTATAAACTTTAGTTAATATAATGAAATAATAACATTTGTTGTTGTTCTTAGCTCTTAGATATAAATCTTTAGTTAATATAATGAAATAATAACATTTATTGTTGTTCTTAGCTCTTAGATATAGATCTTTAGTTAACATAATGAAATAATAACATTTATTGTTGTTTTAGCTCTTAAATATATTTAGTTAATATAATGAAATAATAACATTTTTTGTTTTATATCAATTATTAACGGAATGTGTATTTTTTTATATTTCTTTACACATTTTTTAAGACTATAGAAAAAATCTTTACTTACCAAAACAATGCATCCAATGACTGTGAAGAAAAACACTCGAAGAGCCAACATTGTAGACTGAATATAAAATCGCAGCACCCTTTCCGCTTTATATACAAAACGCGTTGGTTATTGCAGAAAAAACAAATGTACAAAATAAACAACTTTATCTTTTTTTCTGATATTTGCATAGATTTCTCAATAATGCGCCGCTGTTATTGTTGTTTTTGTGTAAATTAAAATTGCATTCGTTTGTATAAACCGTGCAAGATGAATAACATTAATAAGAAAATAATTATTTTTTTAATAATAATAATAATGTTTATTGCCCAACAGGAAATAAATTCCCAATTACAAGACAATTTAGTATTAACAAAACGCATTAAAAGTAACAATCTTTAGCTACTGCAACTTCATTTTTAGATTTGCAAATGTCTTTACTTACCAATATTTTTCAAAGCTTGTTGAAAGTCCTCAGCTACGTTTGTGGCAACGGCTCCAATGACATTGCAGTGTAAGTACCAAAAGCCTCCAATAACGAATGGTAAAGTGTTTACGTAGCAATAAGGAACCACCTTAAAGAAAAAAATATATTATTAAATTTAAGAAATTTATTTGATTTTTTTATAAATGTTTCAATTGAGTTAGTTACGTGATGAAGATAATAACTTGATTACAAATATTTAGAAAGGTTTCTTCACTACTTTGTGTGTAACCAAATTTGTTTACAACACTTCAGGGTGAGGGTGTTTGTAGCATATCCACAAGAAATATTAATTTGCACTGTCTCTTATTTTTTTTTTATGTAAAACATATTTTTGTGGAAATTATTGTTTTATGTAATGGCTTTTCACTACCAGTAGTATCTTTTTTTCTATTATAGAAGCTTGATGGAATATTAAAAACATTTTTTATACTACAAATCAATCAAAGATTATGTCTCAGATCCATTAAGGATTATGTAGCAAATCCATGAAACATTTTGCTACAAATCTATCAGAGATTATGCTGCAAATCCATTAAAGATTATGTCCATCAAAGATTATATTGAAAATCTATGAAGGATTATGCTACAAATTCATCAAGGATTATGTTACAAATTCATCAAATATTATGTTGCAAATCTAACAAGGATTATGCTGCAAACCCATCAAAGATTATACTGACAATCTATCAAGGATTATGCTGCAAATCTATGAAGGATTGCGCTGAAAATCCATCAAAGATTATGCTGAAAATTCATCAAGAATAATACTGAAACTCGATGAATGATTATGGTACAAATCCATCAAGGATAATGCTGCAAATCTATCAAATATTATGTTGCAAATCTAACAAGGATTATGTTGCAAATCTATGAAAGATTGTGCTGCAAATCTATTAGAGATTATGCTTCAAATATATTTAGGATTATGCTGCAAATCCATCAAAGATTATACTGACAATCTATCTAGGATTATGCTGCAAACCCATCAAAAATTGTACTGACAATTTACGAAGAATTATGCTGCAGTTCCATCAAAGATATTGCTGAAAATCTATCAGAGATAATGCCGCAAATCAATGTAGGATTGTGTTAAGAACCCATAAAAGATTATACTGACAATTTATGAATGATTATGCTGCAAATCTATGACGCGCTGCGCTGCAAATTCATCAAGAATAATACTGAAACTCGATGAATGATTATGGTACAAATCCATCAAGGATTATGCTGCAAATCTATCAAATATTATGTTGCAAATCTAACAAGGATTATGCTGAAAATCTATGAAAGATTGTGCTGACAATTTACGAAGAATTATGCTGCAAATTCAACAAAGATTATGCTGCAAATCTATCAAATATTATGTTGCAAATCTAACTAGGTTTATGCTGCAAATCTATGAAGGATTGTGCTGCAAATCCATCAAAGATTTTGCTCCAAATCAATCAGAGATTATGCTGCAAATCTATGTAGGATTATGCTGCAAACCCATCAAAGATTGTTCTGACTATTTACGAAGGATTATTCTGCAAATTCAACAAGAATTATGCTGCAAATCTATGAAGGATTGTGCTGCAAATCAATCAAAGATATTGCTCCAAATCTGTGTAGGATTATGCTGCAAACCCATCAAAGATTATACTGACAATTTACGAAGGATTATGCTGCAAATCTATGTCGGGTTGTGCTGCAAATAAATCAAAGATATTGCTCCAAATCTGTGTAGGATTATGCTGCAAACCCATCAAAGATTATACTGACAATTTACGAAAAATTATGCTGCAAATCTATGATGGATTGCGCTGTAAATCCATTAAAGATTATGATGCAAATTTATCAAGAATAATACTGAAACTCTATGAAGGATTATGCTGCAAATTCCTCAAGGATTATGCTGCAAATCCATCAAAAATTATGTTGCAAATATAACTGGGATTATGCTGCAAATATATGTAACATAATACTGCAAATCCATCAAATATTATTCTGACAATCTATGAAGGATTATGCTGAAAATTCAACAAGGATAATGTAGCAAATCTATGACGAATTTTGCTGCAAATCAATCAAAGATTATGCTGCAAATTCATCAAGAATAATACTGTAACTCTATGAAAGATTATGCTATAAATCCATCAAGGAAGGATTGTGCTCCAAATTCATAGAAGATTATGTCACAAACCCATCAAAGATTATGCAGCACATACATCAAGGATTATATTGAAAATCTATGAAGGATTATGCTACAAATCTACGACGGATTGTGACGCAAATCCAACAAAGATTATGCTGCGATTTCATGAAAAATAATACTGAAACTCTCTGAAGGATTATGCTGCAAATCTACGAGGAATTGAGCTGCAAATCCATCAACTATTATGTTGCAAATCTAACTAGGATTATGCTGCAAATCCATCAAAGATATAGCTGCAAATATATCAGAGATTACGCTACAAATTTATGTAGGATTATGCTGCAAACCCATCAAAGATAATAACGACAATTTACCAAGGATTTTGCTGCAAATTCAACAAGGATTATGCAGCAAACCTATGACGGATTGCGCTGTAAATTCATTAAAAATTATGCTGCAAATATATCAAGAATAAAATATTGATACTCTATAAAGGATTATGCTACAAATCCATCAAATATTATGCTGCAAATTCATAAAATATTATGTTGCAAATCTAGCTAGGATTATGCTGTAAATCTATGAAGGCTTGTGCTGCAAATCCATCAAAGATATAGCTGCAAATATATCAGAGATTATGCTACAAATCTATGTAGGATTATGCTGCAAACCCATCAAAGATTATACCGACAATTTACCAAGGATTATGCTGCAAATTAAACAAGGATTATGCTGCAAACCTATCACGAATTGCGCTGCAAATTCACTAAGGATTATGCTACAAATCCATCAAATATTATGCTGCAAATCTATGAAGGCTTGTGCTGCAAATCCATTAAAGATATTGTTGTAAATATATCAGAGATTTTGCTACAAATCTATTTAGGATTATGCTGCAAACCCATCAAAGATATAAAGACAATTTACCAAGGATTATGCTGCAAATCCATTAAATATTATGTTGCAAATCTATGAAGGATTGTGCTGCAAATATTGCTGCAAATCTATCAGAGATTATGCTGCAATTCTATGTAGGGTTATGCTGCAAACCCATCAAAGATTATACTGACGGATTATATGATATATAATTATATGAAGGATTATGCTGCAAATCTATGACGAATTGTGCTGCAAATCTATCAACGATTATACTGCAAATTTATCAAGAGTAATACTGTAACTCTATGAAAAATTATGCTACAAATTCATCAAGGATTATACTGTAAATCCATTAAATATTATATTGAAAATCTAACAAGGATTATGCTGCAAATCTATGAAGGATTGTGCTGCAAATCCATCAAGGATTATGCTGCAAATCCATCAAAGATTATGCTGCGAATTCGACCAAATATTTTGCTGCAAATTTATCAAAGATGTTGCTGAAAATCCATCAAGGATTGGTTTTAAAAAAATATGAAGCATTAAGCATTATTTGTAATCAATTGGGTTGCAATACTTAGAAACTTTTCTTCACTACTTTATTACCAATTAAACTTATTGCAAGTGAAGTATTGAAGAAACATTTCTAAAAGTCTTTTAATTTTTGTTTCGTTATTTTTTATCTTACTTGAACAATTCTAAAATGCACCATCGTGGCGTGCGTAATAACCATAACAGCGCAGGACAAAACGGGCAGGACTATGGTAATAACAAGCGGTTTATTCCCTAGAAACACCGGCAACTTCTTACTCTCGACCTTCTCGTAAATCCTCTCGAAAACCAACCAATCGGCAAACACCCTCCCCAGACGCCTGCACTCGAACCAGGAAATCGGCGTCATCACGATCGGGATCAAGTAAACGGAAAACAAATACCCGATCACCGCCTCCTCGAACCGCCCCTCGGCCGTCGTTATTATCTCAACCGAATCCCATTTAATGTAACCGATGTAGGCTAAAGTGATTAGAAACACCACCAGGGAGAAGATCATCAGCGGGGGGAGGATCGTGAAGGCGCCTTTTGCGGCGTAGCCGGCCGGGAATATGCCGAGGATTCTCAGGAGGATGAACATGGGTTTCAGGGCTTCGTAGACCATGCTGGTTTGGTTTTGGAAGGCCTTGATTGGTATGGGTTGGTTGGCGGGGGCTACTTTTGTGATTGCGGCCGGTGGGTAGAAGTTGGCTCCTTCTAGGAACACGCTCTTTCTGGGCTTGCTGTTGAAGGTGTTCCCGTGGTGGATTTGCTCGCCGAAGCCTTGCCTCCCAAAATTATTAGTAGAATACATTTTTATGCTGATTTTAAATTACTAAAAATTTCACTTTATTTTAAAATAAATTTTTAATTTTGTTGTTAAAACTTTATTGAAACGAAACAATTACTTGTACTTTTAAAATACATATATCACTTTTATTTTAAAATATATCTTGATTTCGTAATTCTAGTAAGCAGATTGGTAAAAAATATTAACACTCTTCAATGCTAAATTGATCTAACATTGAAAACCATTTCAGAATTCACGCATAATTCGAATTTACTCTTAATCCGTATGGTGTTTCCCTCAGAACTGAGAATTTCTGGAGAATTCATGTGGAATTATTTGCTCTTCGGTTATTAATACTGACCTCGTGATTAAAACGGCTGTGTTTGCACAGGGTGAAAAATTAAGGGGGTCAAGTTCTTCGATTTGTACAATTGACGTTCGAGGCTTCGCTTTTTTACGTTCTCCTCGATCTATTTTTCATTGGTGCCTCTAATGTGCCCAATTTCTTTAAAAAGAAACCGCGTTGAATTAGATTAATTGAAATCTAAAACATAAGAAATATTATTTTTTTCTGGGCAATTATAGATTAGATAATTAAATTAAATATGGATTATATAAATTTTATGCCTGAAAGACCGATGTTCGACAGCTATTTAGTAAGAATATTATATAAAATGTGTTGTATTATACTTAATGTAAATTCTACAATAAAGATTATATATATATATATATATATATATAAACAATAAAAAATATCGAGAAAAAAGGTATATATATATATATATATATATATATATATATATATATATATTAAATTCAATTAGCTACTTTACTTTCTTATTTATACTTACTTCAGAAAATTCTATGCCAAAAAAGGAAAAATGTATCATAAACTATAAATTAAAAAACACATGGTATTGTTTCACTGATCAGTAAAACAATACCAAGTATTTTTTAATTAATAGCCAAAATATTTCAGCGTGTGGTGATTAATTAATTAAAGACATAAAAAAGTATCTTTTAATTTAGCTAAAGCAGCTAAGTTGAAGTTTTCTATTAAAAGAGCTTTCTGAAATCTCGGAAATGTACTTTTTCAAATAATCATTTAAGTTTAATTAAAGTTTTCACTCATAAATTATAAAATTTTAATAAAAACTCGATAGCAAGAAAAAAATCACTTCTAAAATATTATTTTACAATGTAAATTTAAAAAATCATTATTTTTTTATAAATAAAATATTTTTCTACATTTAAGATTGTAAAACAGAGTAATTAATAACAAATTTAAATAAATTTGAATTTTAAAATATTTCTGCAGCCGATTATATGCAACCCGACTTCCACTGCCGTGCAAGTCGGGTTGCGTATAGCTGAAATAAAATCACTTTTAATACATTATTTTATAATGTTTATAAAAAAAATAATACAGCACTAAACGTAAATAATTGGATTTTCCTACATTATAAGATTGAAAAACTGAATAATTACCAACAAATTTAAATGAATTTGAAATATAAAATATTCCTCCAACCGATTGTATGCAACCCAATCTCCACGCCTGTGCAAATCGGGTTGCGCATTATCGAAATAAAATTATTTCTAAAACATTATTTCATAATAATATTAATAAAAAATGCACCACTGAACGTAAATAATTAGATTTTCCCACCTTCTAAGATTTAAAAAACTAAATAATTGCTAACAAATTTAAATTAATTTGAAATATAAAATATTCCTCCAACCGATTGTATGCTACCCAATCTCCACACCTGTGCAAATAGGGTTGCATATTGTTGAAATAAAATTATTTCTAAAACATTATTTTATTATAATATTAATAAAATAATGCAGCAGTGAACGTAAATAATTGTATTTTCCTGCCTTTTAAGATTGAAAAAGCTGAATAATTGCTAACAAATTTAATTGAATTTGAAATTTAAAATATACCTCCAAACGATTGTATGCATCCCAATCTCCACACCAATGCAAGTTGGGTTGCGTATAGTTAAAACGAAATAATTTTTAAACTATTATTTTACAATCTGAAGGGATATAAGTCCGAGAAGTAATTATTTTAATGTATATATGTTTTAAAGCACGTATGAAAAGTAAGTTGAAAAAAGTCGCAGTAGCTAAAGGGAAGTAATTAATTAATAATTAATTATTTTCAATTTCTTTTTAATTAAATTATTTCAAATAATACTCATTTATATTAAAATCTCAATCTTATAAACATTATTAAAGTTTCATTATTTTTTCATGTATAATTTTAGTATAAATAAGATAACACGCAAGTTTTTTTTTAAAGGAAATCATTTCATAAATATTATTTGACAATATTAATCGAAAAATTTGCAGCGTTAAACGTAACAATCAGATTTTTTTATTTAAAATTTAAAAAAATAGAATAATTAATAATACATTTAAATAAATTTCAAATATTAATTTAAATATTTTGATATCTGATTGTATGCAACCCAATCTCCATACCAATGCAAGTCGGGTTGCGTACATTTGAAATAAAATCTATTTTAAAATATTATTTAAAATCGGGGCTATTCCACAGAAGAAATGTTAAATTTAACGTGCACTTTATTCTTTATTGTCACAATATAAGTAAGTTTTCTAATTGTTACAGATTCTTAGATTGTCAGGCAAATTATAACGCTTACGTTAAATTGATTTTTGCGTACAGAATAACCCTGAATATAATTAACGTGCACGTTATTCTTTATTGTCACAATATAAATGAGTTTTCTAATTGTTATATATTCTTAGATTGTCAGGCTAATTATAACGCTTACGTTAAATTTATTTTTTCGTACAGAATAACCCTGAATATATACAAAAATATGCAGCATTAAATCCAAAATTTTGTTTTTTTTTGCTATATTAGCATTAATTTATTCTTGCTTGTTTATATATATATATAATGTGCATATATAATATAACATAAATTTAAATTCAAATTTGATTCAACTCAAATAGATTTACTGTATTAATAATTACAATACATGTTTGTATTATCGCCCAGAGGTCTTTTTGCCTAAGCTTTATTTATTTTCCATAAATTTCTTAAAAACATTTTATTCATAAATATAATTTTTATGTACTATATCTATGATTTTATTAATATAGGTAGGCAACACAATATGCGTCTGACTTTTCCAAAAATTAATAGATAAAAATATTTCGATTTTTCAAGAATTACTCCTTTTTAAATTAATTATGAATTAATAAATATTTCTAAAACATATTTCAGAACACGATTAAAGCAAAAACCATAAATATTTAGTAAAATCCTTCGTTTATCCTTTTTTTAATTGCTGTCACGCGCTCCGAACAACCCCCTCTACGTTCCACCTGTCAAACTCGAGCTCGGAGTCATATGATAAAGGTGCAAAAGTGGGTGAGGTGTTAGCACGGTCTTTTCAAGCGAATTAAAACGAGAAAAGGGCGAAGCAATCATGAAGGGCTGCCTGTTCAACATCGACGGCGGGTACCTGGAGGGCCTCTGCAGGGGTTTCAAGTGCGGCATCTTGAAACAGTCCGATTACTTGAACTTGGTCCAATGCGAAACCCTCGAAGGCAAGTGTTAAAAAAAATTAGGATGTAATGGTTAGAAATGAGAAATGTTCTTTAAAAGAAAGTTGATTTAAGATGATTTTGTTTGAGTGTATGTGTTTTTGTGGGGTAAGGTTTTTACGAAGGTCGGCATTGAGCATCATGTGACCCATATCTGATCAAAAGAATGATGATTATCTGCATAATTAAATATTTGTTATCAATTGTTTTTTATTCATTATTAATAGGATGAAGCTGTGTTTTTTTTATATAAAATATTAATGTATTGATTTATGAAAATTTAAATAATTGTTTAATGACGGTCAAAATTGCATTTTTTCTTTTTGAATTGATTTTATTCACAGTATATAATGCTGCAACTATAAAAAGAGGCATAAACAATGAAGATATTTTGTTATTATTGTAACTACCTTTGACCATATAAATATATTTATATAGTCAAAGGTAATTACAATTCTTATAATTAATCGAAATCCCAAAACAGTGGCAGCACGTGCTATTGTAACGCAGATGACACCAGAATGTTTTTTACAATCCGTTGTAATATATAAATAAATAATTCAAATTAAACATAAGATTCAATTATAAATTAAATTGAATTAATTGAAACAATACTGATTGATAAATTTTTTATTTGTTTCAATTAATTTTATCCACAGCCTTCTAATTTACTGGATGTTTCAATTAATTTTATCCACAGCCTTCTAATTTAACATCCAGTAAATTAGAAGGCTGTGGATAAAATTAATTGAAACAAATAAAAAATTTATCATCCAGTAAATTAGAAGGCTGTGGATTAAATTTTTTTTCAATTGGTATTGTTTGGATTTATTGATTAATTTTTTTCGTTAGATTTGAAGCTCCATCTGCAAGGAACCGATTACGGTGCGTTCCTGGCCAACGAACCCTCCCCTCTCGCCGTGTCCACCATCGACGATAAGCTGCGTGAGAAGCTCGTCATCGAGTTCCAGCACCTTCGCAACCATGCCGTCGAGCCGCTGTCCACTTTCCTCGACTTCATCACCTACAGCTACATGATCGACAATATAATCCTCCTGATCACCGGCACTCTGCACCAGCGGCCCATTTCCGAGCTCATCCCGAAATGCCACCCCTTGGGCAGCTTCGAGCAGATGGAGGCGATCCACGTGGCCGCCACCCCCGCCGAATTATACAATGCCGTGTTGGTCGACACGCCGTTGGCTCCGTTTTTCGTCGACTGCATCAGCGAGCAGGATTTAGACGAGATGAATATCGAGATTATCAGAAACACCCTGTACAAGGCGTACTTGGAGGCTTTCTTTTCGTTCTGTAAGGAAATCGGGGGGACCACCGCCGATTGTATGTGCGAGATTTTAGCTGTAAGTTAATCAAAACTGTTTAAAAAAAGTAATATTTATTAATTAAATTGAATTTTTGTCTTTTTGTAAAAAAACGTGAGCCGATAATCGTCCAGGAAGAAAAACAGAACAGAATCGGGGAAGATGAATCGTAGGATTTCGGTGTATCGGATCACAGTTGCCCTGGGAACGTGAAAGATATGAAGAATACTTTTTAATAATATAAAAATTAATATATATATATGATTGTTAGGTTAGGTTGTAGTGACAGCCATTGTTTAGTTTGTGGTAACCGTTGGCTCACTTAGATTTTTATAATTTTAGTTTGAAGCTGACCGTCGCGCGATAATCATAACGATCAACTCTTTCGGAACGGAGCTCAGCAAAGACGACAGGGCCAAGTTGTACCCCCGCTGCGGTAAACTGAATCCCGACGGCTTGGCGGCCCTGGCCCGTGCCGAGGATTACGATCAAGTGAAAGCGGTCGCCGAGTATTACGCCGAGTACTCCAAGCTGTTCGAGGGTGCGGGAAACAACCCCGGGGATAAAACCTTGGAAGACAAATTCTTCGAGCACGAGGTTCGTGAGAAATTAAAATATACAAGCTAATAACGGCGTGTTCGTTAAATATAACATTTCTCAGAATTTATCGTTACAGTGTGAGTTTAACGCATTCTTCCTCTCCCCCCCCCCCCCTCCAAAAAAAAAAAAAAAAAAGTGTAAGTGAGTTGTGAATTGATATGCATAAAACTCGCTTGCTCTGCAACGATAACAAATTGGAGCGTTCTTTAAATATAACATTTCTCATACGGAAAGCCCTGAACGTTTTCAGAACTGTTGATTTTGTTGATTTGACTTTTTATTTTTGTATTTAGGTGCGATTGAATGTGAATGCATTCCTGCAACAATTCCACTTCGGCGTCTTCTACTCCTACTTGAAATTGAAAGAACAGGAGTGCCGCAACATCGTCTGGATATCGGAGTGCGTCGCCCAGAAGCACAGGACCAAGATCGATAACTACATCCCGATTTTCTAAACTACGGAAATAAACTCGCAAACGTAGCTGGTCTATATTAACAATTTATCACATAAATTATATATATAAACTGATTATTAACCCTCCATCGCAAGTTAATGTTTCCGCAGATTACCATTCGTGCTGTAGACGGTTAATAAATCCTCATAGAACATAACCTCAATGTCATAAAACGAGAAATATTGTTGTTTGTAAGTATTCAATTAGTTTAAAAAAAAAAAATAACTTGAGGGAATTATTTGCAACCACAAAATTAAAAGTTTGCGTGGTTGTTTTTTTTTTGTTTCTTTCAAACCTCACTGAAATTTTCGTGATTGAATCATAATAATAGGAAAGATAACGCAAACGCCATCTGTTGCCTAATTTCAAATTCATTTAATGATTTCTTTGATTATAGCCTAATTACAATCTTAAATCATTTTTTTTTTTTAAATAATTCCATTGTGTAAGAAAATTAATACCTCGACACCCAATAGGGGTAAAAGAGGATAAGATTAAGAAAGAAAATTAACCTCGGAATCACAAAGCGAGAAATATTTCTCAATATCGCTGTTTATGAGTATTTGATTTAATTGCAACCACGAAAGAAATGTTTGCGTGGTTTTCAGTCGTTTTCCTTTCAGACCACACTGAAATTTTTGTGATTGAATCATAATAATTGGAAAGACAATAAAAGAATAACTTGAGGGAATTATTTGCAACCACAAAATTAATAGTTTGTGTGGTTGTTATTATTATTTTTTTTTTGTTCCTTTCAAACCTCACTGAAATTTTCGTGTTTGAATCATAACAATAGGAAAGATAACGCAAACGCCATCTGTTGAGTAATTTAAAATTCATTTAATGAATTTCTTTATTAAAGCCCAATCCCAATCATGGCTGCATATTTTTTTTTTTCAAAATAATTCCATTATGTAAGTAAATGCATAGAATGTAACCTCGATGTCACAACACAAAGAATACAAGGAAAAGCTTCCTCATCAGAAAGTGCTCTAAATATTTCATCCTTTCTAACATTTTCTAACATTTTTTTAAAAAGCGGATAATAATAACTTTTACCCACTTATATAGAATATTATTGTTTGTTTTCATTTTTTGGCCTCGGAAATACTACTAATATAATATCTTTATTGAAAAAAGGAATACAATAAATAAACTTAATACATTCTCTTAACGAAAAATAAAAATGTTTCCTTTTCGCAAGGGTTATTGACCATAAGTCTTTCTGCCCGTCCTTGGAAATATTATTGTTGATAATAACTTTGCTTTAAAAAAGCTGTAATAATTAAAAACACGCCTCACACTGAGAAGTAGAGAGGAACATATAAAGATATATATAAGATGTTAAATAATAAAAAGAAATAACTGAAAGAACTCTGGCCGATATACAATTTGTGAAATCAATAATCAAGGAATACAATGTTTTTCTTATGTATTGTTTGAATTTCACAAATAAAGGTGTTTGTATATATTAAAGCTGGAAATAATGGCAAGAGATAACCCAATTGGTAAAAGGGGACATCGATTATATATATATATATTATGGCAAGAGACAGGAAAAAAATGGAAGGAATGGTTATAAGAGAAATCGTCCGACACCCAAAAGGGTATAAGGATTCAAGAAGAAGAAGTATATATAAAAGTACACTATTGATGAGGAAACTTTTTCTACATGCATTATTATATTAACTATGTTGAAATTAATTATTTTTAATGTTATTATTATTGTACATTTACTGTAAAGAAAATTAATAGGTGTGTATATTTTATCATTATCATAAAATATGGTTCTTTTAGCGGCTAGTTATACATATTATAATATAAATAAAGTGTTTAGTGTATGTTTAATCAATCTTTCGCTAAACTCTCTGTGGTATTAGGTCGAGAATAAGATTGATCTATGCTTGAAAATACACCTTTTCCTAGAAATATTTCCCACTAGAAACGGTTAGCAAACAATTTATTAACTTTTCACTAAACTCTTTATGAAAAAAAAAAAACTTTATGAAACACCTTGTATTTTTTGTTTGCTCTTCTCTCCACAACCTAGGTGTGTTAACATGCTACAACATTAGATGGCGTGGGTGAGAGAAGTAAGCTCTTGGTGCTGCAACCTGGACACTCGTCTTAACCACCACCTCACCAGAATAGAAGTACTGGATAACCCTACCAGTAGACTGCGTCTGGAATATGGTGAGACAGATAACTTTGGTCTACAGAGCTAAACTTGAATGCGATCCATAGGATCCTTCTAATATAAGTATGGTTTCTACTTACTCAACAATTCCTAATATATAGAGTTAACTTAAAAGAATAAAAAAATAATAATTTATTATATTATTCTTTTAATTAAAACAATAAAAAAGAAAATAATAATTTTCTTTTTAATTCTTTAATTAATTCTTTTAATTAAAAGAATTAATTCTTTTAATTAAAAGAAAATAATAATTTATTATATTTTTTTATTCTTTTAATTAAAAGAATAAAAAAGAAAATTATTATTATTTACTTTTAATTAGAAAATAATAATTTTCTTTTTTATTCTTTTGATTGAAAGAATTAATTAAAGAATAAAAAAGAAAATTATTATTATTTTCTGTTTTATTCTTTAATTAATTCTTTTAGTTAAAAGAAAATAATAATAATTTATTATATTTTTTTATTCTTTTAAATAAAAGAATTAATTAAAGAATAAAAAATGAAAATAATAATTTTCTTTTTTATTCTTTAATTAATTTTTCATTTAATATTTATTTTTATTATTATTTTCTTTTTTATTCTTTTATTATAAAAATAATTTTATTTATTTTTTTTTTTAATTTTTCATTTAATAATCATTTTCTTTTTTATTCTTATAATTTATTTAAACTGAAACGTGAAACATTACCACCAATTTTATAATTTTTTATAGTTTCTAACGGGTTCACAAAAAAAAAAATAACCAATTGAAAACTATCAATATTTTTTTATTTATTTTTAAGTAACTTTTCTTTTATTATCACAAAAACCGCGAGACTCTCCGCCTCGCGTCTTCAGTCATGGAAATGTACAATAAACGTTACATAAAAAAAAAGAAAGAATTGTACAAAAGAATGACAGCTCCTACGTAATATCAAAATCGTGTTCGCAAATTCCGGCACGTCACAAACGCCCTTCCTTTCCTGCGTTTAATAAAAAGATAAGATAATCAGACCTATCTTGCTACAGTGAAAAAAAAAAACAATAAAGGGAGGAAACATTAAAAGTAATCTGCTTGAAAACGGGAAGATCTCCAGCGTGTTAGGTTTAATGTTTCGTTGATAAAATCAGTTTGTTTTTGCGGGTCGAGAAATAAAGACAAAACCTCCCGATACGCAATGAAGTCGATGTAAAACCGTCGATTGAAAAATTATATTTTTTAATCAACGATAAAACTCCGTGAGTCTAGCGAGAGATTAACCAGGCTTAACGTTAGTTAACAGATAAACGTGTTGTTTAAGATTTTGTAAAATATGAGGCTTGCTTTACACTTTTAGTACTGAAAGCAGTTGTCACAAATTTGCAATCAGTTCAATTTAGTGCATAGCAAGTCGTTCAATTTAGTGCATAACAAGTCGTTCAATTTAGTGAAAAATAAACTTGCACTTGGTTCAACTTAGTACAGGCTAAACGAATAAATTTATTTTTAATACTATTATTAGTTCAGAAAAATTAATTTCATTTATTTGTTTCTTTTACTTGCATACAAATAAATGAAATTAATGATCCGAAGCGATACTTTTGAGAATTTATAATAATATTTTCTCTTTACCGAGTAAATAAAAATATTTTCTCTTATCAAATTTAATACAAATATCAGAAGTATTGACACTGTCATATTTGTAAACGGTTCATGGGTATAGTTAAGAAAATTTTAATACCAAATTGTAATTAGTAGTATAAAAATTGTACACCCATAAAAGCATTTCTTATTAATTTCGAGTTTTTGTAAAAAAAAAAATGAAAGAAGAATTATTATAACAACATGAATTATAATTAATTTGATTTCCATTATCATCGGTTTGACTCAAATAAGGAAAGTTGAGCAATTTCTTTTCACTTCAATACGAAACTATTTTTCTTTTTTTTTTAAGGCACTGTGAAAAAAATCGTATTAAAGCATTCCACAGCACCGATTATTTTCTTATAACATAGACACAAAATAAAAATTAATGAGAATCCGTCTTAAAATGAAAATTTAGGGCTAATCTAAACGTAACAGAATAAATTAACATAACGGGTCGGCTCGATCTGTGCAGAACGTTTCGAAACCGGTGGGATTGACCCTCGATTGCACGATTGTTAACGCACGGGATATTCAAACAGTGTTCCCGATTGAAAACGGCATGCAATGGAGTGTTAAAGTGAAATTTACAGAGTTTTTCAATTGGAATTCCTTGCTAATCATAAAAAAATTAAAGTAATAATAAGTTGGGCAATATTTTTAATTTAGATGATGTGAAGTAAATTTTATTTTATCTCAATTTAAATACTTTTAATGATGTAAAATAAATATATATATATATTATCAAAATAACTCCTTACACCTAATGGTAGAAAGGAAAAAGATTTAAAAAAAAATTATCAAAAAGACCCTTTATACCTATAAGAGTGTAGGGTTATGTAGAATAAATTTGAAATAAAATAAAAAAAAACGAAGTAAATTTTATTTTAGAAATAAAACACTTTGTATTCCTTTCTTCACTTGTTTATTTCTTGTACGCTAATGGACACATAGTGCCCGAAATGTATATATAACGTACAAATAAACAAGTGAAGAAAGGAATAGAAAATGATTGTTCGTTATTTCTTCATGTAACTCAGAACAACACATAGGTAAATTTTATTTTATTTCAAGTATTTAAATTGAGATAAAATAAAATTTATTTCACATCATCAAAACTAAAAATGTCCAACGTATTATTTTTGTTTTATGTCGGCTGCAGCTTGAATTTTGCGTTTCAAATTATGTTAACGAAATCGTGAAAAAACAATCTTCTCCGCAGGTTCAATTCCGACGACCCGAAATTATTCACTACACACCCTGGATGCCTGCCGTCTTGAGCAACTCCCTCAGCCGGTCGATCTCCTCATCCTTCTCCTTTATCTTCATCTGCAGGTCCTGGACCAGCTCCGATTCGACGACGTTCACGGTCAGGACCTTGAGGAGATCGGCGGCGTCCGGCCGTTCCGAAGGGTACCTCACGACGAGCTGGCTGATTATCTGCGCCAGTTGCGGCTGTTGTTTTATGAGGGAGGCTGGCAGGTGGCCTTTCCGCAGCTCGGTAATACTGTGCACTCGTTCCATGTCCGTGCGGAACGTCTCCGCCAGTTCCAGGGCGACGATTCCCAATGAATACATATCGCTCTGAAGAAAAAAAAAATTACAATAACAATTTAAATTTGTAATTAATATGATTTCCTTTTAGTGTGAAATATATATATATATAATCGATGTCCCCTTTTACCAATTGGTGTCGGGGTTTTTAGCGTGAAATATTTAATTCTTTCTTTCTTAATCTTATCCTCTTTTACCCGTATTGGGTGTTGAGGTTAAATATTTATTTACGTATTACAAATTTTTACCTTCGGATCGCATTTTCCAGAAAGTTGTTCGGGTGCGGCGTACAACTTCGTGCCGAAGGCCAAACTGTGGCGGGTGCTCTGCAACGGACAGGCCAACCCAAAATCACCCAGCTGTACCAACAGGGAGCCCATTTCTAATTGCACGAAGATGTTGCTCGGTTTGATGTCGTGATGGACTATGCCTTTCGAGTGTATGTATTCCAAACCTTAAAATTATTTATTTACATATTAAAACACATTGCAGAAAACATTCTGGTGTCATCCGCGTTACAATACAATAAGATTTATAATTTAATAGCGGATTAAATTATAAATATTATTAAATAACGATTCTTATATAAATCATAACAGACCCAGTGAAGCAGGTCAGGCTTTCCATAGAAAATCTGTCTCTCTCTGACGTATGTCATTCTCCCTCTTATTAATTGTTCATATCGGCTATGGATCCCCATCATTTCCGTGGCTTAGATGGCGCTAGTTTTAATCGTTGGCTCATAGATTGCACATCTACTTTTACATCAAGTTGTCTTGGTAAATGTGTTTGACATTCTGTCAAAGTTATTTTGTAAAATAATTTATGTATTAATAACTGTTTATTTCACATGTTCATAATTTAATATTTTTGTAATTGTCATTTCCTACAAAAATAATTAATTTTCAACGGAATTAATGGCGCTGTTGGATATTTTATTCCTCGCACTAATGAAAGAATCTCTCTATCTAATGAGATACATTTTAAAAGAGGAACAGATTCCTGTAAATTACTTTACACAGCGCTACCTGGAGTGTGGAAACGTTGTTGAGTAAAAGGGAAATAGTTTAGTTTATATATATATATAAATCATAATAAATGAAAGACGACGAAAGCGCCATCTTTTGCCTAATTTCATATGGCATTGTAGATGAATGGTGGTTGAACATTTTATTAAATGTTTTTTTATATACTCTGAAAAAATATACAGTGAATATTTTATTTCACTCAAGGGTTAAGTAAGGGTGGTTTAATAAATTCGACATTTTTAAATGATCGATGAATTATTAATTTAAAAAAAAATTAAGGATAATTTAATAAAATTCACGAAATAAATTCGACATTTTTGAATGATCGGTGAATTATTATTAAAAAAAAAATTAAGGATAATTTAATGAAATTCACGAAATAAATTCGACATTTTTGAATGATCGGTGAATTATTATTTTTAAAAAAAAAATTACCCTTAAGTAGTTGTCTCAATATTTCCATGACCGTACTAATCTTATTATGGTTAATCACAGGCACGATAGCGCTCTCTTTCTGATCGGAATCCTCCAAATTATTATTCCTCTTTTCCAACCACTGCCTGAGTGTGCTCTGACATAGAGACATCTGTATGTACAGCGTCGCCCATTTCTGGTGCTGCGGCTTCGACAGCCTCCGAATTTCCTCCACGGTGCAAATAGCGTTGCCCCCCTCGGAAATACTGCTCCTCTTCGTACGCTTCGTCTTCATCCCCTCCTTCGAATTTGAATACGAATTGTGCCAGGACTTCTCGAAGGACACCCTGAAATCCGAGCTGTCCTCGTTCTTGAACGTTATATCGATGTCTTCCGTTTGCGTCGGGTAAATGTAGGTCTCTATGTGATCGTCGATCTTGCCGCTCGAGGTTTTCGAAGTGTAATCGTCTTCGTCGGTCGTGCTGTCCAGGATGGCGTGGTTGTCGGAGGCGGCGCCCAGCTCCAGCCACGCGGCCTTGTACTGGACGATGTTGGAATGGTTCAAGCTGGCGAAGGTTTTCACTTCGGATAGATAACTCATGACGGATTTTATCCCTTCGGAACGGATGAAGATTTTCTTAACCGCGTATTCCGTGCCGTCTAATTTGTGCTTAACTCGAAATACCTAATAAAAAAGACAACAATAAGAATTCTATTACTGTAATAAATTTAAAACGAATAAAATGGAAGGACTTTCCCCATATGATTTATTTCTTTTCTTCCGCGATTGTGAATCTGCCCTAAATGAAATATCGATTTACTTTGTTTTTTTGTATCTACGACAACACGTGTAATATTTATATTAAAATTACAGTGTAAACCAGGGCCAGTATTCCTAAATTTGATTATATATTTCAATCGTACGATACTTATCATTTAGACATGTGAATTTGACAGCCGCGTGCGACCGAAACGTGCGATCAATTTCAAGAATACGAGCCTCAGTATTACAAATTGGAAATTGAAAACATTAATTTTCTTTTTTCTCGACACCCAATACGGGTAAAAGAGGATAAGATTAAGAAAGAATTTTCTTTTTTTCCTTTCTACCATTAGGTATAAGGAGAAAAACATTAATAAATATCATTAATATAGTTCATTTTATTTACATTAAATAATACGATTTTAAATAAGTAACAAATTGTAAACACTTTCTCTTTTTGGTAAAAAAAAAAAAATATATAGCCCGAGGGAACCAAACATTCAATAAAAATAACCAAAACAAGCTTTCTAATTATTCACATGCATTTATTCCAAACACTTAGTACAAGGCCAATTATTTTTAGATAACATTTAGTTATTATTGTAAACAAATACGCTCCTATCGCGATTTGAGGAAATGAAAAATTCCACTTTAATCAATCGATTAATCTGAATTTAATTAATATTTCGATTTTCTTTGTATAAATAAAAAAATATTTTTTTTTTATATAAATAATATATAATATAATATAATATAATATAATATAATATAATATAATATAATAATATTTATATAAATAATATATAAAAAAAATATTTTATTTTGGGCTTGTGTTGTCTTTCATTTATTATTTTATTATTATTTTACTTACTTTTTAGAAAAAAATATTTTTATATATAGCAAAAGTGCTACAAAATAAATAAAAAAAGAATTAATTCAAAAATGTTTTACCACGGGTTAAGTGAGAAATTATTTTAACATAAAATAATATATATCGTATAATTTTCCTCAAACAAATTTTATATCTATTCATCTCTTATCAATTAGTTTTACTCGTATAAATAAAAATAAAAAAAAACTGAAAGAATCGGTCGATTCAATTGTGTTCCTGATAAGAATCGCTTAAAAAGATTAGTCACTTATCCGGCCTTGAGGAATTATTGATAATAAGGAAACACATATTTATTTAAATGTGCTAATTTAAACAAAATAAAACATATACATACTGACGTATCGAAGTAAAGTTTAAGTTAAAACCACGATTAAAAAACCAGCGGTGTCATTCCTGAAATTGATTACATATTTCTTTAAAACACAACTATAAAATTCACATCTTTAATCCTCGTCTAAATGACGGATGTTAAGCCACCGAAATAATTTTATTTATTTATTTAGTCTTATATAACATCGTTGTATGTTCCTCTCTATTTCTCCGAAATAATAATAATTTTAAGAGCCTTACACCTGAAAGGGTAGAAAGGTATCGAGATTAAAGAAAGAATAATTTTAAAACGAGTTTAATAATCTACACATGCAGACCACTTTTAATTGGTATTATAGCAAAATTCGACTTATGCTTTACACAAGTTGAAATTTTATATTTATTGACATTGAAAAATGGGCTTGCGCATATAACTCGTGGTTCCAATTGTAACAATTTTTAAACGGCAACAAACTGCGCGACTAATGTAGGGTTAAACGGTAACAAAAAAAATATATATGGCAATGATCAACAAAATTCGATAAATAACTGCAAATGTGTGAATCATCTTTGTTTAATTTTATTTACTTTAAGATAAATTTATATATACCTTTCCGAATCCGCCTCCGGCAATATAAGCGACTTCCTCAAACTCCCTGTAATAATGACTCCACTCACTGGTAACGTCATTGCTGGGCCATATGGGATGCAGCGGCACCCCGTTCTCGTCGCCCCTAGCGGACGACAGCAACCGATGAAATGCCCTCTGGTATTCATTCCTCATCCCCTCGAACTCGTTCATCCGGTAACTCTCGTCGATGATCATCGTCTCGTACAGCTTGCTGCAGATCAAATTGTACAGATCCCTCGCGTTCTTCTCGTCGTGCTCGTAAATACTGCACAGGTTCTTAATGAGAGACTGGATTATGAGCGATATGGGCGTCGAGGTCTTCACCGGCTTCGAGATGGTCGAGCACGCCTCCCCCGACTGCTCCACTTCGATGTCCTCTTCGTCAGAACCCCCCGACTTGGCCATGCCCCTGCTCGAGCTCGATCGGTTGTGCTGTCGTTTTCCTATCAGATTTTTCTAGAAACATTTGTTTGTCCGGGTGGTGCTTCCGATTGGTTTTAATTCATCTCGGCGCTGTATTTTCCGGCTGTTACCACTGATGTTTTGTGTGATGAGTGATTGGAGTTAGTGTTGATGGTGGTTTTGTGTTGTGTGTGTTAAATAAGTGACGTTTCGCGTTCGCGATTTTTTTCGCACCGTTTGTAGGTTATGTTGCATAACATATGGAGGACGAATTAATTGCGACGTTGCCGATTTGAAGTTGTGTTAAAACAATAGATGTAGATCTACATTAATTTTATTCTATGGTTAAAATACAATTTTCTTAAAAACATAGATATAGAATTTACATTAATTCTTATTCCATGGTTAAAATAACTTTTGTTAAAAACATAGATATAAAATTCATATTAATTTTTATTCCATGGTTAAAATAAATTCTTGTTAAAACATAGATATAGATTTTACAATAATTTTTATTCCATGGTTAAAATAAATTCTTGTTAAAAACATAGATATAAAATTTACATTAATTTTTATTCCACGAATAAAATAAATTCTGTTTTAATCCTATTATGACTTTGTCTAATTTTCCATTCCTTTAATTGAAGATAATAAGCCTTATTTTCTAGAGTAGGAAAAGGAAATGAATTCAGAATTAAACTCGAAAGATATATTTCTACATGAAAATAACACTAATCATTTAAAAAGACATTTCTTATAATATACAAAAACTCTTTACAAATAACAATTATGTTGAAAGCAGTATAGATACGAAATTTTTATATATACACTTAATGCTAATGTTATAACTAAATCCTTAATTACACTCACATATATGAAAGTTAGAAATGAGAAAATTAGTTATTGTTGTGTAATAAAATTATCACACAAATTAAATCTGAATAAATATAAAATATGTAATAAAATACATGCAACGTCAGTTTGGATAAAATTCGTACAAATAAAAACAAACACGTTAATTAAATTAAAATGTTCCTTTCGGTGTGTTTTGGATTGTCCGGTTGCGTTTAACGTTAACTTTAACTTCCTTCACCTTATCAGCGAAGCGCAACGAGTTTATTGTTTCGTTGTACGTCTCTTCGAACGGTGCGATATTGACGAACATCAACGTCTTCGAATTTCCACCCAAGCACGGCTGCAGCAAGTAAGTCAGTTTGGAATCCCTGTACGGGACGTGGCTCTCTTTGTTGTACAAAGCCAGCATGACGTTGCCCAGAGCGGATAGCGATTTGTTGATGTTTTTCGTTTCGGTGAGCCTGTCGGCGGTCGAGGTTTTCGCACTCTCCGACCCGGCCAAGTCGACCAGGTTCATGCTTGAGCAGTGGATCAGGTTCGTGACGGCCTGGACGCCCCTGATGTCGATTTTCGTGATGGCGTGGGATCTGGAGCTGTGCTCGTTGAAATTCGTCGACGCGACGGCTCGGTTTTTTTGAGCGGTGTACATGAGCTGGTACAGTTCGCTCGCCGTTTTGATTTCCTCGCATTGGAGGTTGGCTATTTTGGTGGTGTCGTCCGAGTGCCGGATGTCGTACTGGTGTTTAGTTTTCGGGTTCAGCAAATCCACAATGGATTCGTTGTAAATTTCTATAAAGGAGGCTTGGATCGAAAAAGTCCAGTCGATTAGTTTCATTTCTTCAATTTTTTTAAACAGGAGATCGATTGTTCTTGGAATCATTCCTAAAAAAAATTTAATCCAATTAAATTATCAAATTAATTTATTAACTTCAAAATTAGACGATAGATGGCGCTTTGTGCAAATTTTTACAGACAGTAGCGTACGAAACATGCAATCAATTCTAGGAGGATTTTATCAAAGTTTTCTCATTATGTGAATAGCGTAGGGGAATGTAATGTTGGCGTGCATGTGTAAAATGTATTTTAATGAAATTTATTTATTTATGAAGTCAAAACTGCAGTCACTTTTGACTTCATTAAGAAATTCTTAATTTACTCACCCAAATTTTCTTCGTTGCCTTGCATAGTGTAAGTTTTACCAGAACCGGTCTGTCCGTAAGCAAAAACACAAACATTGTATCCGTCGAGAGTGGACTGCACCAACTCCGACAAATCCCCGAAGACTTCTTCTTGAGTACTCCCAGCCGGGAACACTTTATCATATCTATATTCCTGCTTTCCGGGGGCGTACTTCATGTTGGCATTCTCTTTAGTCCGCTTCACCTCCAAAGTCACCTCATCCAAAACGGCTATCTGAGCCAGCATCCTGTCCTCCTCGCTCGGCAGGGGCGGACGCACCCGACAAATCACCCGAATCGACCCCTTCAAATCCTGCACCATGTTCAACAGCTTCCTCCTGAGAGAATCCTCCTTCCTGAGCTGCTCCTGCGACTGCAACAGCTGCTCCGATTTATCGCTCAATTCTCCTTGGGTTAAATTCAACTTTTCATTCAGTAACTCGTATTGGCGGTTCAGGCTCTCCTGTTCACGCATCATCGCATCGTACTTTTTGGTTTGCTCTCGTAATTCCGACTCCAATTCTTCGCACTTCGTTTCGTACTCGTGGACGTTCTGCGTAAGCGATTCCAGCTGGACGTCCAAACGGTCCTTCTCACACTTCACTTGCGTGTAATTCTTCAAATGCTCCTTCACCTTCGATTCCAAACCTTCGCATCTCTTTTTATACACATTGATATCCTTTGTGAGTTCTGTAAGGAATTTAATATATTATAAATATATATTATAAGAAAGGAAGTTAAATATTTCAATTTAGAAATTATAATAATCAAAATACCTTCATTTAATTCGTTTCCAACTTGTAATTCTTGTGCGGCGGCATCGTATTTCTCGCTCAACTCTGAATACTTCTGCTTTTGCTCCTCTACAAACTTTTTATGCTTCTCGAGCAAGTTATTATACCGAGTCTTGAAGTCCAAAAACTTGTCCTTCTGCCTCTTACCGCCCACCGCCGGTTTCTCCTCGATTTTCCTCTTTCTGTTGGCAAGAGCATCGTTCGTCTTATTCTCCTTATTTTCAACTCGAGCGGGAGCGACCGCAGCTTTAACTACAGGCTTGACCGCTTTAACCGGGGGTTTAATATTACTACTCTGCGGCTGCGGCTTAACACCACTCGCTTGCGGTTTAACGGCGCTGGGTTGTGTTTTAACCACAGCAGGTACGGCTCTGAGAGGCAAAGTCCTGGATGTGGGGGCTATTCGACTAGCCGGTAGCTTTAAATTAGTACTCGTCACGTTAACGGGAATACCTCTCGTTAAGCTCCTCCTGCGGACCCTCTCGTTCCGTTCGTTCGCGTTGGGTTTGAGCACGGCGCTCAAATCTGAGTAGGACTTCGAGCGTCTGGGGGGCGCCTTTTTAAACGCCGCAATTTTCGTCGGCAGCCTCAATCCCGTCGGCCTGTCCGACATGTTCCCGCAACGGCTTTCAAACGGTTAACGGACTTTAATTCCCCAGCGGGATTTAAGTTTGAAAACTTGTCGCGAGCGGAAGACGCGAAATGATGCACTCACGAAAAAAGCCGTTGGGCTCACGTTTCAAATCGTGTTTTTTTATTGGTCGACGGTGTCGCCAACTGTATATAACAGAATTCGTTTGAATCGTATATCTATGATGAGCGGTCGTTTTGGAACGGTCGGAACGGTTCCGAGGAACAGGAGAACCGGCAACGGCGCAAACGAAGTTCGCCAACTTCACGCGAAATGTTGACGTTTCTTGACATTTCGGGGAAAAAATGGCACCGACTTCGGAGGTTATTCCGCCCGCGGTGGAAAATAAGAAGGAAAACGGCGCCAAGGGCAACTTATGGTAACTCTTCCACCTACTTATGATTAATTTAAGCGCTTATATTATATTCGCTTGCAGGTCTTCGATTTTGAACGATGTTCAAACTCACGGCAACCAGAAGTTGCCCTCCTGCAAGCAGGTCGTCGTTTTGGGCGACAACGAGTCGGGAAAGACCACCCTCGTGGCGAAACTGCAGGGGGTTGAGGATCCCAAAAAGGGTTCCGGACTGGAGTATGCTTACATCGATGTCCGGGATGATTACAGAGATGGTGAACTATTTTTTATTCTTCTTCCTGTCAATATTCCTACAATGAATCATCAGGCACATTTTTTATTACAATTATTTCTTCTTCTTATTATTATTTAATGGCCTTGGCTACTGAGCCCTTTCGACCAGTCTCTACTTCCAATGATTTATATATAATAATAATAGACCCTCCAGAAAATAATTACAAATACTATAGAAAGATACTTCTATATAATCCATACATAAAAGACACTAAATCTTCCTCTTCTTCTTCTATGCTCATCGATTTATATATATATAAATATTTAATGACCCTTTCTACCCATATGGGTGTAGGATTCATTGATTTATAAATGTATATATATATATTCGATGTCCCCTTTTACCAATTGGTGTCGGGGATTTATAAATGTTTAATATATAATTTCACCTCACACTGAGAAATAGAGAGGAACATATAACGATGTTATAATAATATATAATTTAATAATTAGGATATATTTTGGTTGTTCGTTTCAGATCATACAAGATTGAGTGTCTGGGTGTTGGACGGGGATCCGGGACACACCGACTTATTAAAATTCGCCCTCAACGATGAGACTTTCCCGCACACGCTGGTCATTTTGACTGTGACCATGACGGCTCCCTGGGGAATCCTGGAGCAGCTCCAGCACTGGTCCTCGAAGCTCGCCGATCATTTGGATAAACTGAAGTTGGACATCGATGTCAGGCAGGCCAGAAGGTGGAGTAATGCATTGGGAATTTTTTTATATTAATCATAATAAATTAAAGACGTCGCAAGCGCCATCTTTCGCCTAATTGAATAAATTATTACAGATTAAGGCATCTGTATAATAAAAAAATTGTTAATAGTTAAAGCTTTCACATTGTGATTAATTTATTAATCGTTGAGGCCTCTGTATTGTTAATAATTAAACAGGGCTAACATGATTATAGTAGAATGGTTTGAAGATAAAAGCCGTGTGTTTTGAATACAGGCAGCATATCGTGAAAATGTGGCAGGAATACGTTGAGCCCGGCGACGAGCTGGATCCCGCCTCGCCGATGAAGCGCAGCTCCAGGAATTTGGGCGAGGGCGACGATAATGAGTCTGAGGATAACATGCCCCTTCCGGAGGCGACTTTGACCAATAACTTGGGGTTGGACATCGTCGTTGTCGTTACTAAAGTAAGTCGGGGATCGTTAATTATTTAAAGATGCGACAAAATATTTTTTTATTATCTACGAAATATTTTTTGCAGACTGACTATATGCAAGTACTCGAGAAAGAGCACGATTACAAAGACGAGCACTTGGATTTCATGCAGCAGTGGATCCGCAGGTTCTGCCTGCAGTACGGCGCCGCTCTGTTCTACACCAGCGCCAAAGAAGACAAAAATTGCGATCTTCTCTACAAGTACTTGACTCACCGTATTTACGGATTTCCATTCAGGACTCCGGCTTTGGTCGTTGAGAAAGATGCAGTCTTCATGTCAGTAAAAAAAAATAATTTATTAACACAATTAAGAAACAAATGGCTCTGATTTTCATATTTATGCAAATAATTTTGTTTTTACAGTCCCGCCGGGTGGGACAACATGAAGAAGGTAGCGATTTTGCACGAAAACATGCACACCTGCAAACCCGAGGATTACTACAGGGATATTATCGTGCAACCTGTCACAAGAAAAGTGAGTTATTTTAAAGAAATTTGAAAATTGCAATTATTAAAATTTTTAGTTTGAAAATTGTGATTATTAAAATTTAACCTCGACACCCAATACGGCTAAAAGAGGATGAAATTAAGAAAGAATGATTATTAAAATTTTCAATTTGAAAATTACAATTATTAAAATTTTCAATTTGAAAATTGAGATTATTAAAATTTAACCTCGACACCCAATACAGGTAAAAGAGGGTGAGATTAAGAAAGAAAGATTATTAAAATTTTCAATCTGAAAATAGCAATTATTAAAATTTTCAATTTGAAAATGTGATTATTAAAACTTTCAATTTAAAAACTGCGATTATTAATTAATGTGCAAATTGTGATAATAAAAATATTTTCATGTGCACGCAAGGCCGTCAGCAGAGAAACGGAAATCCTCGCCGAAGAGGAGCAGAACTTCCTCGGTCGGCAGCAGCAGATCCTGCTGGCTGGCGGCGGACTCGCTCCTCCCGGCACCAGAGTCGGGGAGTCGCCGATGAGGGCGAGCGCCCTCGGGAAGGTCAACCCGCGTTCACCGGTCACGCCAGGCATTCAGGGATCTCCCAAAAAAGTAAGTCAATCGTGTCTTTACCATCGATCTTTCACATACCACGTGTGTCTTATTAATGTACGGAATGCCAGAGGTCGCCCAAGAAGGTAAGAATTTTGTTTGTTTATAAGCATACGCGTTGGAATTTATTTGTTTATTTTTACCCCCCCTTTACGCATGCTCGAAATACATGTGAATTATTGTTGTGGTTGTGATGGTAAGATTTAAATAATTACTGCTTAAAAAGCTGTTAGTGAATGTCATGGTTGAAATTTTTGTTGTTTTGGCTAAATGACATTTTATTTATTTATTTAGTCTTATATTTAATCATCACCTCACACTGAGAAGTAGAGAGGAACATATAACGATGTTATATAAGACTTAATAAAATATTTAATCGTTATATGTTCTTCTCTACTTCTCACTCTAAAATGACATTTTATATATGTTATTAAATAAATTCCATGCTCCTAAATAATCCACGAGGAAAAAGTATTGAGTTTTCTTATAAATCACTAAAAAAAAAGTTTATTTATGTTTTCATGAAAGTAAATAATAATAAAAAAGGCTGCATGAGGTATGCGTTTTTCTGTTTCGAATTTTTGTTTGTAATTTAAAGCTTTTAACACGTGTCCTTATTTAGAAAACAAAAATGCATTCTGCACAAATTTAATGAAAATCAATTCACAAACATAAAGTCTGTTTTTTTTTAAAAAAAAATAAAATAAGATAGGGTGTGCTTTCTGAGAATGGTCGTAATCCTGCGTTAACAGCAGGGGATTATTAGTACTGAATTTTTGAGGCTTTTACAATCGATTGTTAAATATATCAATCTAACATAAAAAAATAAAGCCTTTATTAAACACAAAAAAATTTTGAATGGTTTAAAAGAGTGGATATCACTCTAACCTAAAACACAAAGCCTGTATTAAACGCATAAAATTCTTGAAAGGTTTAAAAGTCTGGATTACACTATAAAACTTGAATAATCTCACTCTAACCTAAAACACAAAAAAATCTTGAAAGATCAGATTAAAAAAAAAACAGACTTTATATTTTTCGTTGATAAATTAAATTAGATGCTCCTTGTTTATGTAAACCCTTTTAAACCCCGCACTTTATTTCACTTTTGTGTCATCTTTGAATTCTCTCTTTTTTATTTTTAGTTGGATGGTTCGAAGGTGGTGAGCGCACCCGGTGGCGAAGGTGTCTTGGCAAACTTCTTCAACTCGCTCCTCCAGAAGAAACCGGTGACTTCTTCCCCGTCGGCAACGGGGAGCACAGTCAAGTTGAACGTCAGCGAGCCAGCTAAAGCTACGATGCGCTCGGACGCTGCTGCCGAGCTCGACAGGCTCGCCCGGGGCACGAAGAACCTTTCCGGTATCGATTTCAACGCCTCGGATTGTTAAGCTTGATTAAATTTATTTATTCAAGCTTATAAAGAGGAATTATTTTTTTTTACAGAAATTCTTAGTAATATAATAAGAGAATAGCTCTAATGTAAATTTTGTTTTCATTGTCCGTACAATGAAACATTCAAGTTTATTAAGTTTTGAATTTAAGCAGTTGGATTTTTTTAATTACGAAATTTGAAAATATCAAGCGTTTTAATTTTTAAAAACAATTTGCCGTAAGCCTAGCATCGGACCTACATTCCGGAGTGAAGTTAGCCGTGCTAATTCACAGGTTTTTTTTTTTAATTTTAATAAATGAAACACTTTTTTACTTTGTTTGTATAACTCGGATTATACAAACAAAGTAAAAAAGTATTTCATTTATTAAAATTAAATTACAATGTATAACAAAGTAGAAGCCTCAACAATTAACAAGTTTTTTTTTTAATTAGGCAAAAGATGGCGCTTTTGAATAATATGATTCGGTAAAAACAAACCAATGTTTAAATTCATTACTTAATATCATACAAGGATTAAAAGTTTTATTTAATATTTCTTAATACAACTAATTGGAGATGGTTATGCATGCACTAAAAAAAAAAAAAAAAAAACAAGAAACTTTTAATAATCTCTGTGATATAGATGCTTCGTTTTCGTTTATTTATTCTTATTAAATGTATTATCATTTTTCAGCTTATTTTTTTGTTTTGTAAGAGAAGATTAAATATTTGATATTGATTTAAAAACAGATTTTATTACATGTTTATAATTGAAAACTAGTCTCCTCTTAGAGTATTATTAGTAATTATTTTCAGGAAACACTACGCATTGCTTATAAATGTGAAATAATAAAAAAAAAACTAGCGACGGGAAAGATTGATCAAAAAGATTGAGCCGCTCGATTTTCACTTGTGATCGATCTCACTGAATGATATATGTTTACAGAAACGATCTTTATGTATCGTTTCTGTAAAGATCTATCATTCAGTGAGATCGATCACAAGTGAAAATCGAGCGGCTCAATCTTTTTGATCAATCTTTCCCGTCGCTAGTTTTCCATTGAATCGTCTTTTCGGCTTAATCTGATCCCCTCATAATTACAATTTAGCTTTATTATGACACTAAAGTACCTCGACACCCAATACGGGTAAAAGAGGATAAGATTAAGAAAGAAAGATGACACTAAAGTAATAAAATGTGCATTTTATTGCACAATTGTCTTTTCTATATCTATGAAATTAGGCGAAAGATGGCGCTTGCGTCGTCTTTCATTTATTATTATCTAGTAAACGTGACATAGAAACAATCTTTTTTAACAGAACACACAAATTTACACAACATTGATTGAAGTTCATTAAATTGGCTGTCGACTATCGATCCTTTTATTAAGCGGGGAGAATTTAACGGGAAAAGAAAAACACTAGAAATTAAAACCAAACTAGATTTTTATTTTATTGCAAATTTACTGTCAACATCTAGAACGAGTAATAATGATGGTATTTGTTTTTATGAACCAGGGCTAACAGAAAAATGTGGGATGATCTTAAAATAATAGTAAAAATAAAAAAAAGGATACACAAAAGCGAGTTCTGCATGCACAGATTTTTTTTTAAACTTAACCGAAGAAGGAAATAAAAGAGCCGTAAACTTTCACATTTTCTTCATCATATATATACATTCATATAGATTATACATCAACAATAACAAGTCTTCAAATTTAGGATTCTTCTTGTCGGACGAAAATACAAAACACAAAGAGAGGGAGAAATGATCGATTATCTTTAAGGGCTTCATAACCCTACACCGAAAGGTAAAAGGGTCAATAAATAAAAAAAAATAATTAAGGGCTTCAACTCTGTTAAACATTATTTGTAATTAATTGTTAATTACATTAATTAAATAATTGTTAATTACAATTAATTAAATAATTGTTAATTACAATTAATTAAATAAGTATTAATTACAATTAATTAAATAATTGTTAATTACAATTAATTAAATAACTGTTAATTACAATTAACTAAATTCATTTAAAAAGGAATATCAACCTTTTAAATTATGATTATAAAGAAAACACTTTACTTTTTTATACCTACCAAAAAAGTTAAATGTTTTCTTTATATCAAAATTGAAAATGTATCACGAGTGAACGCCTCCAAGATTCAAGAACATTTAAATTATATTTATATCTATGAATTGTAGAAATTTTCAATGTACAACATTGAAATACAATTTAAATTAATTAAATATAAGTTGAACCCTACACTCTCGTGGGTATAATTTTTTTTGATAATATATAGTTATAAATATAAGTGTAAAAGAAACATCCTTGATGGGATTTGAACCCATGTCCGATACTTGGTAAGAGACTCTGTTAGAAATCAAGAGATGTTTCAGTTACACAAAGTTAAAATCATTTCCATTAATTAAACAACCCATATTTCTCCCTGTTTTGTGTTTTGTATAATTTTCAGATATTCTGCATACGTTTTTTTTTTCTCTTTTTTTTTTGATAAATTTGAAGCGGAAAATTCAATCTGTACACGCGAGAAGCTGCGGGTGAGTGTGACTAGTACGATTCAAGAAGTACTATGCTTTGGGTTTTCCGATACTGTTTCTTCCTCTTCCGTAATACTCTCACGCAAAAAAAGTCTACACTGCTTCACGACACGGAACACTCTCTCTCAGACTATGCGGTATTGAAACGCGCGACTCTACCACATGTGCGTCTCGCGGATCTCGCTGATTATGTGCGCTGCCCTCTGCAAAGCCTACAAACAGAAAAAAAAAGAGATGTACACAATTTAATATTTGCAGGTTGCAATTAATCTGTAAATACTTATTTACATATTCACCTCACACTGAGAAGTGAGAGGAATATATAACATTGTTATATAAGACTAAATAAATAATATTTACATATTACAACGGATTGCAAAAAATATTCTGATGTCATTCGCGTTATAACGTGTGTCCTGCAACTAAGTGCAATCAGATCACAGTTCGTTCACTCTAGAATAGGTTTGGAAAAAAGTGCTGGTCAAGTTTTTGTGTAAAAAGCAGGAGAGATTGGGAGTTGATAACGATCGCTGGTAGGGCATTCCACTTGTATCCAATTTTTTTTTAGCCCCCACAATTTTATTTATTTTCCCCTCGGCAATTAAAAATTTTTACACCCCCTTTGCCCTTGTTAATTACTTACAAAAATGCTACTTCTTACCTTCAACATATCAGCGGCTTCTTTCCTCCTCTGCGCTATGTGCTCGGACTCGTCCAGCAGCTTATCCGCGTTATCCGCTTTGTACAGATGCGTGACCAATTCCGACTGCAAATTATCCTTAACGAAATTAACGAGAAAGTGCATGACGGCTTTCGGGACCGTGTCCTGAATCGACTTTCTCACGATGTAAAAGTACGACTTGATCAGCCTCTCGATGATCTCGCAGTCGTGCTCCTCGTTCTGCGACAGCTTGCGGAAGTTGTTGCTGTTGATCGGGATTTGCGGTAGTAGATTGACGGGCTTCACCGGGCTCAAGATGGACTTCATCTCGTTTTCGGCCTGGTTTTCCGGGCTGCTGTTTGTCGATGGAGGGGACTCCTTCTGGTTGGGTATCAGGTTGGACACCCAGGCGGTCGCGTCTTTGTCGTTCAGGTTTTGATGACTCGTCGATTTCGACTGTTCCAAAAACAAAAATTAACCCATTTTTCATAATAAAACATAAAAGCATTTAGTAATGTTCCGTAAGTCGGTTGTGGAGACTTTTAATTATTTAAATAAAAATTATAGTTCTTTATCCCACTCGTTAACCCCTACACCACCATTATGTTAGATAAGGATTTTAGATTATATATATATATATATATATATATATATATATAGATATATATATATATATATATATCCCACTTGTTAATTAATTTATACTAAACTTATAAAAACAAGGGGGGTTCTTATGTGTTTATTCAGGGCGTTCCCGTAGGGTGAGAAAATTGAATTTTTTTTTGAGAGGGGATATAGGGTTAGAGATTGAAATTTTCTTTTTACTGTCCTGAATATATATATATTGGAAAATAAGTTTCCATCTTTATTCCTCGTAATAAAATAAGTAGAAATCAATTTTTATTTAAATAAAAATAAAAGTACTTATACAAATTAATTTTTAAGGAAAATCAATGAATCAACGCAAACATAGATTCCACACATAAAAACTTTATCCTCTAATTAAAAAAAAAAGTTAAAAATAATTCAACCACAGCCTCCTAAAATATTAACAAATAGTAATAACTGTAAAGTAAGCAAGAAAAGGGCAGAAAGACCCTAGGTCGATAGCCCGGTCAGACTAACACAATATTTATATATAAATATAAAAGTATGTATAAGTCTGAATAAAAATGTTTATATATATATATATATATATATAAGCAAGAACATTTCTCCTGCTATAATAATAATAAGATCTACTTATTTACAGTAGAAGTTTTTATTGAACTGTAAATAAGTAAAGCTTATGCAATAATAATAAGATTTACTTATTTACAATGAAAGTTTTTATTCCACCGTAAATAATTAAAGCTTATTTTTATTGCAGGAGAAACGTTTTCATCAATCGGACAATATAAAAACAAACGCAAACGAAACACAGTAATTATACCTGAAGCATTGAATTGATGAAATCGTTACAATTATTAAGGACAGGCAGAATTTGGGGGAAAAAATCAAAGAAATCGACTTCGTCGCTACTTTGCTTTATATTTCCCTCCTAAGGAGAATACAAATTGCAAATATTAGAAACAAAAAAAAAGCAACTCAATCTTTGCATGATTTTTCTAAGGAAAATAAGTGCTTTACCGAGTTTAGTTTTTCAAAACTTTATATCAAAAGGCCGATTGTTTTTATTGTTTAATGTGAAATAATATCTGCGTAAAACAATATTACTAAAAATATTAATGAATTTAAAAAAAAATTGATCGAAAATAATTTTTTTTTTAGAATTCTAAAAAAATCTTATTTTTGATCTTTTTTTTTAATTCTAAAAAAAAATAATCAAAAATGTGAATCTGATTTTTGATCTTTTTTCTTTTAGAATTAATTGATGTTTTTAATAATATGGTTTTACACAGATAGGGACATGCAATTGTAAAGCTGTGCAATAAAAAAAAGTAAATAAATAAAAATCAAGATTGAGTTGATTGATTCTAATATTCCAATTTTATTTTCCTTAGAATAACACAATATTAAATATTTTTTTATTATTTTTAAAAAAAATTCATTAAAGTAATAAAATTTTATTAAATAATATTCATTGACCCTTTCTACCCATATGGGTGTAGGGTTTTATTAAAAATAATAATTTTATTAATTTAATAAAATTTTATTTAATTAATAAAGAATCAAACGGAAATAATAAAATCGAAAACATGGAATTACCTTACTGCCGGTACTAACCAATTCATCCAAGCCGTCCTGCCCGCCGTACTTCCCGTACATGCTCTTCGGCCTGCTCGGCCTGTTTCCGCTCCCGTCCTGCGATTTGATCATGGTCGGCACCATCTGAACGTCTTTGTGAAAGTCGGGGTGCTTGGTGTTGATGTAAGCCAGCTCGATCGCCACCAGATTCTCCACCATGGAATTCGTGGTGGGCAAACGCCGCCTCAGCAGCTGCGTCACCACGTCCACGATGCGCTCGTACAGTTTCGGGAACCTCAGCATTTCCTGTTGGACTTCACTCCCGCAATGCTGAATTGAAGAAAAAGTTGGAAGTGAGATTCACTTGTTTTTACACCGAATATATACCGTATAACAATTTATTCACGCAACATAGCAAAATCCATAGGTTAATACAGTACAATAGGATTTTCTGAAGTGAGAGAAAGATAAAATATATAGCAGACGAATCGTAATAGTTGACTACGTATTCGAAAATAAATATTATCCTGTTTATCAAATTTGGAATTGTCAAGTGCCACGATGTCTTATACTCTGGAAGCGAGAATACAAATTATTAAACGGTGGCAATTCGATGAGGGATACCGTTCATTTATTTGTGGCAAATTTTGAGAACCGTCCCGCTTCCTCCTATTGTTTGTGTAAGTAATACTCTCCAACACATAAAAGCTATGTTGCGAGAATTTATTTTAGATTGGTATATATATATAAAAGCAAGTAGTCCCACTTGGTTAACTCATTTTCATAACAGGTAAATTGGTTATAGCTAAATAAGCTGAAAAACCAATAAGGAGGAAAAAAAAATAATAACATTGTATATAAAACTTTATAACTTAACTATGAAGTTTTATATACAATAATTGTTTTTTTTTCTGTAAGAAAAATGTTAAGTTTAATGTTTACGTTATTTTTTACCATCACAGTCTAAGCAACTTTTGTAATAGATAAAAAGTAATAGAATGTGAATTTAATTTATAGCGTACACATTAAAATTAACATTTCCCATACAGAATAGCCCCAATTAATTAGAAAGACGGTATAAGCGCCATCTATTGCCTAATTTCAAGTAGTACGGTTAACAATTTGGGTGTAGACAGCCGAGAATTATTGTTTTGTCCACTGAAAGAACACACTGATCTTATTAATTAGAATATTATTATTTTGGCTTAAATCGAGCCTATTTTTTTTTATATATATATAATCTAAAATCCCCATCTACCATAATGGTGGTGTAGGGGTCCCTATTTTTTTTTACTTACTTGAATGATTCTCTGCATTTCTTCGTGAATCAACTCGACGCACCTCAAGGAGGGCTCTTCCAAGCGCCTGATCTGCCTCTTCACGAGCAGCTCGAAGGAAACCTCCGGGACGAAAAGCGCTGGCCTCGGGCCGTTGGCGTTCCTGATCGCTGTCAGAATATCCATTTTCGTCAATCCGGCCAGCGGGTGGATCGAATCCAGGGTCCTGCCGAACGTTTCGTGGAAAATGTAGCAGATCCTCGCGCCGCCGCACAGCTCTGTCGTTTCGATATTCCTGGCTGTTCCCTCGATCGTCGAGCAGTAAGCCGAGGCGAATTTCGTGATGATTTGCAGTAGAGTTTTGCTCTTGTCCGAGATGTCCTCCCCGTAGGAGTACAAGAGCGATTGGAATTGCGACATCATTAAATTAACTCGCGTCTGAAAATTAAATGCGACCATCAAAATTAACTCGAGTTTAGTAATGACTGTGAAAATTAACTCGAGGAGTTTAATAATGATTGTTAAAATTAACTCGAGTTTAGAAATGAAATATGAAAGTGAAAATTAACTTGTGTTTAATAATGTTTGTTAAAATTAACTCGAGTTTAGAAATGAAACATGAAAGTGAAAATTAACTCAAGTTTAATAATGATTGTTAAAATTAACTCGAGTTTAGAAATGGAATATGAAAATGAAAATTAACTCGAGTTTAATAATGATTGTTAAAATTTAGTTTGGAAATGAAATATCAAAGTGAAAATCAATTTGAGATTGTGAAAATTAACTTCGTCCGAAAATGAAAATTATTAAATAAAAATAATTTTCTTTTTTTTTTCGAATTGGAAAAGAAAACGAACCACCAACCTTCAAATCCGGCAAACAATCCCTTATATGGTGCATCAAAAGCCTGTTCAGAGTCTTCGCCAAATACGGCGTTCCGTTCCTCGTGGCCAGAGTCGGATACTTGCTCTGCAGGAAGGTGGCCTCGTCTTTCAGGGCCTCCTTGATGGTCTTGTTGTTCATTATGTCCTGCTGGGAACGGTTGACGACGCCGATGATTCCCAGTTTGACGGGGATGACCCGGCCGCAGAGGATGTCGATGGCGTCCGTGCCGGCGTCCATCAGATCGAGCTTGGTGACGACGGCCAGGGTTCGGCGCCCGTCCGGGTCCACATCTTTGGCGATCTTTAAGCTTTCCGAGGTGGCCATGTCTGTGTTCGCTGTCACCACCGCCAGGATGATCGAATTCGGGTTGGCCGTGTACTTCAGCACGAGATCCCGGATTTGCTGCTCGATGTCTTCCGGTTGATCTCCAACAGGAACCTAATAATAATAATAAAAAATTGAAAAAACAAGCCATAATTAGTTAAGAATTAATGTATATTCAAGCCTGCATTAATTAATTCTTGTTTATTCAAGCCTTAATTAATATTAAGGCTGGCGTTTACTAGAAAAGGAATGATGCGATGACAGAGATAGTTGTGAATCGTCAAGGAGGTGATGCCTCTCGATTTTAATAGCGAACTAATTGAGAAATATGTAGAACACTGTAGTTTGGTTTTCTTATTTGATTTACATATGTGTATGTATGTGTATTCGATAACCGACGCTGACGCGTTCTATTTTTTTATTGAAATTAATGAATATGCTGTTTGTTATTTTTTAGTGTATAAAGAGACAGTGCATAAATATATTTGATGAATTTTGTCGTATCATCGAATTACTCAATAGATGTTATAATGTTTTTATTCTCATTTTTAGAGAAAAAAATAGAAATCACAGAATTATTGCAAAGCACAGAGTGGCAAACGATTCATTAAATATGTATGCGCTTTATACCTACTCGAACTTTGACTGTATATGTAATCGAGCTTGATTTTTCAAACTAAAATATTTTCATACTTACATTTTTTCTCATACCTAAAGTCGTTATTAACTTCCAAATTTTAAATTAAACGTAATAATTTTTACTATAAGTTTGTAACAGTTTTTATAGATTTTTGAATATTCATAAAATTTACCTTTTTTACAGAAATGATCCTAAAATATTTATTTATTATTTTTTTATTTTTTACTAAAGGTGCATAATATAAAATTGTTTTCATATATGCAAGCCGTCTCCTTTTCTAAGAATTGATACCAACTTTATTATTTTAAATTAAACACCCTATATATTATTTTTTATTAGATTCCTCTTCACATTATCTTTACAACAATATAATACAGTTAGTAGTTTTGATTAGATGTTACTGTTGTTGCTGTTTCTAAAAATCTAAAATCATTATTTTATATGCATACTAAGATAATACTATTCTATGCAATGGTTATTTTAAATATGGAATATTTATATACTTGGTGCCCGAACAATAATTTTATATTTGTGACTTAAAACGTTTTTTTTAATGGCACCCTATAGTTTTCATTTTTTTTACATGAATATATGGCGGATATGTCTAAAGTAATGACGAATATAACTTCACATTCGACAATAAATGAAAATCCCGAATGTTTTAGAAAACACTTATAACCATCCAGAAAGTTTTTCACCATTAGCCGTAGTTCATAGTGTTGCATCCTGTATATTCTAATTTTTAATTTTGTTGGTATAATAAATAACGAAGAAATCGTTGAAGTCAAATGTTCAAAGAAAGTAGCAGACTCAAATTTAACATTGAATGAGGCTGGGTTAAAAAAGAAAATTCCATTTTTAAAATTACATGATGGTGAAATTCGACTAAAGCGAAATCATGACTATTATTTTCAGGTAATACTTTTTAACTAAAATACTTTTGTATTAATTGAATTTATTTATAGGTTCAGGGACAGCAGTCAATTACCAACAGTAAAGTTTGCCATTTTATTGTATATACAGGCGACAAAAATCCAATAACATAGAAAAAATGTATAGAGATTCTGAATTATGGATTGAAATGTTACAAAAATTAGATAAATTTTACAGGAACTGCTTAGCTCCAGAAATTATATTAAATAGACGCAAAAAAAATAAAATGTCGAGATCCCACATATATCTTAGAGGGTCAAAAAGAATTAAACCATCCCAAATATTAATATTTATAAAACATATAAAACACAGATTAAATTGAATAATTTTAAATTCTCAATTAGTTTTGGCTTATCAGCCCATTGTCAAGAGAATTCAAAATTGAGTTTATTTAAATTTCTATGGATATATTTTTTAACTTGTGTTGCAGGCAAAATAATTTCGGTCCGTAGATATTTAAATAAACTCAATTTTAAAGTATCTTGATAATGAGCTGATAACCGAAACTAGTCGAGAATTTAAAATTACTCAATTTTATCTGTGTTTTATTTGTTTTATTGGTTGATTTTTAATAATGTATTCATATTTATTTTATTCAATTTTATTTTTTAACACATATTGGCTGGATCAATTCCAGCTTCCAAAAACTTTCCCTGGTCGGGATTGCATTTTATTATAAATTCCTATAAAAAATAGAAGTCATCAATGTCAATTTTCATATATATTCATATATATACACACACACCCTTCCTAGCCATATGGGTGTAGGGTCAATATTCATATACTATAAATAAACCAAAAATTAAAATGATCTTTATTTGAGATGTTGTTCTACACAAAGTGTAGAACAATAATAGTGGAATACAACGGTGCATGAGATTGTTAATCGTTTTAGAGGAAACATATATACATTTTTTTGGAAAGTATATATTTCTGCTTACTTTACAGTCATGCTATTATTTTTTATCCGTAAATTTTACAATTATATTGATTTATTTATGATCATCATATGTCTTTTATTACAATCCTTCCAAATAAAATTATTTGAAACATTACATTTTTTATAAATCTAAAAAAAAACATAATAATACATTTTCACCGTGCAAACTTTTGCAAAAATATTCATTCATAATTGTATACTGCTTACTGAACACTATTTAAAATGTTTATTATTTTAGAATGGCATGCGGATCATCTGTGTTATAGAATCGCGGCGCGCAGAGATAACTGGATATTTCTGTCTTTCTCATATTCATTGAATGTGAAACAACACTAAGCGGTTCTACACACACACACATTCAGACACATATACACATGCACATATACACAAATATTATCAAGAATAGGGGAGAAACATCTATTGAGTATCTCTTGAAAAATAATTAAAAATCTTTGTTTGTATTTTTTCACAGTATTAATTATTTAAACGATTACTCATAACGTTAATTTTATAAATAATTTAAAGGTGATAAACGCAAATAACATTTATTAAAATATAGTACACAATTTCCCGCTATCTATATGAGACTTGATGAACTAATATTTGTCTAGTCAAATGCAGAAAACTATATGTAAATTGCCGGTTTTATTCAATATGACCGAATTTCACGGGAATTTATGATATTTTCGGAACGACCTTCCTAACTAAACAGCATTGTTTTCTGACGAAAAAATGTATTCAACCATAACTACATTAAATGTAGATTATTACGACATATTTCATTTTCTTTCAATAATTATATTAATAAGTAAAAATATAGCACATTCTTTGCATAAAATGTGCTAATTTTGGACGTAATTTTCTTCTAAACTATTAATCAGATTAATTTTTAAATAACTCGTTCGAAATCTGTGGAGTTTTAGGATTATTTTGATATATAATATGATGAAATTCATTATTCAGGATTTGTTTGTTGTAGGAATTCAATTGGTACAATATCGCTTCATTTTACATACGATAAACGCCAGCCTTAAGGCTTGTTATTTTTTTCATGATTGAAAATCCCTCTTGAAACTACTTTAATCATCTCCTATGTTCCGAATATTAAAAATTCTCCGTTTCTTACTTTGGTAATGCCGGGTAAATCGACGAGGGTCAAGTTGACGACTTTTGTGGAGTATATCTTGAGGTTAATCGGTTCCGGGCAGATCCCTTTGTTCGCGCCGGCCATGCGATCGGTCTCGTCTTCGATCTCCTTGCGTATTTCCTCGAAATTCCTGAAAATCTTGTTCTTGGAATGCAAAAAGACGCCCCAGTCGTCCAACTCCATCGTACCTACGATAAACATTTAATATTTGCAACTATAACAAAAGCTTAGTTTCATACAAAAACAAACAAAAAAATCTTCATATCATCGTCGATTACCTAAACACTGAATTTTTTAATTATCATAATTATTTTCTGTTAAAAATAAATTTGATTACGATTTTCAACTCTTTATTAATATCACTACAATTGTTTTCACTTAAATTCCTCACCTGAAGAAAGCAGTGAAATTAATAAAAAGTTGAAAATCATAAACAAAAACCATACTATAGGCGGTTAACATTAATCATAATAAATGAAAGACGTCGCAAGCGCCATCTTTCGCCTAATTTCATATGGCATTGTCAACGATTCGAACGAATATATACCCGATATTAATCAAAATAAATGAAAGACGTTGCAAGCGCCATCTTTCGCCTAATTCCACGTGGCATCGTTAATATTAAATTTAACGTATATGTTGTTTTTGCGTCAATCATAAAATTCGCTTACACTTTGATGTAAACAATAACGTGTACGTTGAATGTAACATTTCACGTACGGAATAGCCCCCATTATTATTCTGTATGTGGTCTGTTTCTGTTCTCGTTCCCGGGCGATTGTGAATCGATCCTTAAATCAAAGTATTTGATTATCTCTACAAAATTGTATTCTGTAACAATTAATTTGTAATCTCGTGCCGTTTCATAAATATCGAGTAACATAATGCTTTATCTCGACTCTCAATTACACGCGACCGTAATTAGCTCCACACTTTCAGTGGGTCATTATACATATTTGCAATCAACCCGAACACACCTATTACAAATTAGAAACCAACCTACATTTTCAATGTACAATTTTTTCATCAGTGCTGCTGACAAAGGAATTTTAATTAATCATAATTAATTGCTCGTTTTCAATACAACAATAATGGAACAATTAAGCCGGTTTTAATTATTTTAAATGACTGTGAGCAAATGAATAAATACTTTTTGTCAACTTAAGTCTTACCGTCCAAAGCAGAACGGTGCTCCTTGTCATCTTTAGGGCAGTAAACCAGCTGAAGGATCAGCGGCCTTCGGGTCACGATTCCAATACCTCTGGGCAGAAATGATTTTCCTACCAGGCTTTCGATCACCGAACTCTTCCCGGAACTCTAACAGAAAGAAAACGGTTAATTATTAAACTAACGAAAACCCATAATAAATTCCGTGATTAATCTTGTTCCCGGACAATAGTGAATCAGCCCTTACAAAAAAAATTCAAACTCAAAGGTTAATTCATTTCCATTCATATCTAATTGCGTAAAATTGATCTTGAACTTTATTTCCTTTTAATTAATTCAGCTAACACCAAATATAGGTTAACCGATTTTTCCGATTATTGATTTCTCCGCTAACCTGTGAACCAAGGACCACAATCTGCGGTAAATGTATAGCATCCGAACCGACGGTGTTGAACACATCCTGGAGCTTATTTATCACCGGAATTAGGGCCTCCATTTCTCACACACAAAAGCACAATCGTCGGTTTTTTTTAATATCGATATAAATACAAACGAGTGCGTTGCTGGTGCTTCGCGGCGCTCGCGTACGTATCAGAGTTAATTGTTATGGACGAATTTCACGGTTTTAGCGCATTATTTCGCGGATTTGATGCGAAATGAGGAATATCGGTGGAAACGAGAGCCGATTTTGATTGACGGGCCGATTCCCCACTGTCAAGAAAAACGTCTATTTTGAAATGATGTAAGATGTGAAGTTGCCAACTTTTTTTTTGCTTAAACGTCAATTAACAAACGCAACCCAATATACACTAAAATAGAAATTTTCTAACAAAGTTTTTCTTTTTAAATTTAGACACTAAATTAGTATTGTACGAAAAATAATAACGTGTATGTTATTTTTTTATCATCACTTATTCTAAGCACCTTTTTTAAATAGATATATATATGCATAGAGTATGAATTTAATTAATAACGTAAGCGTTAAAATTAACATTTACCCCATTTATATTTAGTAAATACTTTTAAAATTTCCAATTCCATGAGCTATTCTGTACGAGAAATGTTAAAATTAACGTATATGTTATTAAATAACTTCAGATTCTATATATTTCTATATCTATTACTCAACCTGCATAGACTGTGATGATAATAAATAACGTATACGTTAAAATTAACATTTTCCCCAATTAAATTTAGTAAATACCTTTAAAATTGCCGATTCTAGGAGCTATTCTGTACGAGAAATGTTAAGATTAACGTGTATGTTATTAAATAACTTAATCTATATAGTTATATCTATTACTAAACTTGCATAAACTGTGATAACAAATAACGTACACGTTAAAATTAACATTTTTCTTATAGAATTGCATATTTGATCATACGAGGCTAGTATAATCAAAAATTCAATAATTCCAATAGAAATCATAGATGTACAATTAAAGTTGACGTGTACAAGTTGGAACAGTTCTAAAACCAGTTCCTCCACCAATGATTGTTTTCATGATTAAATTTATTCAAAATGTATTTCTTGAGTTAAAAGAATAATAAAAACATTTTCGAACTCATTCAATTAATAATTTCCTACAATAGTTTTTTTGGAATAAATAAATGTTTATAAATATTCGATTAATCTCGTTTATTAGGATAAAGAAAACACTTAATAACTTTTTTATACGACTTAACTGCCTTAAATGGTATAAAAAGTTATTAAGTGTTTTATTTATTCTAAAATTGAAAATTTACCACGAAGTAAACGCCTCAAAGATTCAAAAATTAATCCCGTATGTATTCTATGATTAATCCTCTAAGAATTTATAATTTATGAATAACCTCACTTTTTTTGTAAATTATCACATTTGAGTTAAGGACAATTTAATACATTATTAGTGATTATTCCCTTTATAAGAGTAAGTAGTGTTAAAAATCAATTGAATTATTTTAAATAATCAATAATAAAACGTCCCTGTAGACAGCAAAATTATCTAACGGGTTTGTTAAAGCAACAGCAAATTAACGCTTGAAAAGTGTGTTACGATAAGGTAAGTTTCTTGTAAAAAGGCAATCTTTTGTTTTATTCACACTTATTTAAGTTTTTTCAATTTTAAATTATATTTGTATAAATTTTGATTAATAATTCTTTTGATTTTAGTTTTAGCTAGAAACTTTCATCCATTTAGAATGGATTTAACGGGTTTAAACGACAAACCCGAAATAATCGGTAAATTAAAAGATTTACACGAAAGCATCGATAAAATGGAAAGGATGATCGAGGTCGTGTATTCGGGGATCAAACGAGAGGAGCTGGGGATTAAAGAAAAGACGGACCTGAATTTGTTCACGGCGTATACGCTGAACACACTCTACTGGATGTATTTGAGGACAACCGGGGTCGATCCAAATGAGACTGATATTAAGAAAGAGCTGGCTAGAGTGAGGGATTATATGGTGAAGGCGAAAAATGCTACGGATAGGCTTACGATACGGCCGACTGTCGATCAAGGGGCGGCGAAGCGGTTCGTTAAGCACGGAATCGGTCATGGTAATAAGGACAGTGGTGACGATAGGGGTAATGAACCACCGAAAAAGAGGAAACGTTGAATTATTTATTTCATTGACCAAATTCGAATGTAATGTTTTTTTTTTGTTTAAAAATAAATTCTTTATATTTTTATTAATCCTACAGCTGAAAGGGTCACTGAATATATACATATTTTTATTATAGTTTGTATAAAATAACTCTCGAAAGAGGATAAGATTAAGAAAGAAAGATAAAATAACAAACATGAGAGAAATCATTAATTTTTTTTTTCTATATAAGGAATTTATTTTTATTACTTTGCAGAAAATAGACAAAAATACGAATTAAATAAAGCGAATTATTTTCTCTCATTTTTTTAAGCATTATTTTATTTATTTATTTACATAATAATTTTTGTTTAGATTTGGATAGGAAAGAAAACAAACTTATTTTGCAAAACATTTTAATTGTTTAACATAAAATCAAAATAGGAGGGTGTATATAATTAACAATAAATTATTTAAAAACTAAGTACGCAATATAATAGTAACCTACCTCGATTGCCAAAAAAATCGAGTATTTTCGGTCAACCAGATTATTTACATTAAAAAAATTATGTACTTAATTTCCAATGACTGCAGGCCGCCATGATAAGTACTATGTTTTTTTTTATTTATTTTATCCAATGTAATCTCAGTAATCAAAACACGGCCTCGTTTATTTATTTAATAACCCTATAACTTTATTTTAAATTCAATAAAACCAACCGTCTCATGACTATTTCCAATCAATTTAAATATGCACTACAAACACTACAAACCCTAGAAAAGTCTTTTTTTGCTTTCTGAATTCCGCTCGATTGCCGAAAATAGTCATGAAGCTCCCGAAAAGTACCCCCAGCTTAACAACCTTGCATATTTCCATTTCTTTTTTTTTAATTTAAATTATTATTTATTTAAAACCCTATTAATTGTATCACTACGCGTTCGTTTTGTCCACTTCTCCGTTTATTGCACGCACTTCGCTAAATGCCAAATTTTAATTGACGTTCCCGCATCCGGCACCCGTCGCGTAGAATTTCTCCTCCCGTTTCGCTTTCGAAAAATTGTGAGAAAAAACGTGAACTAGAAAAAACTACGCATCGTTGCTAAACTGCTCATCCGATTACGTTTGAGTGTGTAAAAAAGACTGAAGAGGAAAATTAAAGAACAGGGCAAACATTTCTTTACTTATTTTGCAGCGCGATGCAGTCGAATCTTTTTCTTTTTTTTTCAAAATTAATGCGCCCGTTTATGTTGATAATTGTTTTTATTTTTTACTTTTTGTTTTTTGTTTTTTTTGGTTAATTAAATACCTAAGTGGTTGATTAAGTTTTATGTTAACTTTTTGTACATATCTTCTAGTTGCGGTGTGAAGTAACTCTTGATTTGGGGCCGTTTCGATTTCATAGTCGGTGTTAGGAGACCGTTTTGCATGCTGAAGGGATCCGGGTGAAGATATATATCTTTAACCTGAAACAATTTTTTAATTCAATTATTGCAACAAACAACATATAGTTTGTCCGTGTTAATATATATATATATATATATATATATATATATATAATCGATGTCCCCTTTTACCAATTAGTGTCGGGGTTGTTTTAATATGTAGATTTTATAATTGTGGAAGCTTACCTGTTCGAATGATTTCAATCCGCACTCCTTGCCCCATGTAATCATGTCGTCCATTATCAGCTGCTTGACTTCAGGATGAGCACACAAAACGCTGAGCGTTCCCGGGATGCCATTTTCCTGTGCCCAGCACTTGATCACGTCCACGTCAGGTACAACAATTCCAACGATGCAAGACTGAAGCAAACAAAGAAAATGTACTTACATATTTGATTAATGAAAATACTTTATGTAAGGTTGCAGTGGCAGCCATTGGTTCACTTAAGCCACTGAAAACCCATTGTGTTACCATTTTTTTCTAACTAAAATTTTTATTTACTTTCAACATCAAAAGATTCAATGGTTTTGATTTGTTTCAGTGATTTATGTATGTGAATATACCTTTAACATTTCATATTTTGAATTAATTTTTCACTTATACCCGTGGTGAAACATATTTAATTAACTTTAACATTTCTTTGATTTATTTCTCTAAGAATTTTATGTTATTATAAATTAAATAGGCTTACTTTTAATGATTCACCATGTACAAACACTTGTTGGACATATTGTGATCTTGTATAAATGTTCTCGATTTTCTCTGGAACAATGTATTCTCCCTGTGATAACTTGAATATGTGTTTCCTCCTGTCGATGATCTTCAAACACCCATTCTATAAAAAAAAATAATTAAAATTTCTGTAGGAATTCTTTGAACCAATTCATTTCATACCGGTTGCCACATTCCAACATCCCCTGTATGATGCCAGCCATTTTCATCGATGACCTCAGCCGTCCTTTCTGGATCCTTGTAATATCCGTGGAACACGTTCGTGCCCTTGATGCACACTTCTCCCTGGTTTTTGCTGGCCCAGTATTCCATCTCCGGGACGTCGACCAGCTTGATGCAGCAGCACGCCACCGGCGGTCCGACGTGTCCGGGGGTGTGATCTCCTTGCACCGTCAGCGTGATCGGCGCCGTGCACTCGGTCTGTCCGTAACCCTCGATTACCAAACAACCCAGCGCGCACCTGGTGAAGGTCAGCACGTTTTCGGCGAGGGGCGCCGATCCCACCAGCATCAACCGCAAACGGCCTCCCATTCCCTCTTGCACCTTCCGGAATACCAGCATGTCCCAAAAACTGTTTTTACGTAAAATCCCCCTGAATTAAAAAATAAAAGAAACATACGTTAAGATGGATTCAACAAAGAATACAATACATACATTCTTTCTTTTTTAGTCCTATTCTCTTTTACCCGTATTGGGTGTCGTGGTTAAAGTTACATATTACGGATCAAAGATGCGCGTTTTTAACTATTGATGAAAATTTCGACTGGGAAGCGCTTTTCACGGGAAAGCGGGGAGAAATTTGAGTTACAACTTTTCTTATAACCGCGTTAGACATTTTCAACGAGTCATTTATGCGACTCGTAAATGATGTCAGAAGTTATAAATTTCTTATAACTGCGTTCGACACTTTTATGCTGTTTTGAATTATCCATTTAGGATAATTGAAAAGATAGCACCAGCGTCATCTATTGCTTAATTCCACGTGGCATCATCAACGATTTGAGCATACCAGTCGTTGGTTGTTTCGTCCACTAAAGGAAAGCGAACTTGTCCTGTTTACGAGAAATAAAAGCCATTCAGGACTCTATAAAAAGGAGGGACTGTCGGAAATTATAAATTTCTTTAATCCGCGTTTGGGCATTTTTGTGCTCGTTTGAATTAGCCATTCAGTATAATTGGAAAGATGCCACAAGCGCCATCTATTGCCTAATTTCACGTGGCGTCATCAACAATTCGGGTCTACAAGATAGACTACCGAGAATCGTTTCGTCCATTAAAAGAAGGCGAACTTGTCCTGTTTGTGAGTTTAATTAAATAAAAGCCATTCAAGGCACTAAAAATGAGAGGCTGTTATACTTATCGCGGCGCTGCAATCTCCAGTCTGAATAAGTTAAGTGAAAATCATGACACCGTGACAAAAGGTAAGACAACTTTAGAACTGAATATTAAAAAAAGCACTAATTCGAATTTACCTCTTTAGTTCATTTTCTTTGGTACTCATGGCCATGTTGAAGAGCATCTTCTTGATGAAACTCCTGCCGACCTCCGCTTGGATTTTGTCGTAGATCCTGTTGAGCAGCCTGGGAACGGCCGGGGTGATCGTCGGCTTGAGGGCTTTCATGTCGTCGGACAACCGACGGATGTCGCCCAAAAAGAATCCAACTGCTCCACCTTCCAGGTACATGGCATTCTAAAAAAATAATATAAACATTTTTTACTATCTTTAGATAATCTTTGTCATAATCAAAGATATGTGTTTCTAAAAAATAATAGAAACATTTTTTGCTATCTTTAGATAATCTTTGTCATAATCAAAGATATATGTTTCTAAAAAAATAATACAAACATTTTTTGCTATCTTTAGATAATCTTTGAAAAATCCGCAATTGCTAACCACATAATAACATTTGGACATAAAATTTCGTTAAACAATTTAAAAATTTTAAAAATGTCAAATTCTCCAAAACTAAATACGTTAGAAGCAATTGAGATGTATAAAAATTCTAGTAAACTTTTGAATTATGACTTAACTCCGTTAAATAACAATTTATTAAAATTAATTGATTTAATTCAATAAATTACCTTTATCTATTTTTTAATAACACATCACATTTGTATATTAAATTTTGTTTATATGTTTATTTATTTATTTGTCAATTTTACATAAAACTATTGAAAAAAGAGATCAGGAGCAGCTTCAACGTGTGTTTAAAAAAAAACACGTAAAGTTAACATTTGCTTAGAAAATTAAAAAAAAGTTTGCTACGCCAAAGGCAACTCGAGGAAATTTCTTTCCAAGTGCCCAGTTGCGTATTTCGTTGAAATAATTGTTGATCTGTACAATAATTATATTATATAAATCGTTAATGATTTCAACACACAACTATTGTTCATCATTAATTAGAGTTGTGATCAATAAAGAAAAATGAATGGTTCAATTCTAAAAAAAATATTACAATAGCATATTTCATTGATAACCCTACACTCTTATGGGTATAAAGGGTTTTTTGATAATATATATATATATATATATATATTTCATTGATACCCGACGCCTTAAGGGTGCTGTTTAGGCGAAAGAGATAGCTATATAAATATTGGCAATCACTAATTCGAGTTAGATTGCTGTTGTGATCAATGAACAATATTGTATTATACATTAAAGTAATCTTAAAATAAGCAGGAATTTCATCAGATGAATTAAACATTATTTTAATGTTTAGTTTGTGTGAAAATCAATTACGAAAAACGATTAAAATTGATCAAATTTATAGCAAATTTCAAATTATATTTTTGCTAATAAAAACTTGTGCAATGAAAATTTCAAGGATTTCACTAAATTCTGCATTCAAATAACTTAGCAGACATGACCTAATAATTTCATTATATCTTACAATTTTCTTTTCTAACTTGAACTAGTAAATTGACGTAATACACGAAAATTATTGATTTATTTTTTATTTAGACTCATACTTATACTTGGTAGATAAAAAATGTAAAAACATATTCATATTATTAAATCGAAAAGAATGGCTCTTTTTTTCAAACGATTATTTCCATTTTACTATATAGCTATCTCTTTCTACTAAACCGCAACCTTAAGGGGCAACAAGGAGGGATAGCAGAAGAAGATTTCATTGAAATCACCAATTCATATTTGCGAATAATTTTGGTAAATTTCCAAACACAATTTATAATTTCTGACTTCTCTCATAATAGATAAACATGTGCGGAAATCTATTTTTAAATAGGTATAAAGGAAATCTAGAATAATCATAAGCACTCAGAAAATATCTTGTATTTTTGTCCATTACCTCGCAGCAGCGCTCGAGCATGTGAGCAAGTGGTAAAAATGAGATCATGGTGTCGCTGCTTTTGAGTCTGTGATCGCCCATTTGCAGGAGGACGGCGGCGATCGAGGCGACGACGTTCTCGTGGGTCAACATCACGCCTTTCGGATTGCCCGTCGTGCCGCTCGTGTAGCATATCGTGCACAAATCAGACGGTTTTGGTGGCTAAAAAAATAAATAAAAATAAATATTAACTAATTTTCCTACGGTTACAAATTTACTTAGACTTAAGTTAATCGCGACGTATCTTCAAATGCATAATCTGCTAATTTCTTTTTATTATGTATATTATATATACAACTCGCCCAACACCCGTAAGAATACAAGGGTTTTTGATAACGTCAATTTAGCGTTTGACGTTTAGTTGTGTGTTATAGGCAACTAAACATACACACATTAATCGATTCAATGCGTTTGACTTGGTTTTTTTGCAGGTATACAGTTCGCCTAATGTATACTGATAAAAAAATATCTCTGTATATTATATATACAGCTACATACGCTAGAATTAATAATAGTCTGCTATACTTTATAATTTAGTTAAAGAATTAAATTAGTACACTCCCACCACGATTCCTGTACAATTAATATCGAAAAAAAAAAAAATGTACTAAAGAAAAATATCATTGAATAAATTGTCGCAGCAGTTGCACATGATTAACACTGGAGAACGTCGCATTATATTAGAATTGACCTTTGGGGTCCTAAAAATAGTGGAGAGCCTGGTAATCCTTTGAGGAACATTAATTGGCATTTTAACTAATATTTCGGGGCAGTCAATTAGTAGACACGCTCCACGATTTTTATACAATTAAGATAGAGGATTCTTACTGTAAATAAACATATTGTTATTTTTGAATTTCTTGGGGACCATCCCCGTGAGCTCACAATCAGCTTTTACATATTTTTTTGATTAGTTTTATGAATCTTACCACTTCTGGATGACTGTTCTTGCTACCCGTCGTTTCGACGTCCAAAAATTTCAGGATTTCAATACCAAGATTCTTCGCCCGCTGTCTCGTGGCCGGCCTGACATCCTTCATGACGATCAGTTTCCTGAGGCATTTCGGGGCGCGGTCCAACAGTAAGTTGCACTTGGCGTCGTCCTCGCATACGACGAGGTGCATTTCCGCTTGTTTAATAATAAAGGCACATGCGTCTGGCCCGAGCGTGTCGTAAAGGGGCACTAGCACCATACTGTAGCAATAGAGGGCCTGCTCGGTCAGGATCCATTCGGGGCAGTTCTGCGAGTAGATGCCGATGAAGGTCTGTGTGCCGGGCTGCAGGCCCAAGGAGACAAGCCCCGAGCCGAAGTTCTTCGCCCTCAGCAGGGCCTCGTTGAAGTTCAACCATTGGTAGGGTTTTGAATATGATTCCCGCCAACCCAGACATGGTCCGTTATCTAAAATAATAACAAAAACAATTAAATAATGTATGAATAAATTATTAAAAATCAACCAATAAAACACAGATTAGATTGAATAACTTTAAATTTAAATAATTTATTCATATTTATTTCATACAATATGAACTACCAATATCTAAATATTAAAACCATTAATTATATTACAATTAAATAAAATTATTGATCGAATTTTATTGATCATTGCCAGAAAAACTCCTTGTTTAATTTCATTGTAATAAAAGCAATTAAATTTATAATCGCATTCTTTTCGTTTATTTTATACAAAAATTAGATGAGGTTTATTCGAAATCGCGTGCGAACATTTCCTGGTACTACAAATCATATACGAAATTAGATTTGCAATTAATTTCTTCATTTGAAGAAGCTACAGCGTAGCGAAAAAAAATGTAGTGAAATTAATAAAAAGTTTGAAAATCATAAAAAAAAATTGTCTTTATACATTCATGTATTGATCACTTACTTGATACTTTTGCTCCGCGTCTGAACGTTTCGTATAGTGTCCTGGAATCCTCGTACGGGTAACTGATGAATTTGCCTTCTTTGCAGTCCTTAGAGAAGCGAGATACTCGAATTAGTTCGGGACCCTGCAACAAGATAAATATATTTAGAAATTTAATTGTGGAGGCTGTTACTTGGTGAAATTAAATTTTAATATGTTTTAAAGAAAAAAAAAATCTCGTTTTTCTTTAAAAATATTTAATGAAATATTCAGCCACCATAAATAAATAAATATAATAAAACCTGTGAAGTTTTTCAAAATAAAAAAAATATAGGCCATAGTAAATGAAATATGATGCAAACGCCATCTTTCGCCTAATTTCATGTGGCATAGTCAACGATTTGGGTCTAGAAGGTAGACGAGCGAGAATCATTGTTTCGTCCACTAAAGGAAGGCGAGCTTGTCTTGTTTATGAGAAACGGAAACGAAATTTTTATTTAAAAAAATATAGACGGTTGTATCTTTATATTCTTTCTATTTCAAAAAACTTCACGTAACTCCATTTTCTTCATAATTGTATTGTTGTTAAGTTTGTAATTGTAGATATATATATATATCAACCTGATTGGGACAACAAACAAAATGAGAATATCTTTCTGGATAGGAGTAAAAATATATAATAATCAGAAGCTCAGATGCTAACTTCAACTGGGCTTTTGATACTCTGAATTAAATCATCTATATACTAGATCAACTTATCCTTCGAAAATCTCGCAAATATCTTAGTTTGCAATAACTGTGCATAATAAAGTAGCAAAGATAATAACATCGAATAGTAAGAGTCGAAACGAAAGTAAATTTCGAGTTTCTCGCGTGCAACTCGAATACCACCATTGTGCCTTATTAAAATACGCGTGTGTTGTTGTGAGCACAATTTCCGCGTTTTTCGATTTTTCTCATTTCGGGCGATTGTGAAAGGATAATGGCCGCTTAGAAAGCTTCTTTCGGCGTGTCTGTCGCGACCCAAGTGCGGCAAGTGTCTCACTTGCGACACGTACGATACGATACGATCGTTTCCAGTTTGGATTTTTTGTGAAAGGCAGGCGCTTTCCTCACGTTTTTGTCATCTCGCAACTGGGCAGCCGACTGAAATTCTCCGGCAGCGAGCACTTCGCTCATTGCTCGTTAGAAATAATTTCTCGATTGTCATCGCGATTAATTGGATTTTCTGTACGTGCCGCTTGCGAATTTAATTACGAATGGGGATATAATTTGAGGTGGAATGGAAAAGGGATTGAGAAATAACGGAAATCATACAATTTTATTAATGCAACACATTTTGACATTAATTTCATTGGTCGTGACTGAATGGTAAAAACCTAAGTCAACAAAAAAAAACAATCATTAAAATCCCATGAGCACAATAACAAACTATGGTTGTTATTGTGTTCATGGGACTTTAATGAATTCATAATAAATTAAAGACGACGCAAGCGCCACCTTTTGCCTATTTTCAAGTGGCATCATCAACGATTTGGGTTTACAAATTAGACGACCGAGAATCATTGTTTCGTCCACTAAAGGAAGGCGAACTTGTCCTGTTTAAGCAAACAAGTTATCCATACGCTAGATAAATGGTGACTGAACGTTTCATTAAATGTGACTTTAATGAATGTTTTTTTTTGCTAATCGCAATTAACTGTAGACTAAATAAATTTGTTACCATAAAAGAGTATAATTTTCTAACTAATAATATTATTCAAAAATACCATACTTCAGCATAGTTCACTAATTGTGATAACTAATCACTACTAAATAACAGTCTGCTAACCGAGACTAATTTCAGATTAAAATGAAACAACTTTAATTCAAACTTTGGCAACATTTCAAAATGAAACAAATCATTCAACCCCTTAAAAAATGGGGGGGGGGGGGGGTTATTCTTACGCGTATATATTATTAATAAAACCTATGAAGTAAAGTGAGTACAACTGTTTTTAATTTTCTAAACTAAATAAGTTTGTAACGTAAGTCAAAATGTGGAAATAATTTATTAATTTTAATAAAACAAATTCTAAATTCTCTTGAAAATGGGCTAATAACCCGAAACTAGTCGAGAATTTAAAGTTATTCAATCTGATCTGTGTTTTATTCGTTGATTTTTAATAATTTATTCATATTTATTTCATACAATATGAATTACCAATGTCTAAATATTAAAACCATTAATTTATTAAAAAAAACCTTTATTGCCCCCCCCCCCCAAAAAAAACCTACATCACATTACTACAATTATTCAAATTAAATTTACTTTCTTTTCTGCTTTATAATTTGTTAATTATTTTCAAATCATTTTTATTTAATTTAAGTTGAAAAGTATACTTTTCTATGGTAACATACTTTTTTAGTCTACAGTTAGTTTCAGTTAGCAAATTATGCTAACGTATGTTATTTAGAAGTAGTTAATTTATCGCAATTAATGCGATTAGTTAACATTTAAAGGCAATTTTCCCGGCGCATCCACCATAAATGCGATAAAGCGCATTCTTTTATTAAGGCAGGTAACAAAACCCACAACGAAATGTTTATAAATAATGTTGCATAAACAATTATACATTATTAAATTATGAGGGAAGATTCAAAAGTATTCTTTTATTATTTTATTTATTTAGTCTTATATAACATCGTTATATATTCCTCTCTACTTCTCAGTGTGAGGTGTTCTTTTATTAAACATTTAATAAAAAATATAACATAAATAATTGTTTTACTTGCTAGTCTGTGTCTATCAGGGATATCGATCAGAGTTAAGTTGAAATAAGGAATATATGTATATTATCAAAAACCCTTGAACCCTTACGGGTGTTGGGCGAATAAGGAATAACTTCCTGTAAATTATTTTTCTTTATACAGCGCCACCTGGAATGCGGTAACGTTGTTGAGTGGCAAATAGATTTTGAGGGGAAAATATTTTCAAATTTATCAGGGCTATCGATCAGAGTTAAGTCTTTCTCTTCTAATATTCTATTTTCTATTATTGAATTAATTTTAAAAACAATAATTTTATGCTCCCATTATGGTATAATTTGAAGTTATTCTACGAGTTTTAAAATTATTCAAATTTGAATGAAATTTATTTTTTTCTTCAGAAAAAATCTGACAACACTCAACACTCTTGTGATATTAAAAATGTATTTTGCATGAAAATAATTTCCGGTTCATTAAGGCCATTTGAATTGACGAGTTCTATTTACACGTTGTCTTGTCATAACGATTTAAGTAAAACGCATTTTCACGAAAAGTTAATTAAACTTAGATAATTCAACATAAAATTGTTATTCTAAATCTTTTAGCGAGAAAATAATTCTACATACAGTTATTCTGCCATTGTTTCAAATCGTTTAGGATTCATTTCATCAAGCCTCTTTTACAAATATAAAATATAGAAAATAATTCTGCATACAGTTATTCTGCCATCGTTTCAAATTGTTTAGGATTCATTTCATCAAGCCTCTTTTACAAAAAAAGAAAAGCCATCGTTCTAAATCATTTATGATTCATGAAACTCGCCTCTTTTTCAAAGAAATTTCCCTTGTTTAATTTCATTGTAAAATAAATAACTGCAAACGTGCGAATCATCTTTGTTTCATTTCTTATAATAATTTTCACTCAATTAGCTTCAATCCACCACGAAACCGACGTCTTGATTTCGTCCGCGACAATTCTAATCATTACAAATTGATGGCGAAACCTCGCCGGTGATCCGTGTCCAACGCCGCAACGAATGCGAATAAATCATTGACTTTTTTTCCTCTCTGCAGTTTGTCCCTTTATTCACTCATTATCGATCACGTTCGCTTTCGATCCGAACTGACACAATTGCCACATTCAAACCGAAACGTTACCAAACGAAAAACGCCTCCGTGAATAATAAATAACGAAAACGCACCGCCGGCGTTTTCACTTCACACAAAACAGCGCGGATTAAACGCAGGCATGATTTTGATTTAATTACTTGTTAGTGCTGTTGATTAGAGTGTTTAGTGATTGCCGGTTTAGATTTGTTAATGAATACAAAACGATATTAAATAATATAATCGATTCAACGAACGGCTCAACACTGACTGACTTTTAACTTCTCATATAATTTACAAGACATCTAGAAACGACATTTAAACCAACAAATAATAACGATTAATAACTTTTTAATTTTTTTCGACACAAATCCTTTCCCTTCTCGAAATGACGACTCAATAGACGAGACGGATTACTTTACGACCCTACATTTGCAATAGATTGACTATATTCACTATAAATTGACTTTAAAGTCATTTATAGTGACTATTTTTCATAGAAATTGAGTCATTTAAAGTCACTATTATTTTCAAAAATTTATTTTACAGTCAATTATTATTGCTAGAAATTGACTTTAAAATCACTTCACTATTATTGTCAAAAATAGACTTTAAAGTCACTGATAGTCCTTATTTTCACTAGATATTGACTTTAAAGTCATTATTATTCTCAAAAAATGACTTATAATCTTTGATAGTCATTATATTCACTATAAATTGACTTCAAAGTCATTTATAGTCACTATAATTGTATATAGTCATTTATTTTTGCTAGAAATTCACTTTAAAGTCACTTTATTTCACTATAATTGTCTAAAATTGACTTTAAAGTTATTGATAGTCATTATTTTCACTAGAAATTGACTTTAAAGTCACTCTTTGTACTATAAATTGACTATAAAGTCATTTATAGTGACTATTTTTCATAGAAATTGAGTTTAAAGTCATTTAAAGTCACTATTATTTTCAAAAATTTATTTTACAGTCAATTATTATTGCTAGAAATTGACTTTAAAATCACTTTACTTCACTATTATTGTCAAAAATATACTTTAAAGTCACTGATAGTCCTTATTTTCACTATATATTGACTTTAAAGTCATTATTATTGTCAAAAAATGACTTATAATCACTATATTCACTATAAATTGACTTAAAAGTCATTTATAGTCACTATAATTGTACATAGTCATTTATTTTTGCTAGAAATTCACTTTAAAGTCACTTTATTTCACTATAATTGTCTAAAATTGACTTTAAAGTTATTGATAGTCATTATTTTCACCAGAAATTGACTTTAAAGTCACTCTTTGTACTATAAATTGACTATAAAGTCATTTATAGTGACTATTTTTCCTAAATATTGACTTTAAAGGCATTTATAATCACTATTATTTTCAAAAAAATTATTTTCGTCATTTGAAGTCATTATTTTTGCTATAAATTGACTTTATAGTCACTCTTTGTACTATAAATTGACTTTAACGTCATTTATAGTCACTATTTTTCTTAGAAATTGAGTTTAAAGTCACTCTACGTCACCATAATTGACAAAAATTAACTTAAAATTGACTTTAAAGTCATTTATAGTCACTATAATTGTATATAGTCATTTATTTTTGCTAGAAATTCACTTTAAAGCCACTTTATTTCACTACAATTGTCTAAAATTGACTTTAAAGTTATTGATAGTCATTATTTTCACTAGAAATTGACTTTAAAGTCACTCTTTGTACTATAAATTGACTATAAAGTCATTTATAGTGACTATTTTTCCTAAAAATTGACTTTAAAGGCATTTATAATCATTATTATTTTCAGAAAATTATTTTCGTCATTTAAAGTCATTACTTTTGCTATAAATTGACTTTAAAGTCACTTTACTTCACTATTATTGTCAAAAATTGACTTTTAATCATTAATGGTCACCATAAATTGACTTGATAGTCACTCTTTGTACTATAAATTGACTTTAAAGTCATTTATAGTCACTATTTTTTCTTAGAAATTGAGTTTAAAGTCACTCTACGTCACCATAATTGCCAAAAATTAACTTAAAAGTCATTTATATTCGCTATTTTGCAATAAATTCATTTCAGATGCAATTAAAGTCAGTATAATTGCCAAAATTAACTTTAGATTCATTAAATGTGACTATTTTCACTATAAATTGACTTTAAAATCATTTATAGTCATTATTTTTGCTAGAAATTGACTTTAAAGTAACTTTACTTCACTATTAGTGTCAAAATTTCACTTTAAAGCCATTGATAGTCACTATTACGGACGATATTTCTGAACAGCTCAATACTTCAACTGATCGATTTTGCCCATCACTATTTAAAATATTCCATAATATGAACACATAACTACAATAAAAGCGAATATTTTTTTTATATTATTTATAATTAAAATAAAATAGAAATGATTCACAATTTTGCAGTTATATAAATATTATTATTATTATATTACTATTAGAGTAGGATTACCCTTCAATTAGTTTCTATAGATTTATTTATATAGTGTGACATTTTTCAAATTCACATTAATTTTAACTTTGAAAATGATCGTAATGAATTGAAATACATTTCATTAAACAAAACAACCTAATATGAAAATAAATATTAGTGTTGGACAAAAATCGATTAATATTAGTAATCGAGTATTACTAAATGTGTCATTTTAAGTATTTAAAACGAAAAAATAACTTCAAATTTATGTTTATTAATAAATGGGAAGTTATTTTTGATATTTTTATAATAAGTAACATTCATAAAATTATAATATACTTAATTTAGAAATCATAAAAGATCGACTTTGCCCATCACTAATAAATATTATTAAATTATACGTTAATTTATATGTGCTTCTTAGTATAAATAGTATTGTGTTTGTATTATATTATATTTACTTATATATTGTATTATCTATTTTTGTTAAATATTGTATCTTTCAAAAAGGCTTGGCCGTTAATAAATAAATAAGATAACACTATTAATAAGTATAACCCGGAACGAATTACATGGTAATAAAATCTCAATGTGCGCTTTCTAATAATTAACAATGCCCTTAAATAAATATACATATACACATTATTATTTAACATTCGCAACTTTCAAATGTGCAGGATAATTTATTAGCATTTAATAACAGTGTACAAACGGTTAATGGCGTCGCTTTCCTAGATTCACATCGTAAATCACGATCCATTTGCATTCGCGTGCAATTGCAACGTTCGTTTCGATTAAATATTTTGACGCCGGGTGCTTTATGCATTCTCTCTCCGCAATAAATTAAAACCGTTTATTTTTGTCACTTTGCGATAATAAACGAGCATTAACTAATTCAATTTAAGATGTAATTGTTATTTAGAGCTTAGAAACATGATTTGTATTCTTTTAAAATAATTATTAGATTTTATAAAAAAAACGAAATCTTCTAAAAGAATTATTTCATTTTTTTTAAATATTTACAAATTGATTTATTTAAACTAATTAAATTTAAGATGTAATTATTATTTAGAGTTTAAAAACATGATTTGTATTCTTTTAAAATAATTATTAGATTTTATAAAAAAAAATCGAAATCTTCTAAAAGAATTATTTCATTTTTTTTTAAATATTTACAAATTGATTTATTTAAACTAATTCAATTTAAGATGTAATTATTATTTAGAGCTTAGAAACACGATTTGTATTCTTTTAAAATAATTATTAGGTTTTATAAAAAAATCGAAATCTTCTAAAAGAATTATTTCAACTTTAAAAAAAATATTTACAAATTGATTTATTAAAGAATTTAAATTCCAAACATTCCAGTATTGTGCACTGAAAATTATTCAATTTCAGTATGTTGGAAGAATTTGTAGATTTGTAAATTGTTTGATTTACAAGAGAAATGGGGATTTTATTAACTATTAAGTTGTATAATCGGCATAATCGATTATCGAAATAATTGATTATTTTAGAAAATCGAATATTAATTTTATTTCCACATTTAGCTCAAATCATTTTTATTTAATATATTTAAATAACTGTGTCCAAGTGAATAAATACTCTTTTCTACTACTTCATTCAAAGTTATTTATTTTACATATATTTACAATATATTATGGTATATTTGTTTCTTTCTTGCTTGCTTGAACAGGCTATCGACCTATGGTCTTTCCGCCACTCTTTTCTATTTATGTTAATTTTATTGTTTGCAAAATATTTCGCAGTTTATAACTGCGAAATATTTTTTTATTGCGAAATCTATATAATAATCCCTTTTTAAAAGATTTTTTGCGCTTTCCAATTTGATATTTATTAGAAAACAATAATTAAATTACAAATAATATATCGTATTTCTTATTTAAACTCTTATTATTAAAACTGTTATTTATGTTTGATAATTGTGTGAAATGATATAACAATGTATGCTATTTCATAAATCAATTTATTTGCAAATTGATTTATTTATTTATAAAATAAATCAATTTCTTTAAACATAAGTCAAATATTGATTTACAGCAACATCACACGAATTCGCAGTTTATGTGCAAACAAACGCTCGAATATAAATCGCATCGAGCTGATTCTGAAATAAAACAGCGTGAATTTCGAATCTCCTCGCTGTAATCTCGACTAATTCAAAAATAAACACGCCGGACGTATCCGTCGTCGAAATGCATAAATCAACACAGCGGAACGGTCCCGGCCTGTAAAACAACAGCCTGTAAAACACGCCGTGATGTTTGCTCGATTTCAGATATACAGCCGAAAACGATTGTCGAACACGGTCGTTAGCGTCGGTTTTATTGTTGTGTACAATCGCTTTTAAATTTGTCTGTAGATTTGTAAATTGTTTGTTTTACAAGAGAAATGGGGATTTTATTAACTATCAAAGTTGTATACTCTATAATCGGCAAAATCGTTTATATCAATAATGGAATACGAAATAATTGATTATTTTAGAAAATCGAATGATAAATTTATTGTTTTTTGCGAAATCTATATAATTATTATTTTTCTTTCTTAATCTTATCCTCTTTTACCCGTATTGGGTGTCGAGATATAATTATTATAAATAAATTAAATAAAAATTATTTGAAAATAATTAATAAATTATTTCCACATTTAGCTCTGTGACATTTTGACTTACGTTACATAAGTGCTTTAAACAAATGCACATTAAAACAACTACTTCTCGGGCAAGTGTCCCGCCAGACATTGAATTACCTAAGGTGCACTTGCTGTTGCATATCAATAAAATATTGCATCATGCAAGATTTTTTTTAATTTAATTTATTTAAATAACTGTGATCAAGTGAATCAATATTCTTTTTTATTTATATTATTATTTACTGTTTGATTTTTTCTAATAAATCTATTCTTCAAATAATCTCGTCATTGTTATTCACGATTGGTTTTCCCCTGGTTTAGCGCTTTCTGGGATTAGAAATCCGCGCCAGAGTGTTTTGATTTCAAACATATATGTATAAATTAATTTGTGAAAATTAATAGATTAATTAAAAAAAAATAATTTATGTTGAAATTAATTTGTGAAAATTAATAGATTAATTTTTACAAAAAAAAAAATATGTTGAAATTAATTTGTGAAAATTAATAGATTAATTTTAACAAAAAAAATTATGTTGAAATTAATTTGTGAAAATTAATAGATTAATTTTTACAAAAAAAAAATATGTTGAAATTAATTTGTGAAAATTAATAGATTAATTTTTACAAAAAATAATTTATGTTGAAATTAATTTGTGAAAATTAACAGATTAATTTTTACAAAAAAAAAATTATGTTGAAATTAATTTGTGAAAATTAATAGATTAATTTTAACAAAAAAATTGTGTTGAAATTAATTTGTGAAAATTAATAGATTAATTTTTACAAAAAAAATATGTTGAAATTAATTTGTGAAAATTAATAGTTTAATTTTTAAATTTTTCCAAAAAAATATGTTGAAATTAATTGAACGAATGAATCATTGCTGAAAATCGCTGTATTTTCATCCGCGATGAACCTCCATCTAAAAATACCCGAAAACACATTTAAATCCCGCGGAAGAAAAAAAAAAATCCATCCGACGTCCGTGCCAATTAAATCATCTGCTGCGAATCACGAGCGTTTATTTAACGCTCCGGTAAATATTTAACGTACTCGCATTTTCCGTACGTTTGTCGTTAAGAATAATAATCACATGGTGTAGTAAACGCGTGCCTACCTGATGAAAATAAAAATACACGCGGGATACCGAAACAGTTGGTTTCGATCTATTCCTGTCGCCCGACTCGATTTTCGGCGATTTTTATTTGGAACGCTAAACGGCTGCCAGTTAAGTGACCAACCCATTAAAAAAAAAATCCGAGCAGGTGTGCGATTAATTTTTCAATTTTAGACACGGGGTATACACAAAGCCGTGTTTATTAAATCGAATTGCTTCGTGTTTCTTTTGATGTCTTCAATCTGTGTATGAAATATGGAAATTAATTTCGAAATGAAATTTGATTATAATTAAGTTCAGCCTGGAGAAACGTATTTAAATCTCTCTATATACAGGGAGCTTTTTTTATCAGTATACATTTCCCCTATGTATACCTGCAAAATACGCGAGTCAAATGCATTAATGCATGTGTGTTTAGTTGCCTATAACACGCAACTGATCACACATATGCCGAGTAGTCAACTAAACATACACACATTAATCGGTTCAATGCGTTTGACTCGCGTTTTTTGCAGGTATACATAGGGGAAATGTATACTGATAAAAAAATCTCTCTGTATATTAAAAAGTATGTATGTCACATTAAAAACAAAAAAAAAATGTTCCGCAATCTAACCTAAAATAAAGTGGAATAAATATGAAAACAGCCACCATAATTTATAAAATGATATTCCGCCCCTTAATCCATCCTTTTTTCTACCTCTAAAACCCACCCAATACCACATCCATTAAATTCCTTAAAAAAATATTTCTTTCTTTCTTAATCTTATCCTTTTTTACCCGTATTGGGTGTCGAAGTTTTAAAAAAATCTGCCGCCCCTTGAAAAATCATTATTATAATCAGATTAAAATCGTAAACATATAAATAGAAAAGAGTATTCATTCACTTGGTCACAGTTATTTAAATATATTAAATAAAAATGATTTGAAAATAATTAATAAATTATTTCCACATTTAACGTACTTACGTAGCGTAAGTCAAAAGTCAGAGAAATGTGGAAATAATTTATTAATTATTTTCAAATCATTTTTATTTAATATATCGTAAACATATATTAAATTCAATATCTGTTTGCATTGAAGTAATTTTTAATTACCCCTTGAGGTGAAGAGTACCCTATATTAATTCTTTAGATTCAGTTCAGTTCAGTCTTAAGTTTTTTATCACTGGCTCATTGGAGAGAATCCTACGAGAAAATCCGATTCGCCCGGCGCATCCACCAGAACTGCCAAATATTCCGCCGAGTATTAAGTGTAATAAGTTAAATGTTTTCCAGTTCAATTTTCATCAGATTTTGTATTTTTCATATAAATCGATTATATTAATAATCGATTTTGCCCATTATTACTTCAAATGTACCTTCAATCAAAGAAAAAATGGGTTTTCTACTTAAGTCAAATCTTGCGATAATTTTTGGAATTTATTTAATCTAATGCTGTTATGTTTAAAATCGTGTTGTTATTTTTAAACGTATTACAAAACCTTAAAAATGTTAATTACTTTTCTTTTTAATAATTTTTCGAATACAATACGAAAACAAAAATATGCGAAGTTATGTAAAAGTTAAACCCACACTGCAACTAACGGAACCCGACGATCTCCTCCGTCGACACTCAATTAGCTTAGCAAACGCATTAACAAACATCAGCGCAGCCGAACAGAGAAGACGCAATGCAATCTCCTGATTACGGATGCGTCCGGAACACAAAGACCCGGACCTGGGCCAACCCGGACCGCCTTACCCTCTTCTCTCGACTCTTACTCATCGGAAACTAGTCGAAAGTCAATCCTTTTTGCCGGTGATTTTTAATTAAAAAGCGGCGCCCACCCGGGGAAACAATCGACTCATTGGATTCGATGGCGTGCGGTATAGTCGTAAATCGCGAAATAAAGGCTTAATTTTATAGAAGGCGATTCGTTAAGAGGCCGTAAAGGCACGGTGTATGTAAATTGTATTCCTCCGGCGTTTTGCGTGGATTATTTAAATTGCAATGTTTAAACGTGTTAGTGTTTTTTATTAAAATTCTGTTGGGATTAGTAACGCTGTATCTTAATTATAATATAATTTAAAGAATATTTAAATAAATAACTTTATATAACTTTTTTTTTAATCTTTGTTTGTATAACATACTGTGTGTTAATAATTCATTCACAAGAACAGTAATGTAACTCGAATTAGTAACTGTTAAAAATGATAAATCTCTTTCTATTAAACCTCACCCTTCCACATGAATTGAGTTTTACTGCAAATTGTTTACTGTTTATGTTAACGTATTTTTTTTTTCTATTAAACCTCACCCTTCCATATGAATTGAGTTTTACTGCAAATTGTTTACTGTTTACGTTAACGTGTTTTTTTTTTGTTTCTTTCGACGTAGAGGGATCACTGTTGTGGTAATTAACTCTGAAATGCATTTTTGAAGGACCTCCGAGACGCCGCCCGCATCAATAAAACCCATTGTGTAAATTTTTTGGCGGGCGTTTGGGTCCACCTGAACGTGACCATGGCGGATCAGACATAATCGGTTACGCTTGTGCTCTTTTTTTTTTTTTCTAGACGAGCCTGAAATGTATTTCGAAAATTCGCTGGAATTGCTGGAAATTTTAAAAAAGTTAAATCTATTTGTTTAATACTTTACTAATATTTAAAATAATTGTTTCACCATTTCACCACTTCATCACATAGATGATTCAACTGCATGATGAAGCCACTTCAACAATTAAGGTTGCGATTTAGTAGAAAGAGATAGCTATATAGTAAAATGGAAATAATCGTTTGAAAAAAGAGCCATTCTTTTGGATTTAATAAAATAAATATGTATTTACATTTTTTATCTACTAAGTATAAAGTATTAGTCTAAATATAAAATAAATCGTTATTTTTCGTGTATTATGTCAATTTACTAGTTCAAGTTAGAAAAGAAAATTGTAAGATATAATGAAATTAATAGGTCATGTCTGCTAAGTTATTTTACCCGTAGCAGCCGCTACCAAATAATTTAATTATATGAATATTCTTTCTTTCTTAATCTTATCCTCTTTTACCCGTATTGGGTTATATGAATATTATTAATATAATAAATAATTTTTTTTTTCTAAATTCCAAAGTACACCAAATTTTCAACCCCATCCATTCAAGACCGTCATAATTAAACAACTCAATTGAACATCGAGTTTAATTAAACCGTCGATGGCGGAGATTACTTACTTTGTGGACGAGAAGTTCCGACTGGTTGTTGAGATTTATCGGCGGGATTACGTGCGTGTATTCGCCGCCGCAGCACTTGCAGCAGTTGCAACACATTGTAACCGCAACGCACTTTATATGTCTTGATCTTGATGCGAAGAGAACACACCGCGATGTGTTGATTATTTATAAATCGATTTTCAGTTTAAACCAATATATATATTTTTTTTATTCAACACAATTTCTCACATGAGTACATCCACCATTATTTAATTGATTAATTAATTATAAGTTTGTTCATGCTGTTGCTGGATTTTAGATGGAATTAAAGAATTGGGTTGATTTTATCTGCACGAAAGCTTCTTTTTGATTATTATTTCAATTTATCGCCCAACACCCTTAAGGGTACAAGGGTTTTTGATAATTTCACGAAGCCACCCCACAAAATAAATAAGTTATGATTTTTTATTTTTATCCCTTACAAAAAAATCGACAGAAATTCGTGATTTTCCGCATAAAATTGAAAATAACTAATAAACTACGAATGGGGTAATTTTTGTTTTTTGTATATTCTGAAAGAGGGGAGTTTGAGTAACACCTCCAGAAAATTTCACGAAGCTACCCCACAAAATAAATAAGTTATGATTTTTTGTTTTATCCCTTACAAAAAAATCGATAGAAATTCGTGATTTTCCGCATAAAATTGAAAATAACTCAAAAACTACGGATGGGGTAATTTTTGTTTTTTGCATATTCTGAAAGGGGGGAGTTTGAGCAACATCTCCAGAAAATTTCACGAAGCTACCCCACAAAATAAATAAGTTATGATTTTTTCTTTTTACCCCTTACAAAAAAATCGATAGAAATTCGTGATTTTCCGCATAAAAATGAAAATAACTCAAAAACTACGGATGGGGTAATTTTTGTTTTTTGCATATTCTGAAAGGGGGGAGTTTGAACAACATCTCCAGAAAATTTCACGAAGCCACCCCACAAAATAAATAAGTTATGATTTTTTTTTTCACCCCTTACAAAAAAATCGATAGAAATTCGTGATGTTCCGCATAAAATTGAAAATAACTCAAAAACTACGGAAGGGGTAATTTTTGTTTTTGCATATTCTGAAAGGGCAGAGTTTGAGCAACATCTCCAGAAAATTTCACGAAGTCACCACACAAAATAAATAAGTTATGATTTTTTATTTTTATCCCTTACAAAAAAATCGACAGAAATTCGTGATTTTCCGCATAAAAATGAAAATAACTCAAAAACTACAGATGGGGTAATTTTTGTTTTTTTGTATATTCTGAAAGAGGGGAGTTTGAGCAACATCTCCAGAAAATTTCACGAAGCTACCCCACAAAATAAATAAGTTATGATTTTTTATTTTTATCCCTTACAAAAAAATCGATAGAAATTTGTGATTTTCCGCATAAAATTGAAAATAACTCAAAAACTACGGATGGTGTAATTTTTGCTTTTTGCATATTCTGAAAGAGGGGAGTTTGAGCAACATCTCCAGAAAATTTCACGAAGCCACCCCACAAAATAAATAAGTTATGATTTTTTTATTTTCATCCCTTACAAAAAAATCGACAGAAATTCGTGATTTTCCGCATAAAATTGAAAATAACTCAAAAACTACGGATGGGGTAATTTTTGTTTTTTGTATATTCTGAAAGAGGGGAGTTTGAGCAACATCTCCAGAAAATTTCACGAAGCCACCCCACAAAATAAATAAGTTATGATTTTTTTATTTTCATCCCTTACAAAAAAATCGACAGAAATTCGCGATTTTCCGCATAAAATTGAAAATAACTCAAAAACTACGGATGGGGTAATTTTTGTTTTTTGTATATTCTGAAAGGGGGGAGTTTGAGTAACACTTCTAGAAAATTTCACGAAGCCACCCCACAAAATAAATAAGTTATGCTTTTTTATTTTTATCCCTTACAAAAAAATCGATAGAAAATCGTGATTTTCGGCATAAAATTGAAAATAACTCAAAAACTATGAATGGGGTAATTTTTGTTTTTTGTATATTCTGAAAGGGGGGAGTTTGAGTAACACTTCCAGAAAATTTCACGAAGCCACCCCACAAAATAAATAAGTTATGATTTTTTATTTTTACTCCTTACAAAAAAATCGATAAAAATTCATGATTTTCCGCATAAAATTGAAAATAACTCAAAAACTACGGATGGGGTAATTTTTGTTTTTTGCATATTCTGAAAGGGGAGAGTTTTAGCAACATCTCCAGAAAATTTCACGAAGCCACCCCACAAAATAAATAAGTTATGATTTTTTGTTTTATCCCTTACAAAAAAATCGATAGAAATTCGTGATTTTCCGCATAAAAATGAAAATAACTCAAAAACTACGGATGGGGTAATTTTTGTTTTTTGTATATTCTGAAAGAGGGAAGTTTGAGCAACATCTCCAGAAAATTTCACGAAGCCACCCCACAAAATAAATATGTTATGATTTTTTATTTTTACCCCTTACAAAAAAATCGATAAAAATTCATGATTTTCCGCATAAAATTGAAAATAACTCAAAAACTACGGATGGGGTAATTTTTGTTTTTTATATATTCTGAAAGGGGGTAGTTTGAGTAACATCTCCAGAAAATTTCACGAAGCCACCCCACAAAATAAATAAGTTATGATTTTTTATTTTTATCCCTTACACCATCCGTAGGTGTAATTTTTGTTTTTTTTTGCATATTCTCAGAATTCAACAATTTATTACTGCGAACAATTAAGACAAACTATCTTAATTAATCTTAATAACAATGTCGGTGTTTGCTAGACAAACTATCTAACAAACACAAACATTTTTAATGCACATCACCAAAAATTCAAGATAGGGCAGAAAGACTTAACTCTCTAACTAACATATAAATGTTATTCTTAATGCGAAATTTTACTTCTAGTTGCAATATGCGATTCAGAGTTGGAAATGTATTGTGAACGTTATAATACAACAATATTTTTTTTATAAAGCCCCCTTATTTAAAATTCCAACTTTTCGTTTAGCATTAATCGACGAAACCGCGAGAGCTATAAAATTAGCACCCGACGGAATTATCCCGCGGATTTATTTTTATATACCCAGTGGACATAATTGGCCCCGCATTTGAAACATAAACACACAATAAAATTGTGAAAGAATGCCGCAGACTAAATATTTACGCACACACATGCGGTTTTCTTGGCCGGCCCACCGAGCCAAACTAACAAATCCGGCGGAACCCGTTTTTTTTATCTTACATATTTTTATGTAATACACCGTTATTTATGCGCGTGTAAAAAAGATAATAAACGTAAATTCGTGAACTAGGAGATTACGTGTTCGTTCTGGCAAAATTTTGCGTGGGCTTAAAGACAAAATGTTGATTTATTTAAAGCTCAACTTAATTAAGGTAATAATTTATTAATATAAAAAGGATTTATTCACTTGATCACAGCTATTTAAATAAATTAAATAAAAAGAATTTGAAAATAATTAATTAATAAATTATTTTCTCTTTTTTAATAATTCAAAATCTGTATTCTCAATTCCGTATATTATAACAATCTTCTTAATTCAATTTACAAGAATTGATGTGATATATTATATATATATATAATCTAAAATCCCCATCTACCATAATGGTGGTGTAGGGGTTGTGATATATTATACAAAAATTAAATAATTAATTTTAGTTTAAAAATTAAAATTGTCGATTTCAGGACATAAATCAACAAATCAGCAGTTTTTAATTTTTAAATCAAACTGTGTAGGCTTACACGACAAGTGTGATTAATAAATAATTAATTTTTATTAATTGTAAAAAAGAGATAGGTTTTAAAATTGTTGATTTCAGGACGTAAATCAATAATTTTAATTTTTAAACATATCTCTTTTTTTTTACAATTAATATTTTAAATTAATTAATTCAGGACGTAAATCAACAATTTTAATTTTTAAACATATCTCTTTTTTTAGAATTAATATTTTAAATTAATTATTATTATTATTATTATTTTAATTTTTAAACCTGTCTTTTCTACAATTAATAAAACTTAATTATTTATTAATCACACTGGTCGTGTAAACATACACAGTTTGATTTAAGAAATAAACTGCTGATTTTACTGAAGCATCTGATTGTTGAATTTAAAATAAATTAAACATAAAGAATTAAAAAAATGAATAATTTACACAATTGAATATTGAAATTTATTATTTCAGGAATCTACCTGCCTCGGCACTGCTAGCCTACCTTGATGAGGTAAGCTGGCTGTGCTGATACATGGTTAAGGGCATAACGAGGCTTCCAAAAAACCGTAACACAATTGAATAATTAATTATTCTGTACTTCAAAAAAAAGCTGTATAAACTATCAATAACCGTTTGTTATAATGAAATCACTTGGTTAAAATTTTAATTTTAGTAAAACAAAACCAAGTTAAACAAACGGTTATTAAATATGTTTTACCAAGTGATAAATGAGAAAAAAGTATACAATATAAACTATCAATATTTAAATATTAATTAAATTCATATTTTATTCTTACAATTTTTAATGCGTTAATTTCGTGATGGATTTTGTATCTACTACAAAGAATCGCTAGACTTTGAATGCACAGTTTCATTCACAAATATAATAAGAATATCTCAAAACCATTGTGTTTCAGCGGGCGTTGATTAAGTGCTGATGCCTTAAATGTCAAAATTGTTATTGTTGCCAAAAATGTTTACTACGAAGGCATGCCTTGGCAGGGTCCTGAAAAATTTCCACGCGAATAGACTCAACTCGATTGAACCGGGCGATCAAAACAAATCTCTTCTCGAAATTAGTCGGAGAAAATATAAATAAGCGAAACGAACCAAGTTTTGTAATTTTAATTAAAAATCCTGAATTATTTAAATTAAAATACTTGTCCTTCCTCCTACTTATTTTTTATTTTACTAGATATATTTCGGAAACATAGTTAAGTAGGAGAAAGGACAACTATTTTTATTTAAATAATTAAAGTCTCCACGACCAACAACCAACATAAAGAAGATCCTGAATTATATATATAAAAAATGTTTCACCATGGTTTAAGTGAGAAATTAATTAAAACAAAGATTTTATTAACAGCATCAAAGCAAATCCATTATTACTAGTGGACGGGATGTCGGTGGTGTGATTTTTATTTCCAAATATCAATGTCTAGACTGAAAGGAATTTTTGTAAAGAATATTTGTGGTTTATGAATATGTTTTTAACAAATATAAAAATATGCATTTCTTCCATTATAATTGAGGTCGATTATCCACAAAGTTATTTTAATACAAGCGCATCGCGAAAAACCTCAAACCCGTGCCAAAGACTCGCCACTTTGCAACTAATTGGGGAAGGTAATAATTACTTGCCAAAAATCAATTTAAAATAATTGGACCGTCTATATTACATAACAACGCACAGGAGCGGGCTGAAAGAGGCTTGCGTGCAGATTTACGGTGCTTACGAGATTTAAGTATTTCGATTTTTCTTTTAAAACAAATCACTATAATTTATTCCACATTTTAAGCGCACGCCACTTTTTTTTTCGTCTTTTTTAACGGTGGATTTTAAACTGAAATTAAATTTCGCTTGAAAATAATACGCGCCGGGGACGGTTATGCGAGATCCCGAGCCGTTTTGGCTCGTCCGACACGACTGAGGAGCTCCCGTGGGATGACGGCCGACGGCCAATAGCGACCAGGAATAGTTTTATCCCACTCTCCAAGGATGGTTTTATTTTATCGACGCGAATTCATAATTAAACTCGGTAGATGCAATTACTTGAATGTGGATAATTAAAACAGAAACAAAATTGTAGTTTAGAATTTTTGTTTTCATTTCATGAAAATAATTAAAATTATGATTTTTTTTTATTTTTGACAGAAATTCGTGATTTTATCGCATGAAATTGAAAATAACTCAAAAACTACGGAGGGGGTAATTTTTGTTTTTTGCATATTATGAAAGGGGGGAGTTTGAGCAACATCTCCAGAAAAATTCACGAAGCCACCCCATAAAATAAATAAGTTATGATTTTTTCTTTTTACCCCTTACAAAAAAATATATTGAAATTCGTGATTTTCGGCATAAAATTGAAAATAACTCAAAAACTACGGACGGGGTAATTTTTGTTTTTTTGCATATTATGAAAGGGGGGAGTTTGAGCAACATCTCCAGAAAAATTCACGAAGCCACCCTACAAAATAAATAAGTTACGATTTTTTCTTTTTACCCCTTACAAAAAAATCGAGAAATTCATGATTTTCCGCATAAAATTAAAAATAACTCAAAAACTACGGACGGGGTAATTTTTGTTTTTTTGCATATTCTGAAAGAGGGGAGTTTGAGCAACATCTCCAGAAAATTTCACGAGTCTACCCCACAAAATAAATAAGTTGTGATTTTTTTCTTTTTACCCCTCGCAAAAAATCGATAAAAATTTTGGGTATTTCGTATAATTCTATTCAATTTGATTTTTTTTATATAAAAAATTCTTTATGAATTAAGCTTTAAATAATGCGTTTCGTAATTGTGTAACGTGTTGAATTAATGAAACTCATTCTAATATTTATAACCACAGCGTAGAACACACACACATGGTTTCTGTTATTTATTTTTAAAATAGACATTTTCTTATTCTTTTTTTTTTTTCATTTGGTTCAATCTGTTGTGATGGCTCGAATCCAGCGAGCAATGTCACGGGATGGGGACGCGTGCAATTCTCGCCGTTCCGCTAATATGGGGACCCACAGCCACTCGGTGGCGGAGGAGGAGGCGAAGAGCAGACGGCGAGACCGCGATCACGTCTTTGACGGAATGACCATTGTGGACGGCAAAAAGGGCGTAAATAATTTAATTGCGAGAGGTCGGGCGACGTGGACGTGGAAATCGATTCGTCTCATTTCACATGTGCTCACAGAGAGAGCTCTCTCACATGCGGACCACACCATAAAACTCACCAGCACGGTACGTTCGTTCCCTCCTCGTCAAAGTTCAAGTTCAAGGTTTTTCTACTCCTACAGAATAATACCAGAATGGGTGGTATTTAAATACGCACGCTAGCTAGTAATAAGATTTAACTATTAATCGTAATTCAATATTTGGTGATAAGAAATTGCTGCTTCAAATTTTTAATCACTCGCGATAAAGAAAATGCAACAAAATTTTATTTAAAATCTCATACTTATTTTTCTCGATAATTTGAATCATACTGTTGGGCGAACGTTTGCATATGTAAGCGTTCGCCCAACGGTATGATTCAAATTATCGAGAAAAATAAGTGTGAGATTTTAAATAAAATTTTGATTGAATTATAAAACTTGACTTTATTTAACCATTAATTGTATTCGGGTGATAAGAAATGTTAATGGATCACAAGATCCAGCTGTTGCCGGCGAGGCATTCGTCCAACAGCGTGATTCACATTGTCGAGAAAAACGGCCTTCGGACATTAAGGTCGTGCTGTTTTGTTTACGCGAAAATAGATGCGTTTGGCGTCAACCGAGTGCGTTGATTTAATGAAAATCACGTTGCGATTAATGCTCAGGAAACACATATAATACCCAGTGCCTTCATAAATACGCTCAACCGTTTCATTTGAAGTGCCGCGCGAAGTGATAGCTGCGCTTGTAAACGTGAAGTAATATTAATAAAGTGGCCCACTTTAAACTGTTTCGACTTTGATATTTTTAGGAAGCGAAATTTTTTTTTTCGCGAAAAGTTATACGCTATGATTATTATTCTAGTTAATATTTCACAAATGTTGGAATTAGCAATAATATAAAAAAGGGTAATTTTAAACTTTTCAAATTAAACACTTCACTATACTTTTTTGCAACTAAGTAATGATATTGAAAAACAGTAATGACAATCTGTGAGTCAAATATTGACATGGCTAACTAAAAAAATCAATCTTTCATCTCATTTTTCTTATTTTTTTTCCTAATGTAACTCCATATTGGTTTTCATGGTTATAAAGAGAATGGAAAATACTATTATAATAAGGAAAAAAACAATTTGAAAAAAAAGTTGTACTTCATGTATGAGCAGATATTTTTGAAAATTGTATTCTTATCATTTTAAAAAGAAATTGTTACCATTTAAATATACATATATAGTTTTATATGTTTATCTTTAAAAATAACAAAATTATAGGCCTAAGGAGTCATGTCTAAGACATCCTGTATATATATATATAAATTTAAGTCAATCAGGATAATATGACCAATCCTGACTATCCTTTTCCAAACTCAAATATTTATTATACTCTTCTCCTCAATGAATGTTCTTTAAATGTTTAGATGCAATTACATATTCACGTTAATAATTCTGGAGCCCGACTTTGGATTTTATTTATTAGATTTTTTTCATTTATATTTCGAGAAAGTATGGAACATTTTTTATCATAAGCAATTATTTATAAAGTGTTGAATTTTATTGCATTCGTCTTTTACGACTCACCTCGACAATAGCTTGGTCGTCGTTGGGCCATAATAATCTTTCCGAAGTGGGCCTGCTGGCGAGGTAGAAAGCCGATGCTGCCGCCACCCCCGTGAGAGCCAAGGCTCCAGCGCCTCCCCCGATGTAATGGAGGTACTGCTCCATATCTTCTACTGCAAAGAAAAAACACGATTTAAAATAATTAAAATCCAGTGAAAGAAAAAAATCATCCGATGACCAAAGGTATTTATTGGTGAGTGATTATTTATTTATTCTTATAGAGATTTTTCAATTTCACTTCATTAACGGAATCTCCATTTTCAAATTACTTTTATAATTACAAACAGACACAATCCCAGAAAGAGTATTATATTTTATATTGAGGAGACGTATAAGCCTGAAATAAATAAATATTAACTTACTTATAGTAAAAAATTGTTACAATTTTTGTAAAATGATGAATTTTCTGTAAATAAATTATTATTATTAAATTAAGGTTGCGGTTTAGTGGAAAGAGATAGCTATACACTAAAGTGAAAATAATTTAGTTTAGTTGTTTATTTACGGAATCTCCATTTTATAATATACATTTATTTATTTATTTAACGGATTTACCTTTTTACAAATCTACAATATAATTAATAATATTTATGTATAGTGGATTGTAGAACAAAAATAAAGAAATAATAATAACAACAAGAAAAAAAAAAACAAATTCTCACTAGTTCTAGTTAGAATAAAAAAATTGAATATATAATGGAATTAATAGATAATGAGTGTAAAAATATTTTAATGAAGAATTTAGTGAAATCATTAAAATTTTCATTAAGCGCGTTTTTGTTGCTAAAACTTTAAATTAAAAATTGACATAAAACTGACAGATTTTCATTATTTCTTTCCTAATTGTTTTCTATAAAATCTAATTATATAAATACATTTAAATTTATCTGGTGAAAATCCTGCATACTTTAAGATTACTTTAATGTATAATACGATATTGTTCATTGATCACAACAGCAATGTAACTCGAATTACTACAAATACCCCACCGGACTATGAATTACATAATGTGCACCTGCTATTACATATCAATGTCATAAAGCTAAATTTAGTAATAATTTATTAATTATTTACAAATAATTTTTATTTAATTTAAATAAATTTCATTACTATGATTATTTTTTTTTTAATTAATTTCTCACTTAACTCGTGGTGAAACATATTTAATTAATAGACTTTTGGTTTGTTTCACTGATAAATCAGTGAAACCAAGTGTTTTAATCAAAGTCTATTACTATGAAATTTATCTTTTTTTTAAATAATTATTTTTTTATATATTTTTATTTCTATTGTAAATCTAAACATTATTTCTTCTTTCCTTTAAAACATTTCAAATATAATAAAACGATTTAATACGAGCCTGCGCCAGGTTCAACTAATCTCCTTATCTAAGGAATGCGGCCGCAGAGCGAGCCATCGATTGTTGTTTTTTTTTTTTTTCATTTTTGCGATAAAGACGCTCGCAGATTTCAATTCATTAGCCGAAAAAATGTGCGCGTGGTGTGTTCAATTTATAACGTTTGGAATTATTGTTAATTAAGCGCACGCGATTGATTTTCGTTTGTAAAAAGTGAGAAGTAGTGAGTGGTGGAAGTGATTTGTGATAAGTGTATGCCTTCGAGGATTTTGATCCACCAGGAATGGGTTTTCTTCTGGCTCAGATTTTCAGATCTGTCGACCAGCCACAGTTTCTGGAATGGGTTTATTGAGGTATGTCAAGTTTTATATAATTAATTTCAGATGGGACATACGAGATACCGGTGGGCCGGTAGCTAGTTTGTCCTATGGACCTCTAGGTAGACACACTTTTTATTGGGATAACACTATATATATTAACTTAATTACACAGAAAGGAAACTAATAATACGATCAGTTTATTTCAAATAATTTTGTTTTTTTTAAAAATCTTGCACTTAATAGAAAAAATAATTAAATAAATACATACACATTCTTTTATTTTACTTATTTAGGGACCATCAGTTTTTGTTACTTTGCATTATTTAAACGTAAATTCATTGTTTAAAATGACTCGAGCCGTATATTTCGACAAATATTTTGTTTCAGTTTTTGTTACTTTGCATCATTTAAACGTAAATTCATTTTTGAAAATGAATGGAACTGAATATTTTAACAAATGGTTTGTATCAGTTTTTGTTACTTTGCACTATTTAAACGTAAATTCATTGTTTAAAATGACTCGAGCCTTACATTTCGACTAATAGTTTGTTTCAGCACTTTGCATTATTTAAACGTAAATTCATTGTTTAAAATGACTGGAGTTGTACATTTCGACATATAGTTTGTTTCAATTTTTATTACTCTGCGTTATTTAAATGTAAATTCATTGTTGAAAATGACTCGAGCCGTACATTTCGACTAATAGTTTGTTTCAGTTTTCGTTACTTTGCATTATTTAAACATAAATTCATTGTTGAAAATGATTGGAACGGAACGTTTTAATGGTTTATTTCAGTTTTTGTACTTTGCATCATTTAAACGTAAATTCATTTTTGAAAATGAAAAAAACTGAACATTTTAACAAATGGCGAATATTTATTTTTATATATAATATTTCAAAGGGTTTCTACACTCCCATTAACCTTTAGATGAAGAACGAACTGCCTGAAACAAAAAACTTTAGCAAGCTTTACACTCCCATTAACCTTTTATAAATTTCTGTCTTTCTTTCTATAAATTCAGTTTTTTTTTGCACTAATAACTTTAATAACAGCACATTTGAATTAAGTGTTGATTTTATATAAAACTCACCCGAAGAATTCTAGCTTTTTTTTTAAATTCGAACCAAAAACAAGAAACTCACTTTTAATCCTCCGAATTATCCGAAGCCGAAATGTTATAAAAGCACCGAAACGTGGCTCAGTCGGCACAACGCGAATAATATATAAAAATCCAACGATGATCGCGCGGCAATAACGATCGGATATACAATCAGGATGTGGATGGATGGTATTTTAAACGATTTTTGTTTCGATTCAGCATCCTAATGACATAATCCGCACAAATAATGCGCCGGGAGACGAATCATTTTAAATTTCCTGTCGCCACCAAAAACAATAATAATAACAGTAATGATGATAACAAGAATGAAATAAAAAAAAACGAACACCAGCGTTGATTTCATTAGCTGATAGTTTTGTTTATTAAAATTATTATGATTTTGTAAATAAATAAATCAGATTAGAAAAATCAATGGTTGACTTGATGAAACTGCATATATTCGCAGTATTTATATAGAATGGTGGAAATCGTGAAATACGACAGAGAATGATGAATAAAAAACACATATACGCAGTAGACTAGAGTATTGTTTAATTTATTCTTATTCTTATCATCAGAAAATGATGAATAAAAAACACATATACGCAGTAGACTAGAGTATTGCTTAATTTATTCTTATTTATTTAATTCGCGAGACTGCATTATAAGTTGTATGTAGGTTATAGAAGAGAATTGTATTCAAGTAATTAGTTCAATACATACACATATGCAAAGTATATTGAATACGTCAGTAAAATAAATCGACCGCACTGTAGCTTGAAGCAGTAATGGATGTGAATACAAATTTACAAATTACATAAAAAAATATTAATAATGATAGAATGTACAGTATCAAAAAGAAAGAAAACAAACAACTAATCAAATGCAGCGAATGCAATAAGGGATTAAAAATCTTATAACAGATTTTTATGTCAGATTTTTCACCGACGAAAAGTTACAGAATTCAAGAATTATCACTAATCTCATGCAAAATATATACTTTTCATGATATTTACCATTGCTATATATACAGAGAGCTTTTTTTATCAGTATACATTTCCTCTATGTATACTTGCAAAATACGCGAGTCAATGCAATGATGTATGTGTGTTTAGTTGCCTATAACACGCAACTAAACATACACATGCCAAATAAGTCAATCGCACTAGACTTCAAATTATGTTTAATACGTTTGACTCCCGTTTTTTGCAGGTACACTTCCCCTAATGTATACTGATAATAAACCTCTCTCTCTCTCTCTCTATATATATATATATATATATGTATATATATAAAACCTCGACACTCAATACGGGTAAAAGAGGATAAGATTAAGAAAGAAAGATATATATATATATTTAATGACCCTTTCTACCCATATGGGTGTAGGGTTGTTAAGAAGCATAAATACAATCTATCATCCTTACCGATTTAAACTACAAAAAAAAGATAATCAATCTAAAACTTCCCACACTCCACCATTTCTTTACGACTCTATACAATTCCCGAATTAAATTTTACAATAACCAATTTTACTATATTTTTATTAAACATTCCCGATGATAAGTTCGCGTTGATTCATTTTTTTGTTATTAAAAGCGTTAATTCGTTGATTAATTAACCAAATAAAAATAAGAAGCGTATGATTTTTGATTATTTAAAGCGAGAATGCGTTATAAGCTGGTTTTATCATTTCCAACTCGAAGTCTAATCGCAACTGGCCGTACTTCCTGTCAGAACGGACGATTTCGTACGAACCATCGAATTAGGAACTAATATTTCATTTGCATATTCATATACGCACGCCTTAACGGCTGTTTGCACCGCAAATATTGGATTAGATCGGTCATTGAATCATTGACATAACTTTTACGATAGTGAGTGTGTGTGTGTGTGTATATAGTGATTATTTTATTTCATTGAATGGTGATTATCGGACTTTGTTGAAACTCGTATAGTTTAATTACTAATTGTGCATTTCGTGTTTTACTGATAGTGTTGGGCAAAATCGAATAATATTAGTAATCGAGTATTACTAAATGTGTCATTTTAAGTATTTAAAATTACTAATTGTGCATTTCGTGTTTTACATAGTGTTGGGCAAAATCGAATATTAGTAATCGAGTATTATTAAATGTGTCATTTTAAGTATTTAAAACGAAAAAGTGATTTCAAATTTATGTTTATTAATAAATGGGATGTTATTCTTGATATTTTTATAATAATTAACATTCATAAAATTATAATATACTTAATTTAGCAGTAATAAAAGATCGAATTTGCCCATTACTGGTTTTACAGCAACAATTGGAATTTCTTTTCTCGATTTACAACAGAAAAAAAATGTTATGCTGAACACAATATTAATCAGCATGAAATTCTGCCTGAAAGTATATATATATGGTGTTGTTTTAAAAGCAATAAAAATGTCATGCATTCAATATATTCACCGAATTTTATAATAAAACTGGGAAAATTAGTTGAAATTGAACGTTCCGTAATATTTTTTTTTTTATAACAAGAAGGAAAATTGTTATAAAATTGTAAGTTTATGCAACTTCTAGCCAAATAACACAAGATTGTGCATAAAAAACTGCATACCATTATCTCTATTAATAAACTCTGTAGAAATGTGGATAGATGTTAACAACTCCCATAAGAGAGCTTCAAGGCCAATTCGTGACGAACACTCTTAATAAGAGAAAAACTTCTTAAATATATGTTTACCTAAAAATATCCATTAATTAATATATTTCACGAAATGTTTGTTGAGTCAACAATGAAAAGCTTACTTACTTTGTCATATTTTTAGGTAATAAAAAAAACACTTGGTTATTGTTTCACAAAAACATTTTAGCTAAAAATATCTATTGATAAATATGTTTTACCAAATGTTTGACAGTCGACAAAGAAAAGCTTACTTACTTCGTCATATTTTTAGGTGATAAAAGAAACACTTGGTTATTGTCCTTTCTCCTACTTATACTTATACTTTATTTATATATTTCGGAAACTATTCTTCCATCTTCAGTACTGAATGTGGAAACATAGTTTTCGAAATATATTTAGTTTAATAAAAAAATAAATAGAAGAAAGGACAATTATTTTTATTTAAATAATTAAAGTCTCTACAACCAACATAAAGAAGATTACTTGGTTATTGTTTCACAAAAACATTTTTTTACCTAAAAATATCTAGTTTAAAAAAAAAAATTGTGAAAAAATTACCTAAAAATATAAAATAATAAGGGTTTTATTTAGTATTGGGCAATTCACATTTAATGAAACGTTAGGCAAAAGGTGGCGCTTGCGTCGTCTTTAATTTATTATGATTAGTATTGGGCAAAATCGAGTGAATTTAGTAACCGAGTATTTCTGAATAACCAATTTTAAGTAGCTGAAGTTAATAAATTGCAAAAAATTGGAATTTATTAATAAATATGTAAGGCTTCCCAATATTAATATTATAAATAACATTAAGAAAATTGTCATATACTTCATTTTGCAGTGACAAAAAAGATCGACTTTGTCCATCTCTAGTTTTATTATACGACTACAGAGTACTTTCCTTTTGTCGTGGAAAATAAAAACAATAATAATAATCACTAATCTATGACAATTTGGTTTGAGTTACGTGAAGAGATGAATATAATTAAATAATTAAAACACTAACATTTTCTTCACATTTATTTACGCTAAATGTACATTTCGAGCACCACGTGCTCATTATCAATAGCTTACTGAGTTTTAGTGAAGAAAGTGTTAGTGTTTTAGTTATTTAACTTATTCTCATCCATTCCATTTCATTCTATAAACAATTTAAAATTCTAGTCGATGGAGGGTTACGTTCACCCTCCATCTACTAGAATAGATTCCAAATTTCACGAAGATTTGAGTTTTTCTTAAAAATATTCGAAAAGCATTTATTATGGCAAGAATATAAAAAAATATTGTATTTGAATGTTAAACACATACCAATTTAAAAAAATAAAACACTCGTTATTTTCGTGATACCTGTGAAAAATACACCGGTCGAATTGTTCCCCTTCATAATTTTTTTCGGGCGCACGTCCGTCGTCGGTTGCTTGTGTCGTGGCCAGTGGTGCGGACAAAACTGCGCCCCTTTTGTCCCCGGCTATATATAATGCCGAGCGTACAGAAAGGGGTTCGTTCAATTCGTGTTTCCTTAGTACACACACAATAAAGCACTCGCACGCATTTCATGCAGCAAACATCCTTCGACTCGCACGCACCGCATGCGAAAACTTGAGACGACTTAACATTCGAGACGCGCACACACACGCCGCTCAAACAAAGCTTCCTTCCGAAAACGGAATACCAAGACAAAGAAACCTGACATAAAGGAGGCAGCGATTCGTAATTCGAATCGCCAAAAATATTTTTATATATTGAATGGAATTTCAAAAATTAAAAAAAAATAGTGATGGACAAGGTCGATCTTTTCAATCTTTTTTATTATTGGAAAATTAAGTATATGACAATTTTATTAATACAGCATATTCTATTAATATTAGTAACTGTTCCATATTTATTGAAAACATCAATTTATTGTTACTTAAAACTAGAGATGGGCAAAGTTGATCTTTTCGATCTTTTTTGTCACTGCAAAATGAAGTTTATGACAATTTTCTTAATGCTATTTATAATAATTATATTGGGAAGTGTCGCCTATTTATTAGTAAACTCCAATTTATTATTATTTATTTGGTTATTTAGAAATACTCGATTACTAAATTCACTCGATTTTGCCCAACACTACTTAAAACACACCGTGAAGGCCTCGGGAATTTTTGTTTTAATAAAAATAAATTCTTAAAATATAGCCATAATAATGTTTGTAAATTTTGCTTTATTGTAACAGACAGTATTATAACATATATTAAAATGTAAACACACACCTCATTGTAAAAAATTCATAAATAAAGATATTTATATATATACTGTTTAATTGAACATAGAAAATCCTAATCTAGTAGATTTTCAAAAATAAAAATTCAACAGTAGCCTTCTTTTCAGCTTTAATTACTTTTTCGCTAACTTTTCGTTTTTTTTGCACTCCCTTAATTAATAAAATAAGGATAACCATACAAAACAAACGACTATCTCCCATTTACAAAAAAAAATTCGAAATTGAGAAATCACCGGGATCAACAGTCCGGAACTTGCGGGGGGAACACCGGAATCACCGGCATCAGCATCTTTAGATTTCTACTTTCTACGACTTTTCCGAAGTGGAAAAGACGCGCGGGTTCGTCGAACCCGTCCTTTTTTCCCGCTCCCTCCTCCTCCTTTCCCATTTCGACAAAAGAATGAATAATATAACAACAATCGAGTGGAAAATCGCGGCGAATGGAAAACGCGTCGTGAAATTGATTTCCAAACGCGGCGTTGTCCTTTTCTTCTTCTTCTCCTCTCTTTTTACCGCGACAATGTTTGTCTAGATGCTCGCGAGTGAAGTGTTTAATTAGCAGGATGGGATCCTCGCGTTGATCGGCTTACGTTGTTAATCCTGGAGGGTTTACAGGTGTAGTTTCCGATTAAGCACACTGTAAGACTATTAAGTCTTCGCCGTTTGGGTTTGAGATATAAATCTGTTAAAGCGCGACAAAACGACACTTTGTTTGATTAAACTTCTACGCAGTTTTTTGCATCCCGTAGTGCGATTCACTACGAAATATTCAATTAAAAGAAATTCCACAAAAAAAAACATTTTTTTATTTCAACAAAACACCCAATTAGAACAAATTCCATAAAAAAGTGGCGTAGGCTAGAAACAACTGCAAAATTTCCCGATTAGGAGGTTATCGGAAAACGTCATAGTTCTTTCGCAGATTAAAACAGATTCCACAAAAAAAGTGATGTAGCCTAGAATTATTGTAAACTTGTTGAATTGTCAATCGTGCTTTTAATTTGAAGGTTATGTAGAGGGAAAACTACAAAACCTACAAATTAAAAGCACAGATTTTACAAGCTGTAAGTTTTAGGTTAGGACGCAATTATTGTATTGTAAATCGTGTTTTTAATTTGTAGGTTATGTCGATGGAAACCCACATAACCTACAAATTTACAATACAAGAAAATAGAGGTCTGATACAAGTTCTACGTTTTAGGTTAGGATGCAATTATTATAAACGTGCTGAATTATAAATCGTGTTTTTAATTTGTAGGTTATGTCGATGGAAACCCACATAACCTACAAATTTATAATACAAGAAAATAATAGTGTGATACAAGTTCTACGTTTTAGGTTGGGACGCAATTATTATAAACGTGCTGTATTGTAAATCGCGCTTTTAATTTGTAGGTTATGTCGAGGGAAACCCACATAACCTACAAATTTACGATACAAGAAATAGAGGTCTGATACAAGTTCTACGTTTTAGGTTAGGACGCAATTATTATAAACGTGCTATATTGTAAATCGTGCTTTTAATCTGTAGGTTATTTCGAGGGAAACCTACATAACCTACAAATTCTAGCACTCTTTACAATAAAATAAAAATAGTGGTGCGATAGAAGCTGTGCGTTTTAGGTTAGGATGCAATTATTTTAAACGTGTGTACTGTAATCCGTGCTTTTAATTTGTAAGTTAGGTGAAGGTAAAAACCACATAACCTACAAATTAAAAGCACGGTTTACAATACAAAAAAATAGTGGTATGGTACAAGCTGTAAGTTTCAGATTAGGACGCGATTGTATGTAAATCGTGCTTTTAATTTGAAGGTTATGTCGAGGGAAACCTACATAACCTACAAATAGCACTCTTTACAATACCATAAAAATGGTGCGATAGAAGCTGTTCGTTTTAGGTTAGGATGCAATTATTTTAAACGTGTTGTACTGTAAACCGTGCTTTTAATTTGTAAGTTAGATAGAGGTAAAAACAACATAACCTACAAATTAAAAGCACGGTTTACAATACAAAAAATGGTGTGATGCAAGCAGTACGTTTTAGATTAGGAATCGATTGTATATAAACCGTGTTTTTAATTTTTTAGTTAATGTAGAGCGATATAACCTATAAATTGGAAGTCCTCTTTATAATACAATAAAAAAATAGTGGTGTTATATAAGCTGTATGTTTTAGGTTAGGACGCAATTATTATAAACGTGTCGAATTGTAAACCGTGCTTTTAATTTGTAGGTTATGTAGAAGGAAACCCACATAACCTACAAATTCATAGCACTCTTTAAAATACAAAATAAATAGTGGTGTGATACAAACTCTACGTTTTAGGTGCTTTTAACTTGCAGGTTATGTAGAGGGAAACCCACATAACCTACAAATCGAAAGCACTCTTTACAATACAATAAAAATAGCGGTGTGATAGAAGCTGTAGGTTTTAGGTTAGAACGCAATTGTTATAAACGTGGTGTACTGTAAAACGTGCTTTTAATTTGTAGGTTAGTGTAGTCGGGGATGGCCTCTTCGAGGGGTTGGAAATTAGACGCACTGCATTTGTTTAAAACTTTAAAAATCGCTAACAACAATTTCACATAACGTAACGTAACTTTAATTTTCTAATCATTTTTTAACCTGAACATAGCTCCCCTAAAATCTTATAAGTCTTGCCAACATAAAATACATTTCCTTTCTGCGGTGTTAGATAGCGCCTATAGTTAGGTAGAGGGAAAAACACATAACCTACAAATTAAAAGCACGGTTCACAATACAAAAAAAATAGTAGCGTGATACAAGCTGTATATTTTAGATCAGGACGCGATTGTATTGTAAACTGTGCTTTTAATTTTTTAGGTAATGTAAAGGGAAATCCACATAACCTACAAATTAAAAGCACTGTTTACAATACAAAAAAAAATAGTGGTGTGATACAAGCTGTATGTTTTAGATCAGGACGCGATTGTATTGTAAACTGTGCTTTTAATTTTTTAGGCAATGTAAAGGAAAATCCACATAACCTAAAAATTAAAAGCACTCTTTATAATACAATAAAAAAAAATAGTGGTGCGATATAAGCTGTATGCTTTAGGTTAGGGCATAATTATTATAAACGTGTTGTACTGTACACCGTGCGTTTTAATTTGTGGGTTATGTAAAAGAAAACCCACATAACCTACAAATCCACAGCACTCTTTAACATTCAAAAAAAATGTGGTGCGATACAAGCTGTACGTTTTTATAAACGTGCTGTATTGTAAATCGTGCTTTTAATTTATTGGTTATGTAGAGGGAATGCCACATAACCCACATATTTTCTGATATTTGTTCTTTTATGGTATATCTGTTGGACAATAAAGATTATTATTATTATTATTATTATTATTATTATTATAACCTACAAATTAAAAGTATGGTTTATCGCATCACTATTTCTTCTAAAAAAAAGTTAATTGTATTATATTATTCTACTTTAATAATATAATTAACTTGTTTTTTAAATATATAAAAATCAAAAAATATTTGGAATAGAATTCTTCACGATTTGCTCGTTTGTATGTTTTTTTAAATATTAATAAACTAAAAAAATAATTTCACGGATTTTAATTTCTTGGCAATTACAATTATAGAATGAAATAAATATGAATAAATTATTAAAATTTTCGCTTGAAAAATGGGCTAATAACCCGAAACTAGTCGAGAATTTAAAGTTATTCAATCTAATCTGTGTTTTATTGGTTGATTTTTAATAATTTATTCATATTTATTTCATACAATATTAACTACCAATTTCTAAATATTAAAACCAACAATTATAGAATTTTAACCTTTTGAAAATGTATGTATTTGAACTATTTATTTATTTATTTAACGGATTTACCTTTATACAAATCTACAATATAATTAATAATATTTATGTATAGTGGATTGTAGAACAAAACTATTCTATGTATAAATATATCATAAAAACAGTTTAGACTGTGTTGATTAAAAATAACGTACACGTTAAACTAAACATTTCCCTTAAAAATAACCCCGACGACTGTCTCAATCAATTCAATTTTTCAATTAGTCAATGCGAAACCTTGCGAAATCGGCCCTGAAGGTACGGAATTAGGTCGGCAATCATTCGCTCCAAACGAACAATTTTCGCGAACGAGAATCCATCAATCAAATTAAACGATCAAGCAAATTCAGAAACTCACCGTAGAGAATGAGGCGATGTAGAATGAAAACAGGCGACTCGATTTTCCCCGGCTGCAACAGCTTTGCTTACTAAATACACATCCCCCGAATGACTTAAGACTATTTTTTCAGGTAATCATATTGATATTGAAAACTGACAATTTTGACAATTCGAAAATTTACATTGTTCACTTGATTGACTGCGCGGGGACGTTTAGTGATTGAATGCTGGGTTGAGTTCGGTCTTGTCTCAGTTTAATGACGTCTGTCAAATTATTATAAGCGCAAAATTTGCAAAAAAATCGCAAAAAATCATAAATATTTTATTAATTAAAGTAACCATGGATTTTCAATTCATTTTTTATTTAATTTATTTAAATAACTATGACCAAGAGAATGATACTCTTTTCTATTGATATCTTCGATTCTTTAAATTCTGTAGCTCTTTACTGTTTCATTTAAACACACCGTTGAAATTATTTACGGGCAATCGGGCAATTAATTCCCCCCTCGGACGCTGAAAAAGAATGTAATCCATCATGCATTTCTAATGGCTTTATTAACGGCGCAATAAGGTTTTGAAAAAAAAATAAAAACAGGCTGATTAAATTGCAGTCGCCTGCTGTAATTATCCCCGAGCAAATTAACAGAGCGCAGAAAATTGCACGTAATGCATTATCATCTACAAACGGCACGTAGCGGAATGTGACACTTTTGCTAAGCGCTACGTGCTCGCCGAATGTCAGCAAAAAAATATATATTGTTCGCGAGAATTGTTTTATAGCTTACTGGATTTACTCATGATTCATATATTTTTTTTAGATATTTAAATTAAAAACTTCTTTAATTTTATCGACGTTAACTTGGCGGTGCATTTTCAATATAGGATATATGAAGAAAACAAGACGATTGAATATAAACCGACAAAGATAGGGCCGATATCCATTTTCTGAGGCTTAATTAGTTGTAAATGTTGTGATGTAATTTAATCTAACCCTCAAAAATGATTTTCTATGTAGACTAACAAAACGCAACATAGGATTTTCAATGTTAATTTCTTTATATTGGAATTTATTTTTATAGAGTCAAAATTTCTGTATGCATTCATATTATTAATAATGATAGAAATCACATTTTATTAATTATTTTCAAATAATTTTTATTTAATATTAATTCCATTGGATTTAGCAAGGTTCAATTATTAGATTAAAAAACACACACACACGCAGGATTATTAATCCCGTGAGATTTTGCGGCGAGCAATTGTTAAATTAACCCACCGTGTTTTTTTTTTATAATTTAATATCAGTGCGTAAATAATAAATAAACAAACTCGGAGAGGACGCGCGGAGCGCGTTTTTACATTTACTTTCACCGAAACCGTTAGCCAGTGAATCCTCCTAATTGACCATTAGAGTTTAGCATTTTTGCACGTACCTCAAACACCCGATTACGCGCGCTTAACCTGGATCGCGATTTTTCCCGGCTCGGAAAACTCACTTTTTCTCACTCGTTTAATTCACGCGTGTTTTTAAAACTTTATTAAATATTTTCAAATTATTTTTATTTAATTTATTTAGAGAAAAACTACACGAATTAATTCTTTGTTTAGAATTTCAAAATCTGTCTAAAATTATGCTTTGTCCAATTTTAGAATTAAGTTAATGGTTTGACTTTCATAAACCGATGAAAAAATTGCCCAAAGTTTTTCCGGACACGACTGTGCCCGGCGCATTCACCATAGCGGAGGCGCCGGGCATGAACGACGTTCACAATTAATTGTTTATTGAAGTTATAAATCGTTCGATATTTATTAAAATAACATTTATTGTTTATTAAACATTTGTTTATTGAATATTTAAGTAAATTTTGTTAAATAATACATCCGAATTTAAATATAATCTTACTTTCATATAATATTCGATCGAATACCCCCAGCCAAACAAAAAAAAATTATAAATCCAGTTTGGCGCTGGATATTTTCATTTGTTTTACTGTAAATGAAAGATAAGGGTCTAACAAACAAATTAAGAACGTTTAATCGTAGCACCCTTACAAAATAACGTAATGTTTTAATATTAATTATGACCAATCATTCAGCAAAGACTCCTTCCGAGCAAAAAAAAATCATATATCCAGTTTGGCGCTGGATATTTTCAATTGTTTTACTGTAAATGAAAGATAAGGGTCTAATAAACAAATTAAGATCGTTTAATTGTAGCACCCTTACAAAATAACTTCATATTTTAGTATTAATTATGACCAATCATTCAGCAAAGACTCCTTCCGAGCAAAAAAATCATAAATCCAGTTTAGCGCCGGATATTTTCAATAGTTTTACTGTAAATGAAAGATAAGGGTCTAGTAAACAAATTAAGAACGTTTAATCGTAGCACCCTTACAAAATAACGTAATGTTTTAATATTAATTATGACCAATCATTCAGCAAAAACTCCTTCCGAGCAAAAAAAATCATAAGTTCAGTTTGGCGCTGGATATTTTCAATTGTTTTACTCTAAATGAAAGATAAGGGACCAATAAACAAATTAAGATCGTTTAATTGTAGCACCCTTATAAAGTAACTGCATATTTTGGTATTAATTATGACAAATCATTCAGCAAAACCTCCTTCCGAGGAAAAAAAATCATAAGTCAAGTTTAACGCGGGATATTTTCAATTATTTTACTGTAAATGAAAGATAAGGGTCTAATAAACAAATTAAGATCGTTTAATTGTAGCACCCTTACAAAATAACTTCGTATTTTAGTATTAATTATGGCCAATCATTCAGCGAAGACTCCTTCCGAGCAAAAAAATCATAAATCCAGTTTGGCGCTGGATATTTTCAATTGTTTTACTCTAAATGAAAGATAAGGGTCTAATAAACAAAATAAGAACGTTTAATTGTAGCACCCTTATAAAATAACTGCATATTTTGGTATTAATTATGACCAATCATTCAGCAAAGACTCCTTGCGAGCAAAAAAAAATCATAAATCCAGTTTGGCGCTTCATATTTTCAATTGTTTTACTCCAAATGAAAGATAAGGGACTAATAAACAAATTAAGATCGTTTAATTGTAGTACCCCTTTCAAAATAACTGCGTCCATTCGTGGCTGGAAAACCTGTGAGTACTTTTTAAAAACAAGTCGAAACTAATCAGATTAAAATGTACAAAAAAAAGAAACAGAACGAACTGTTTTATTTCAAAACCTTACGTTAATTAGAAGAATCAAGTTATACATTTGTCTAATTTCAAATGAAACAGAAACAATTGTGTTTCTTTATAATTTTACATTAAATAATTGTCAGAATTTGAACGATCAAGATATGAAAAAAGATTTTCATTTGCATTTCCTTTACATTTCACAACATTAAACAACTTTCTTCTTCTCTCTTTGCACAATTTTTACACCTGTTTGTCGTATCCATTGTTCTACCCTTTCATTCCTCTCGTACCTCCTTAGATTCACTCCCTGGGTACACCTTTCTTCCCCATACATCACACACCTACCATACACGATCAAATTATATATTTGTCTGATTTCAATTTTATGTTAAAATAATAATATTAAGGCAGAAAGATTGATGGTCGATATTTTTTTAATTGTTCGAAAGAATTATGTAACAAAATAAAACAATAGGGTAAAAAGACTCTGGTCGATAGCCCATACAGACATAGACATAGAACACCTACATATTATGTAATTATTTATGTTATTCGTTTTTTTTTATTATCTGAATAGTCTGAATAAAGACGTGTGTATATTTAAAAAAATATATGATTGCGTTAATTAATTAAATTAAATTGTCCGCAATAAAATTAATGCACTATTTGATTTGATTACATTTTAATTGAAATTAATTGGGAAATAAAACAAAAAAACATGTCCCAATTAATGATTTTAAAATTAACATATTTAAAAGTTAATTTTTGGAATTGCAAGGGCTTTTATGTTTTTTATAATAGAGGTTTCTAATTCGTTTAACTATATTAGTGACAACTCTTCTATACTTGTTTATTATAATTTATTTCATATAGCTGAAGGTTTATTTTGGAGCATATTTTTTATGATTTCTTTCATCGACTTCGAAATTGGCTGAATTCAAGAACATTGTTCTTATATTCATAGGAATGATATAATAAAAAAAGTAAGATATACACCCCAAATTTGCTTTCTCTAAATAATAATAATAATAATAACGTTTATTGTCCAACAGGAGAACATTCCCAAAAAATTCCTAAAAAATCAACTTTATTTCTTACAAGTGTGGTTTAACAAATATTTTTTAACAATTTATTTAGGCTTTAAACAAATGTTCCTGTAAGAATTGGCTATCGGCCGGAAGCCTTTCAGCACTTTGTTTTTATAACACTTTATAAAACAACGTTTAGAAGTAGTTTTATAATACTCTGATCTTCTTCTAGATTTATTTCATGTGTCGGATGTAACTTTTTTATAAAAAAAATAAATTTACCGTAAAATGAAAGTGTGTAAAACACAAACGTATTTGCTTCTGCTTCTTTACTAGCTTTGGTTTAATCAGCCACTAATGTTTATAATAATAGAAAAAATAGGGTATATTGTTTTTTTTTTCGATATTAAATACAAGCAGAAATTGTGTTTGAAACGTTGTATGTTCCCAACTCTTAAATCTCTACAGAAATGAATATTTTTTGAAACATTTATTTTAAAATTTACGAGTTGGGTTACTCTAAAATATTAATTTTGTTTTTTAAATTACGCAATAATTTAAAAAAATAACATTAATATTAATATATTAAATAAAATATTAATGTTATTTTTTTAAAAAAATAAAAATAATGAGACTTTTTCTAATATATTGTTGAAATTGGTGTAGTTAATTTGTGGTTGTATTTTTTTTATATAATTTAATTAAATGTTGTAATTTTGTGAAATCACCCTCCTACGAAATTTCCGCCGACTTACAGTTACTGAAGCGCCTCTTCTCCGCCGGCTTCTTCTTCTCCTTCCCGCACTTCCGCTTCTTCTTCTTCACCTCCTCGACCTTCACCTCTTTTTTGACGTAGCGCTTCACGCATATCGCCAGGCCTTCCTTCATATCGCGAAACGTGAACAGAACGAAATTTGAGGAAGAAGAAGAAACGAAACAAAAAAAATGACAAGTTGAGGGCTCGAACGCTCACTGGGAAATGCACATAATTCGGTCGCGTCCGAGTGCAATTGGTAAATAAACAACACTGCGAGGCGAGGAGTCGAATGCTAAGCGGCTCCGGGCACACGCGAAAGAGGAAGAAATGGGCCACGCTCCGGGCCCGAGCGAAGAAGAAGAGGAAGACGTCGCGCGGGCTCGCGCTCGCCACGCACTTGGTAGCTGTCGGGGAGGGTTTCACGCGCACTTGACGCACTCACGCACGGTTGTGCCGACGGTGGAAGCGAAGAATGAGGAGGATCGAAGAACGAGAAGAGAACGCGCCGTACGGTAAATAATCAGTTAGGACTACTCGCGTGTTTGTATGTGTGCGAGTGTTGTCGGTACGGTGATGTTACTGAATCACTGAGTGTTCACGGTGATGGTGATGGCTTTTTAAGGGGTCCTAAATAGTTTTTAGAGTATATCTGCGCGAGAGGTCGAGGAACTCTTCGCGCTCCTGCCCCGATCGGGATTATTAATTCCTTTATTTATTGGCTATCGAGTCGAAGCTCGACTCTCGCGCCGGCTTTGCTGACGGGCAACCCTTTCCTGCTGACGCTGCTTTCGCCGCTGGTGGGGAAGAGCTTTTCCGCCTGCATCCGCAGACAACAATAAACGCCGTGTCTGTATTTGTTTGCCCGCTTAATTAGCACTTTGTTATTCCACATTCCCGGCAAGGAAACTCGGACGCTCTTAAATTCTGACCTCAATTACTTTTTTTTTGTACCGCGTCTCATCTTAATTACATACAAATCGCATTTATTTCCATTCTAATTACATAATTAAACAAACACGCTTTTAAATTTGAATCTTTTCATTCTCACCACATTTTTCTTATAAAAATTCAATTACATTATAAATTTGCCAATATGAGATACCTATTTTAAAGTTATATCTCAATAAGTTTGAAATATAAATATAAAATTTTATTATTTTTATATTTAAAAGTTTTAATTTTTAAATATAAAAATAAAATTTCATTATTTTTATATTTAAAAGTTTTAATTTTGAAATATAAATATAAAATTTCATTATTTTTATATTTCGAAGTTTTAATTTTGAAATATAAAAATATTTTTTTTTATATTTCAAACTTATTACGGGTCAATTTTGACATATAACCGTTTTTGCTTGTGTAATTAAAATTAACTTGTTTTAATTGTGTGCAATTATCCAAGGATATGCCCCGCGGTTTCGTCTTCCAGAACCTTCTACAATCCCCAATCTGTAAAGGTAGAACGCACCTTCACAGATTGGCCTAAGGTCGAGGGGCTTGTACTTCTAGTTCTTGAAAAGCTTACAGAGATTCTACAATCCCCAATCTGTGGAAGTGTGCTTCAAGTCTGCAGTGTCCAGTTAGAATGGACGTGATATGTTATAAATTCTCTTTGGTTAGAATAAAATTTCATTATTTTTATATTTCAAACTTATTCAAATATATACCTATTCAATTACTTTATTAGATACTTATTGGCAAGTTTATAATGTAATTGCTGACGATGCCATTGTCAAATTATACCGCTTTGTGATGTCTTTCTAATTGTAAGAAAAGTAAGACTTATTCAAAATTATAATACATTTTCAGAAATTCCTGTTTCTCCTTCGCTTCTTTGATCTAATCGTAGACAGGCTTTTCCTCATGCAATTTTCCGAAATTCGTATGTTGGTGCATTTTGGTGGTGCCACATATTTAATATTTTCGCGACCCTATGCAAATTTTTAATGATGAAAACAATGGCGAACAAAAAAAAAACATCTATCTTTAACCTTTTCCGGATTATAACCGGAACTTGACGCTATGTCGAACTTTTACACTACTTTGATTTTGAATCATTATTAGTAAGACGTAATATTCCAATGGTGGTTTATTTATTTATATAAAATTATTAATAACTTCATAGATAACCCATCTTTATTGGCATATATAAATTTACATGTACCAAGGCTAATCTCTCGAAATGCTATGTTGTTTAAGCGTAGTAGTACCAATTGACATTTGAATTCGCCTATTTATTTATTTATAATATAAAGATACAAGCGCAAAAAGCTTTAATATTCATTATATGTATTATTGATGTCACATTGTATGAATATTTACAATTAAGATTATGCTCTATATTATATATTTATATTATTATTTTGTAAATATTGCCCAACACCCGTAAGGCTACAAGGGTTTTTAATTATATATATATATATATATATATATATATATATACATTTAATGAAACGTTCAGCCAGCATTCACCTAGCGTATGGATAACTAGTGATGGCCATTTCTTATCAGAGTAGTGTGTTCCATGTGCAATGCCTTGGCGACTGAATGGAAATTGTGTTGTGGTTATATACCCGATATTAATCATAATAAATTAAAGACGACGCAAGCGCCACCTTTTGCCTAATTTCAAATTAGACAAAAGGTGGCGCTTGCGTCGCCTTTAATTTATTATGATATATATGGTATATATTGTAAATATTCCCTGTAATAAAATTATTTTAATCTACTGGACAATAAAGATCTATAATTATTATGATGAGTTATTTTTCGATGATGTCTGTAAATTATTAAAAATAGAAAAATATAATAAACACTCTTAAAGCAACATTTTATGCTGACTTCGAATATGTCATCACTTTTTATTTATAATTTTCATTTTTCGAGTTATAACCTCAAACTTCGATTTTTTTTAATTGTATAATATAGTCGAAAATGACATTGGATACAGTTTTTTCCAGTGCTATCCAAATATATATAGTTTGTTTAGGTTCTTTTGCGTTTTTTCCAAAGTTATAGACAATTTTATGAAACTATCGTAGATTGCCATGGAAACAAATGAAGAAAAAAAAAGAAAAGAAAAACAGCTAGTTATATATATAAAACTAGCTGTAATAATAAATAATATATAATATAATATAATATAATATAATATAATATAATATAATATAATATAATATAATATAATATAATATAATATAATATAATATAATATAATATAATATAATATAATATAATATAATATAATATAATATAATATAATATAATATAATATAATATAATATAATATAATATAATATAATATAATATAATATATAAATTGAAAATTGAGATATATATATTAAAAACGAGCTCTTTTTTTGGAAACCCTACACCCATATGGGTAGAAAGGGTCATTGAGTATATATTTTTGGTAACTTTTGCCGTGGGCGTCAATGGGTTAAGGGCAAACATTTTAAATTTTGCTTTATGAAAAGTTGAAAACTTTTTTTTTATTTCTAAATTAAACAATTAAAGAGCTTCCAATTATTTGCTTTGCTTAAAGTGAAGAATTATAAAATAAACTTTGGGATTGCAATTTAAATGTTTGCTTTAATTTGATTAATTATTAAAAAAAAAACATTAGGATTATTCTTTCACATACCTTTCAATTTCGCATAAAGCATGAAGGTACAAATCGGCTTTTAAAATCTCAATTTTCAATTATTTTTTTTTGTATAACGGGATTACAAAATTCTAATACCTAGTCCTATCCGTGGTTATTGACCGATTCGTCACGTATATATATTTTTTTCATTCTGAAGGTGAATACACCGCAACGCTTTTAATTCATACCTTTTCGTAAAATCACAAGACCAACCATTAACACACTTTTGCAGAGGAAATGGAAATGAGTATTTTTTACAATTAAAAAAAAAAAAACGATATACATTTACATCTCGTACAAGTTTGGTTTAACACAATTGTTTTAACATTTTTAACAATTTATTTAAATTTTGATATAAAGAAAACACTTAACTTTTTTATACAACTTTTATTTTAAGTAAAATTGGTATAATTTTTATTTTAAGCAAAAGTGGTATAAAAAAGTTAAGTGTTTTCTTTATATCAAAATTGAAAATGTACCACGAAGTGAACGCCTCCAAGATCCAAGAATTTATTTAAACTTTAAACAAATGTTCTCGTGGGAATTGGCTATCGGCCAAAGTAACATGTTTTGCACCAGAAAAGTTTCACTCATAGCTAGAGTATTTGAAATACTCTAATAATTGTCAGAATACTTTCAAAACATGTTTGCACACTCACCTAACCTAAACTAACTTAACCTAACCTAAACTAACCTAACCTAACCTAACCTAACCTAACCTAACCTAACCTAACCTAACCTAACCTAACCTAACCTAACATAACCTAACCTAACGTAACCTAACCTAACCTAACCTAACCTAACCTAACCTAACCTAACCTAACCTAACCTAACCTAACCTAACCTAACCTAACCTAACCTAACCTAACTTAACCTAACTTAACCTAACCAAATGAAAAATGTTTGGGTTTAGGATTTGAAATTGCACTCATTTTTACTTTCCCCGGACCCCTGTCCAAGGGAAAGTATTGTGATCGTGAAAATTTTCGAACCGCCAATTTCAACAAATATGCACGTTTTGAGGTCCCCTGAGTCCATTCCATCGAGTTTTGAAAAATGTCTGTGTGTGTGCGTCTGTGTGTCATTTTAACTTTCTATAATTGAAAGCTCGCTCATCAAACAATAAAACAATCGGCCGCGTTATTCAAATTAATCAAGCTAATTAAGCTTACTCATCGTTTAAACCGAATATTCGACGGGGAACGAGAAGAAGAAAAAAGAAAACTGGAGGATGGGAGAAGAAAAAGGTCCGCTGAAAATTTAAAAAAGTTAACCTTTGGCCCGTTCATTGCCAAAAATTGCGCCCGGTCTGATTGGGACAGCGGCCGGGCCGTAATTCTTTCCGCGAGTTCAATGGATTCTTGATGAGGTAATACGGAATGTAATAAAGGCAAATCTGCTTTTGTAATTGATTCCATTCTGTGTGTGTGTGTGTGAGAGAGAATCGGTTATACGCGCCGTTGATTAATCGTTTCGGCTTTTTGATTAATTAATAATTCATGAGGACAGAGAGAAGGAAGGAGAGTATAAGGATGGTTAGGGATAATTAAATTGCGATTTCATTTGAATTAATCAATTCAAAACTTCTGGCATCACTTATTTAAGTTAATTTAAAATAGAGTTTAATCCTAACTTCGCTTGTTGCACGTTATTTTTTAAATTTTCTATACGAAAAGTCCCGAATAGGTTCAACTTGTTGAAGATATTCTCATTTTGTTTTTGTCCCAATCAGGTTGATTGTTTCCACTTTTGTCTCTTTTTTATATCAAGGATCTTCTAAATACAATTTTTATTATCATCAGTGCAGTACTCGCAAACACTTAAAAAAAATATTAGTGGACACACGTTGAAATATTTGATTTGTAAACGTCGACAAACACAGAACTTTCCCTCTTGCACACGGGAAAAGTAAAACCGAGCATAACGGTACCCAGTTAGGCACAACTCGATAAAACTACGTGCATTATCCACAAAAACGTGAACGGAATCCACCGGTAGTGTCATCGTTATGCAGTTTCGGACGCGTGACGTTATTTTCGTCACCGATTGAAATTTCGTGGGCGACGATTTTTTTCCCGCACGTACCCGGCCAATGGGAACCGGAATATCGGACAAAAGCTGGGTACCGTTAACCGAGTTAGTTGATAGCCCACTTTGTACGGAATTACAATAGACGACGAACGACGACGACACGCACCTGGAGCTTCCAAGCGCTTAATCATCGGCTGACCCATTTCGTGCCCACGCCGTTCGCCCATTGTTGCTCGGGTGACTTTATTTATTCGAGCCCGTGGAAATTGTTGAACAATGGAAACGCGGAAATGTTGCTCGCGATGATGATTGGTGGATCATTTAAATAGCGAAATAGTCAGGCAATTGTTATCAAAGAAGCAAAGGTTACCGCTCATAAATGGCCAGTTGACTTATTTTAACTATAAAGCTTATTTTTATTGCCTAATTTTGACAATTCAGTTACGAAAACAATTTTCACTCACTTTAAACTCACTCTATATAATTCTTGTAGCTATAAGAATTATATAGTCTTCTTGTAGACTATAAGCTCACTTGAGCTCATTACTGTTGACTAATTTTGGCATTCTTTCTTAATTAAAGCCATTCTAAATCACCTTTGTTTCCTAAAATTGACAAAAAAGTCACTTGAAGTGAGGTTTCTTATCTATTTTTGTCATTATATTTTTTGATATTAAACTCATTACTTTGACTGTACAGTCACTGGAGTTCATTATTATTATTATTATTACTTTATACTTGTCTGATTCTAACAATAAAGTTACTCGAAGTCATTTTTATTGCCTTGATTTTAAAGTCATAACTATTTTAAAATCAATCTAATAGCCTTATTTAGGCAGAAAGACCCCGGGTCGATAGCCATTTGACAAAGACAGTTACATAACAAATTGAAATAATTCTGTAAATATTGTAAACACATATACTACTAATTGTAAAATGTAACGTTATTTGTCAATAAAGGTGTTAAATAATAATAGCCTTATTTTGACTACAAAGCCTCTTTTGACATTAGTGTCATTTTGTATGATGTTTCTCGCCTAATTTTGACTTTAAAGTCATTTAACAAAACTCTAACAACCTGATTTTGACTATAAAGTCTCTTATGGTAATTTTTAATGCTTATTTTTGACTTGAAAATCTCTTTAGATGACTTCCATAGCCTGATTTTGACTATAAAGCCATTTGCGGTCATTATTATTGCCTAATTTTGTCATTAGAAACATTTTAGCGTAGCTTATTTTCTAATTTCGACAATAAAATCACAAATTCATTGCCTAATTTTGAGTATAAAATAACTTTAAGTCATTTTTATTGCCTAACTTGATTTTAAAGTCCATCCAGATGAGATGTATAGTCTTTTTTTGGCTATAAAGATTCTTGAGGTTAACTAATGTTCACATTAGTGTCATTTTAGGTGATGTTAGTAGCCTAATTTTGACTTTAAAGTCACTCTAGATAATTTTCATAGTATTATTTTGACTATAAAGTCACTTGAAGTCATTGTCAATGTTTATTTTTGACGTTAAAGTCACTCTAGATAATTTTCACAGTCTGATTTTGACCATAAAGTCACATGAAGTCATATTCAATGCCTATTTTTGACTTTAAAGTCACTCTAGATGATTTTCATAGTCTATTTTTGACTATAAAGTCACTTAAGGTCATTTACATTGTCTATTTTTGACTTTAAAGTCACTCTTGATGATTTCCATAGTCTGTCTTTGACTATAAAGTCATTTGTAGTCATTGAAAATGTTTATTTTTGACGTTAAAGTCACTCTAGATGATTTTCACAGTTTGATTTTGACTATAAAGTCAGATGAGGTCATATTCAATGCCTACTTTTGACTTTAATGTCACCCTAGATGATTTCCGTAGTCTAATTTTGACTATAAAGTCACTCTAGTTGATATACATAGTCTGATTTTGACTATAAAGTCATTCTAGATGATTTCTATAGCCTGATTTTGACTATGAAGTCACTTGAGGTCATTTTTAATGTTTATTTTTGACTTTAAAGTCACTCTAGATCATTTCCATAGTCTGATTTTGACTATAAAGTCACTCTAGATGATGTACATAGTCTGTGTTTGACTATAAAGTCATTCTAGATGATTTCTATAGTCTGATTTTGACTATAAAGTCACTTAAGGTAATTTTTAATGTTTATTTTTTACTTTAAAGTCACTCTAGATGATTTCCATAATCTTATTTTGACTGTAAAGTCACTCTAGATGATGTACATAGTCTGATTTTGACTATAAAGTCATTCTAGATGATTTATATAGTCTGACTTTGACTATAACGTCATTTAAGGTCCTTTTAATTGTCTATTTTTGACTTTAAAGTCACTTTTGTTGATACAAACTGTCTTATTTTGACTATAAAATTACTTGAAGTCATTGAAAATGTTTATTTTTGACGTTAAAGTCACTCTAGATGATTTTCATAGTTTGATTTTGACTATAAAGTCACATGAGGGCATATTCAATGCCTACTTTCGAATTTAAAGTCACTTTAGATGATTTCCATAGTCTCATTTTGACTATAAAGTCACTCTAGATGATGTCCATAGTCTGATTTTGACCATAAAGTCACCATAGATGATTTCTATAGTCTGATTTTGACTTTAAAGTCACTAAAAGTTATTGCCAATGCTTATTTTTGACACATGAGGGCATATTCAATGCCTACTTTTGACTTTAAAGTCACTCTAGATGATTTCCATAGTCTCATTTTGACTATAAAGTCACTCTAGATGATGTCCATAGTCTGATGTTGACTTTAAAGTCACTAAAAGTTATTGTCAATGCTTATTTTTGACACTAAAGTTACTCTAGATAATTTTCATAGTCTGATTTTGACTAAAAAGTCACATGACGTCATTTTCAGTGCCTATTTTTGACTTTAAAGTCACTCTAGATGATTTCCATAGTCTGATTTTGACTGTGAAGTCACTTGAGGTTATTTTTAATGTCTATATTTGACTTAAAAGTCAATCTCCATGATTTTCATAGTTTGATTTTGACTATAATGTCACTTATTGCCTAATTTTGGCATTAAAGTTATTTTAGCTGAGACTTGTTGTCCAATTCTGACAATAAAGACTTACGTCTGTTTAAAAAGTAGAAATTATTTATGAAAAGAAAATCAAAATTACAAACATCTATCTAATTTTCATTTCACAGATAATTCTGGCTTTTTAAGCAATCTATATTAGTTAGAGTGACTTTATTGTTAGAATTAGGCAACAAGTTTCAGTTGAATTTGTTTTGTTATGAATTTATTTTCTAAAAAAACGTGAATTTGTCAAGCAGCAATTATTACGATTGGTTTGCAAAATATTTTGTCTTTCTCCTACTTCGGAAATTTGTTTTGTACTGTAATTAAGGAATTTCTTATTATATAACACGCTGGTTTTGACTATTCCTTCATATTCATTTCATAGTTCGTTTTTTTTAAAAAAAGTAGGAAATTGTTATGTTATGTGAGAATATCTTGTACTGTATAATTTGTTAAAAAACACTTGACGTGAAGCAACAGGTGTCGGTTGGAATTTCTCCTGCGCGATTCTTTGTTTATGTCCGCGTATCGAGAAAAGAGCATCCTGAAAATTCGGCAGTGAAGCGCGCCAGTATGTCATCGAGTGCAAGCCGGCCACGGCAATAATAACAAGGATAATAACACGCACACACCAAACCGAAAAAAAAAATCGCCCGATGACCCACATTGCCCGGACTCCGGTGCGTCCTTTTTGCTCCTTGGAGCGGAATCGGCCGAAGAGTTCGACGACCTCTTCCTCAACGACCAACGCGCGGCTATTTTTAGAAGTCGCGTCCTTAAAGGCCAAAAACGGACGGGCAGAGCCGTTTTGGTTTCGTTTTGTTTCAATTTTTTTTGCCCACCGTCTTTTCGTTTATCGCGAAACGTTAATTAATTCGCGGCGTGCGTTCCTCTTCTTCCTCCCGTTTAGCGTTTCGCGCCGCCGCACATGCCCTCAATTATTTATGTTGTCCGACGGGGCCGTTGCTACCGAATAATTGATTCATAAAGAACCCAGATGGGAAGGAATTAATGTGCCGAGAGGAGGAAGAAACGGAACAAAAAGAAAACGAGAGAAAGAATGGGTGGAATGATGACGCGAAAGCAACGGGACGATTAATGATTGTGCGAAATATTTTCAAGCGAGTGAGTGAAGCCGTGACGTTTGTAGTTCACTTTATGGACTAAAATAAGATAAAAGAAGATACGGTTTTGTAGGCCTCGTTAGGCTACTAATGCTTCCTTCCAACCAACCTACTTCTCTAGAGGAGAAAAAGTTCTCGATCATATGATTTTGACTATAAAGACACTTGAGGTCATCTTCAGTGTATATTTTTGACTATAAAGTCACTCTAGAAAATTTACATAGTCTGATTTTGACTATAAAGTCACTCTAGAAGATTTACATAGTATGATTTAGACTATAAAGTAACTTGAGATCATTTGCAGTGTCTATTTTTGACTTTAAAGTCACTCTAGAAGATTTACATAGTATGATTTTGACTATAAAGTAACTTGAGATCATTTTCAGTGTCTATTTTTGACTTTAAAGTCACTCTAGTTGATTTACATAGTCTGATTTTGACTACAAAGTCACTCTAGATGATTTACATAGTCTGATTTTGACTATAAAGTCACTTGAGGTCATTTTCAATGTCTATTTTTGACTTTAAAGTAACTCTAGATGATTTAGATAGTCTGATTTTGACTATAAAGTCACTCTAAAAGAATTACATAGTCTGATTTTGACTAAAAAGTAACTTGAGATCATTTTTAGTGTTCATTTTTGACTTTAAAGTCACTCTAGATGATTTACATAGTCTTATTATGACTATAAAGTAACTTTAGAAGATTTACATAGTCTGATTTTGACTATAAAGTAACTTAAGATCATTTTTAGTGTCTATTTTTGACTTTAAAGTCACTCTAGATGATTTACATAGTCTGATTTTGATAATAAAGTCACTCTAGAAGATTTACATAGTCTGATTTTGACTATAAAGTAACTTGAGATCATTCTTAGTGTCTATTTTTGACTTTAAAGTCACTCTAGATGATTTACATAGTCTGATTTTGATAATAAAGTCACTCTAGAAGATTTACATAGTCTGATTTTGACTATAAAGTAACTTGATATAATTTTTAGTGTCTATTTTTAACTTTAAAGTAACTCTAGATGATTAATATAGTCTGATTTTTACTATAAAGTCATTCTAGATAATTTACGTAGTCTGATTTTGACTATAAAGTAAGTTGAGATCATTTTTAGTGTCTATTTTTGTCTTTAAAGTAACTCTAGATGATTTACATAGTCTGATTTTGACAATAAAGTCACTCTAGATGATCTACATAGTCCGATTTTGACTATAAAGTTACTTGAGATCATTTGCAGTGTCTATTTTTGACTTTAAAGTCACTCTAGATGATCTACATAGTCCGATTTTGACTATAAAGTTACTTGAGATCATTTGCAGTGTCTCTTTTTGACTTTAAAGTCACTCTAAATGATTTCCATAGTCTGATTTTGACAATAAAGTTACTTGAGGTCATTTTCAATCTCTATTTTTGACTTTAAAGTCGCTCTAGATGATTTACATAGTCTGATTTTGGCTATGAAGTCACTTAAGGTCATTTGTATTGCCTATTTTTGACTTTAAAGTCACTCTAGATGATTTACATAGTCTGATTTTTACTACAAAGTCACTTGAGGTCATTTTCAATGGCTACTTTTGACTTTAAAGTCAGTTTAGATGATTTCCTTAGCCTGATTTCGACTATAAAGTCACTTGAGATAATTTGCAATGTCTATTTTTGACTTTAAAGTCACTATAGATTATTTAAATAGTCTGATTTTGACTATAAAGTGACTTGAGGGTATTTGAAATGTCAATTTTTGATTATAAAGTCATTTGAGGTCATTTGTAATGTCTATTTTTGACTTTAAAGTCACTCTAGATGATTTATATAGTCTGATTTTGACTATAAAGTGACTTGAGGATATTTGAAATGTCAATTTTTGACTATAAAGTCATTTGAGTTCATTTGTATTGTCTATTTTTGACTTTAAAGTCACTCTAGATGATTTACATAGTCTGATTTTTACTACAAAGTCAGTTTAGATGATTTCCATAGCCTGATTTCGCCTATAAAGTCACTTGAGATCATTTGCAATGTCTATTTTTGGCTTTAAAGTCACTCTAGATGATTTATATAGTCTGATTTTGACTATGAAGTGACTTAAGGATATTTGAAATGTCAAATTTTGACTATAAAGTCATTTGAGGTCATTTGTAATGTCTATTTTGGATTTTAAAGTCACTCTAGATGATTTATATAGTCTTATTTTGACTATAAAGTCACTCGAGGTCATTTGCAATGTCTCTTTTTGACTTTAAAGCAACTTTAGATGATTTCCATAGTCTTTTTTTGACTTTAAAGTCACTTGAGGTCATTTGCAATGTCTAATTTTGATTTTAAAATGTTTTGTGTTTGTTTTCTTTGTTAGGCTGGGTACTTCTGGAACTACCCTCGTATGTGAGGTGATGTTTAGGGTATAAAATTAAATATTTGATCCTTTTCCTTCTTCAACGATCACATATAATTTTCGCGGGTAAGCATTAAGTAATTTTGAAATTATACACAACATTTCTGATGAAGTTTTTATGATTTTCGAGTTGGTTTGAGAAATGGGAGTAAATGTTTGAACATAGGATTATGTTCAATCAAATAAAATCTTCATTGCTTTTTTTTTTAGAATAAGCTCGCAACACAAACATCATCAAAATGCAACGCCGATACTGGCAATCATTATTAAATCACGCGAATCCCCGCGAACGGAGACGCCGCTTGTTTATTTATGAAAATAAAAAATGTACCCGTCGACGACGAGTTCCTGTTTTCCGAGAAAACTCGGCGCGGTTCTCGCGAGTTTTCACTCGGATTGAAAACGTGCTCACGTATTTCCTCCCAGTATCCTCTCATCTCCGGCGCGTTAATTGAACCTTTCCATTTTCGGCCTCTGGGTTCCCGGGCCCGACTTCTTCTAATGGTCACGGCCGAACGCCCGGAATCGAATCTTTCCAATAAATCTCCTTCTTCGATCACGAAAAAAAAAAAACGCCGCGATTCTCGCCGGCTCGGGTCAACGGACCCGTTTCGGATCGAATCCAATCGAGCATTCGTTTCGGAATGGGATTAGAACGTGCTTCGGGTCAATCAATTTCGTATACTCATAACAAAAATGTTGGTAACATTAATGTTTCACATTAAGTTTAAATTTAATTAAACACAGATTTGCTTTGTTTACACAACTTTAAAATTCAAGTATTTTTTATTGTACAAAATAATAATAATTAAATAGGCAGAAAGATCGATGGTCGATAGCCATTTTCTGAGGCTTAAATAAACTTTTGGATGTCAAATATAAATATATATATCATTCCATTTTTATCACCAAGGAATTTATAGGCGTTGCTTTCCATCTCGAACTAATGATATTTATTGTTTATTGAAAACTAAATAGAATGCATGTAATAAGTATTTGTACTTAAAATGTTGACCATTGGATCCAACATAGACGGACGAACAAAAATAAATAAATAAAAAAATTTGAGGTTGTTGAAATTGTATCACAATTGAACGCCTCAAAGATTAGAAATGAAAATCTTTTTATTATCCATTAAGATAATTAAGCGAGAATTTAATTATACATAAAGATAATTACTGTTTTAATAAATGAATACAACTAAGAATCATTTTGATCGTAATTGCTTATCATAAAAGCACGCAGGAAAAAAAAATGTGTATTTACAAGAGAGCAAGCAAATGCTTTGTTGCCAAAAGGAGGAGATATATTCTTTCCTTTGAGCAATAAAGCGTTTACAACACACAATGAGATGGTTTATAACCCGGAGGAAACATATATCCCACTTAATCTAAGCAAGCGTGCTGGTACAGTGACCAAGTAACTGGCGTAGGTTATTCACCCATGGAGATCAACTCCCACACCGGTGAGACGAGGAGTTGTAACTCGGTGGTATTAATAAGCCTTGGGCGCAATCAATCCTTCTCCAGTAACCAACCCAACCAACCAAACGGACGGTAATGGTAATGGTAAACCCAGTGAACCGCGGAAACCACTTTGTCATTTCCATTCCAACTTCTCTCTCTTATTCCCTCTTTCTCTGTTTATTTTTTGTGTGTGTGCAAAATTCATTGCGCATTGATAAAGTGAGTCATATTGTTGTGGGCTCGGAATAAAACGCGGCTTTTATCTTTACGGCCATCTCGATCCTGAAGCCCGCTACCGTTCCGTGAGCTCAATCTTAATGGCGATCGTTCAAGCGGGCGCAAAAAAATATAAATAATAAGTGGTGTGCCTGTATGTGGGACAGTGAATTATTTACTGTTATTGTCGGATTGAGCATTCCGTTTAGAATTTTTGTTTGTTGCATTCGCTCGTTTCGACTAATTGTGCTGCGCTTGTGATTTGACTTTGGTTCGAAAATCTAGTCGCTGCTTAATCCTTGAATCGATCTAGATATAGAGAATCCCTTATTAAGGCTGTGATAAATATTACATATAATTTTAACTATAGAATAAGTCGCATACATTACATTGCCGATGGTACAAATCTGTAATGCTCCCCATTAACGGCAACATGCTCTTCAGTTTGATTTTTGAAGAAATTTGCCGCATTTCTTCAAAAAAACACAAAACATTTTAAAGTCAAAAATAGACATTGCAAATGACCTCAAGTGACTTTATAGTCAAAATCAGACTATGGAGATAATCGAGAGTGACTTTAAAGTCAAAAATAGACATTACAAATGATCTCAAATGACTTAATAGTCAAAATCAGACTATGTAAATAATTTAGAGTGAATTTAAAGTCAAAAATAGACTATTTGAAATATCCTCAAGTCACTTTATAGTTAAAATCAGACTATATAAATCATCTAGAGTGACTTTAAAGTAAAAAAATAGACATATTATATAACTTCAAGTGACTTTGTAGTCAAAATCAGAATATATAAATCATCTAGAGTGACTTTAAACACAAAAACAGACATTGCAAATAACGTCAATTGACTTTATAGTCAAAATCAGACTATGTAAATTATCTAGAGTGACTTTAAAGTCAAAAATAGTCATTACAAATGACCTTAAATGACTTCATAGACAAAATCAGACTATGTAAAGCATCTAGTGTGACTTTAAAATCCAAAATGGACATTGAAAATGACCTCAAGTGACTTTATAGTCAAAATCAGACTATGGAAATGATTTAGAGTGACTTTAAAGTCAAAAATAGACACTGAAAATTATCTCAAGTGACTTTATAGTCAAAATCAGACTATGGAAATAATCTAGAGTGACTTTATAGTCTAAATCAGATTATGTAAATCATCTAGATTGACTTTAAAGTCAAAAATAGATACTGCAAATGATCTGAACTAACTTTATAGTCAAAGTCGGACTATATAAATCATCTAGAGGGACACTATTGTCAAAATCAGACTATGTAAATCATTTAGGGTGACTTTAAAATACAAAATAGACATTGAAAATGTCCTCAAGTGACTTTAAAGTCAAAATCAGACTATGTAAATCATCTAGAGTCACTTTAAAGTCAAAAATAATGATTGCAATTGACCTCAAGTGACTTAAAAGTCAAAATAAGACTATGGAAATCATCTAGAGTTGCTTTAAAGTCAAAAAGAGACATTGCAAATGACCTCAAGTGACTTTATAGTCAAAATCAAACTGTATAAATCATCTAGAGTGACTTTAAAGTCAAAAATAGTGATTGCAAATGACTTCAAGTGACTTTATAGTCAAAATCAGACTATATAAATCATCTAGAGTGACTTTAAAGTCTAAAATAGTGATTGCAAATGACCTCAAGTGACTTTATAGTCAAAATCAGACTATATAAATCATCTAGAGTGACTTTAAAGTCAAAAATAGACATATTATATAACTTCAAGTGACTTTGTAGTCAAAATCAGACTATATAAATCATCTAGAGTGACTTTAAACACAAAAACAGACATTGCAAATAACCTCAATTGACTTTATAGTCAAAATCACACTATGTAAATTATCTAGAGTGACTTTAAATTCAAAAATAGACATTACAAATGACCTTAAGTGACTTCATAGCCAAAATCAGACTATGTAAAGCATCTAGGGTGACTTTAAAATCCAAAATAGACATTGAAAATGACCACAAGTGACTTTATAGTCAAAATCATACTATGTAAATCATCTAGAGTGACTTTAAAGTCAAAAATAGAGATTAAAAATGACCTGAAGTGACTTTATAGTCAAAATCAGACTATGGAAATCATTTAGAGTGACTTTAAAGTCAAAAATAGTGATTGCAAATGACCTCAAGTGACTTTAAAGTCAAAATAAGACTATGAAAATCATCTAGAGTTGCTTTAAAGTCAAAAAGAGACATTACAAATGACCTCAAGTGACTTTATAGTCCAAATCAGATTATATAAATCATCTAGAGTGACTTTAAAGTCAAAAATAGTGATTGCAAATGACCTCAAGTAACTTTATAGTCAAAATCAAACTATGTAAATCATCTAGAATGACTTTAAAGTCAAAAATAGTGATTGCAAATGACCTCAAGTGATTTTAAAGTCAAAATCAGACTGTATAAATCATCCAGAGTGACTTTAAAGTCAAAAATAGACATTACTGAAGAGCACGTTGTCGTTACAGATTTGTACCATCGGCCATAAAAGTATTGATTACGTAGAAAAATGTATGGATTAAGTGGACGAACAAATTTTCTTGGATCAATTAATATTTCGCTAAATAGTCTCACCACTTAAACCACAGATTGTAAGACTTTATCATTTATCATTCAATATTTTGCAAGTTCATTCAAATTTGATTTGAACATCAAATTCTCAATCTTGAATAATAAATATTGGCTCTCAGCGTTTTTTTTTTTTTTCTCTGAACAATATATATTTTTTAACAATCCTTTTGATTAAAAATCTAATCCAAGTCATCGACCTTCCTTCAGCCCTGCCGCATTACCTCCATCAATTTTCCTTCTCGTTTCCATCCAGTTTTTTTTTTTTTTCTTGTTTCTCTTCTGATCACACCTGCCCCTAAACTGGATTAGCATAAGGCTGACGGTATAGTTTGGCTGCGTGGTGTCTCGAGGTAACTGACCTCCTTCATCTAACGGCTCTTTTCTCGATCTTTTCCTCCTCTGCTGATCCAGCTCTCCCCGGCTCCACCAGCGCCGAGATCATATATTCAACAAGGTCAACGTTTATCAGCCGCTCGCCTCTTTTACATACAAACTCCGTTTTAAATGGAACACTCGGAAGAGAGGCGCGCACAGCTCGCCTAAATTACAGCTGGTAATGGTTCGAGCTCTTACACAAATCACGGCAATTCGATTACAGAATTTAAAAGGCGCAATATTTTTAAATAAAAAAAAAAACATTATATACATACATTTGTTTTAAAGTACTTAAATTCAACATTTATCAAGGGATTTATGTTAGTTAGTTGTAAATTATATGGAATTTCGATATCTTTGGTCCTTCACGCAAACAATGATGTTTGAATATATTAAATCGATTGTTTTTCTGTTTTAATACAACAGGATTCTACGCGGTAGAATCAAATTATTGGCCAATTCAAAATCTACCCGGTAGAATAATACCCTGTAATTCTATGAAACATTTCCGCAGTACAACTGCATTCGATGCAATACAAAAATTTCTTCCAAAGCTTTGCTGATTCCGGTGTAGTTCGGTAAAGTCCATGTGCAATGGCCATCACTAGTTATCCATATGCTAGATGAATGGTGGCTAAATGAATTTCGTTTCCTGTTCTCATAAACAGGACAAGTTCTCGCCTTGCTTTAAACAATGATTCTCGGTCGTCTACTTTGTAGACCCAAATCGTTGACGTTAAATTTCCCTCAACGCGCCCATTGATTCTCGGTCATCTACCTTGTAGACCTAAATCGTTGACGTTTCCACGTGAAATTATGATTAATGAATTATTATTATTACTCATAAAATTAAGCTGATTTTTTCTGGGATATAAATCAACAAGTATAAATGTTTCGCGACATCCAACGACACTTGTTTCGAGTATTCCGCTTAAATAACGCAATTTGTTTGGAATATCTCATTGTCTAGGTGAGGCGTCGCGGTGAATAAAGAGAGTCAGTCAACATTGGCTGCGATCCAAGTAATTGCCCATTGTAAACGCGATTGTCCTTGATCAGCAGGAAACCGCCCCGTCCGTGCTGAAATGCCGCATAGATTGCGAATGCGACAAAGTGCGTCGCGCGTTTTGCATTATCCTCCGCACGCAAATTTCTCTATTCATTTATTGAAAGTGAAGAAAAAAAAAAGGAGAGGGAAACAAAAAATAAAAGAATGCAGACAGAAAAAATGGATGAGCAATGGGAATATTAATTCTCTCTTCTCGCAATTTTATGTAAAACGAACGGATGGTGTTGCACTTTGAAAAAAAAAAATTTATAAACAACTCACCTCTTGTAGTTCGCACAGGAATCACTATAAATAAACTCGCGGGCTAGTAGTTTATAACTGGAATAACTGTTGATAACGCGCAGGTGAGGTCTGATTTTCGGTTGGTTTGATGCAATAAGTGGATAAATATGCATATTTATTTTTAATCTCGAAAGCGGCGCAATGGATTTTATCGAAAAGCCGTAGACCACGTTTGCAATCAATATCTTATCATTATTTTTCTATGGCATTTGAATACCCGATAAACGCATTTGCGTAAAATAAAGAGCTATTAGAGATATCAGTACACATTCCGATTCTCTAATCGATTTAAAAAAAATCATTTTATTTTAGAATTATTTAATAAAAAATAAACCATTATGTATTGTGGAAAATATTTTTAGTGGCTTGGTTTAAACAAAGTTTAAGTTTAATATTTTTTATTGGCAGAATTGGGCAATAAGTTTCAATTAAAATGACTGTAATGCTAAACTTAGTCAACCTCAAGTGTTTTTATTGTCAAAATTAGGCTATGAGGGATATTTATAGTGACTTAAAATTTTAAAAAAAGGCAAGGAAAATGACTTAAACTTATTTTATACTGAATATTAGGCAATTGATGTGACTTTATTGGCAGAATTAGGCAGCTAAAATGACGCTAATGCCAAAATTAGACAAAAATAATGACCCTCGAGTGACTTTATAGTCAAAATTAGGCCATTTAGAGTGAATTTAAAGTCAAAAATAGGCCATAATAATATTATAAATATTAATATTAGGGCTGAAAGACTTCGTTCGATAGCCTTTTGTAACTCTTTTGGGTTCAATAAATGGATTTGCTATTACTACTAATATACAGAGAGGTTATTTTATCAGTATACATTAGGGGAAGTGTATACCTGCAAAAAACGCGAGTCAAACGCATTGAACCGATTAATGTGTGTATGTTTAGTTGCCTATTTGTCATATGTGTGTTCAGTTGCGTGTTATAGGCAACTAAACAAACATACATTAATGCATTTGACTCGCGTATTTTGCAGGTATACATAGGGGAAATGTATACTGATAAAAAAAAGCTCTCCGTATATATATATATATATATATAGCTTTGTTAGTCCACATGCTCACTTTGTTGCTCTCTCTATTATTTCCTTGAACCTCTCCCATTGCGCTTCAATCGAATTACAGTTTTGTGACCCATTTAATTGATTAATTCTTTTATTTTAGCCGGTTTTTGCTCGATTTGTCTATCCTGTACTTTATTGTCGTGTTTATTTTTTTTTTATTTTAGCTGATTTTTGCTTTTTCATCTGTTAATTTGTCGTTTCTGTATTTTATTGCCGTTAATAATTATTTTTTTTATAATTAATAATATTTATTAACAGACATTTACAGAAAGTATACAAAATAAGTAATAAACAAACAAACTCAAATGTATAATTTATATCTGTTAATTGGCTATCGACCAGTCTTTCAGCCTTATTTTTTTTATATTTTAGCTGATTTTTGCTTTTTAATCTGGCAATTTGTCTATTCTGTATTTTATTGTCGTCTTTATTAATTAATTCTTTTATTTTAGCCAATTTTTGCTTTTTCAACTGTCAATTTGTTTATCCTGTACTTTATTGTCGTGTTTTGTTTCCTCTTTGTCTTTTTTATTTGTTTTTTTTTCCTCTAATTTTTATTTCTAGGCCAACTAGATAGTGATTTCATTCTCTCTTTTAACCCTCGCATCCATAGCCATCCATTTGCATGTGTTCTTCGCTTATTATAAAATAATCCATAATCGACTTTTCATTCCTGCTTCTTTCTTCTCTTGTATTGCTTTATGTCCAAATATCGTGTTCAGTATGACTATATTATTTAAGATACAGAAATCAAAAAGTCTTCTACCATTATTATTAATAGTTTCTTCACCATAATCCTACATCCATATGGGTCATTGAATATATTCTTCACCATACTTCAGTATAATATCTTCTAGTCCCTTATTAATATAAAATTATTATTAATAATGTTAATAAATAATTAATAACATGTGCAGGTCAAACACTTTAATCGATCTGCTTCATATTGCATATTCGAGCGCTTTGCTATATTCCGAAGAGCCGAGTTTAGGTTTTGGTTATAAACCTACAAAACTAAAACTTTGTTTACCCATAACGTTTTTTTTATTAAATATTTATTTAAATAACTATTGAATTAAACATTGTTTCAAATAAAATTTGTAGAGAATTGAAAACAGAATAACTTATCTATAACCACGTTTTATATTATTGATGATTTTTATCAATCAAACAATTTAATTAACTCGATTTACGCGAAAAAAGAGAGTTATGAGAATCTAAGTAAATTAACTCATAGGTCTTTTCTCACTTAAATTCTAGTAAATTAAATTGTCCTTTAATTTGTAGAGAATTGAAAACCGAATAACTAATCTCTAATCACGTTTTATATTATTGGTGATTTTTATCAATCAAACAATTTAATTAACTCGAATTACGCGAAAAAAGAGAGTTATGAGAATCTAAGTAAATTAACTCATAGCTCTCTTTTTCACTTAAATTTGAGTAAACAAAATTGTTCTTTAATTTCAATTAATCAAATTTGTTATTTCAAAGGGAACATCGTATATATTAATTAAATTCCCCATTAAATTATCTTTAAAACAATTTCACATTGTTCTTACTTTTACTAGCCATTTCTGCATATATATTTTTTTTAATTTTAAACAATTTAAAACAATTTCACATTGTTCTTAGTTTTACTAGCCGTTTCTGCAGATTTTTTTGTGTTTAATTTTGACAGTTGCAGTGGTACAATAAACAAATCATTGCTTTTTTATATTTTCAGATAAAGAAGATAATAAAATTCTATTCAACAATAAATTTAAATGTCAAATATTTTTATGCAGGCTCCTCGAAAAAATCATTTTAAATAACCTGAAAAGTCGCAGACCTAATTTGTTTTTAATGACAGCCTACACTTTTCATATTTTTCTTAATTTATCATAAAATGATATAAATATTTCATTAAGCACACGATATACCGATCTTCTGTTATTCTGCTGGGGAATAAAGTATATTTAAATAGGACAACTATTTTTATTAGTGATGGGCAAAGTCGATTTTTTTATTACTGTTAAATTAAGTATATTATAATTTTATGAATGTTACTTATTATAGAATTTTCAAAAATAACTTCCCATTTATTAATAAACATAAATTTTAAATCAATTCTTCGTTCTAAATACTTAAAATGACAGACTTAGTAATACTCGATTACTAATAATATTCGATTTTGCCCAACACTAATTTTTATTTAAATAATTAAAGTCTCCACAACCAACATAAAAAAGATTAGAATAAAGTATATATTATTATTAATAATAATTAAGGGATTGATCCAATTTTATTGATCATTGCCAAAAATTTTCCTTGTTTAATTTCATTGTAAAACTGCTAACCCAATAACGCGTAAAACCACTCGGGATAATAATTGATTAATTTATTTGTTAATTGGTATTTTTAGTTATTATTTATTTGTATGTAATAGCCTTGTTACAATTTTGTAAAATGAAATTTCCGTAAATAAATATTATTATTGTAAAAAAAATGTTGTGTTTGCTTAAACCTACATTTTTTACAGAAATAAAAAAAGATCAAATAAATTTAAATAAATCATTGCTTAAAATTTATTTATTTAATAATAAGCATGTGCATATATGCTCGATTATCGAATTATAATTTTATATATATATATATATACAAACATCTTTATTCTCAACGAATACGTACATATTTAATTATAAAATTATAAGTTTCTCTTAAGAATTATAAGTTTTAAATTGTTTCATGTATTGTATATTAAATACATTAAACAATTTAAAACAAATATATATTCTTAAGAGAAATTTATAATTTTAATAATCCATGTTCTTAGATTATTAATAACTGAGGCTTCAACTTTGTTATACATTGTTTATCAATTTAATAAAATACATTAAACTTTGTTTGTATAACACTAAATTATATTTATTGTGACTATAGTTTCAACAATTTGCACTTGTCATTATCAAACTAAAGTTTTAGTTTTTTTTGGTTTGATAATGACAAGTGCAATGATAACACTAAATTATATTTATTGTGACTATTGTTTCAACAATTTACATTTGCCATTATCAAACTAAAAAAACTAAAACTTTTAGTTTGATAACGACAAGTGTAAATTGTTGAAACTATAGTCACAATAAATACAATAAAAATAAACTAAAACTTTTAGTTTGATAACGACAAGTGTGAATTGTTGAAACTATAGTCACAATAAATACAATTTAGTGTTATACAAACAAAGTTTAAAGTTTTTTATTAAATCCATGTTCTATCTTTTTGTGGCCTCTCTTGCTTTAATCATTTAGTATAGGCAACTAAATTTACGCGAGTGAATACAAAACATACATTTCATTTATTATTATTAATTTATTCATCAATATAAACTCTACTATATTGTTGCAATGATTGTTATAATTGCAACAATATTTTTTTGTGTATACAGCCCTGCAGAATTTTTACATAATCTTTATTAGCAAACACAATACAATATCTACATTCAATCGTTTTTTTCTTAATCTCCGTTATTTTAGAAATTGCGTAACATCAAACGAATCAATAATAATTACTCACGTCATTACGAATTGCTTAATAATATTTCATTATACAGGCTCGTTGTTATTATTTCAATTACCTTATTAAAGACAGCAATAATTTCAGCTATATTTTTTGCGAAGGTGGTATTAAAAATCTTAAATTCAATGCAAAAATAACAAAAGGAACGTTACTTAATATAAGGCCATCTGCAGACACGTGTTTCGGGATCTATGCCTCATCAGTACAGCTCTGCTTTACATAATTTAAAGATGTTAAATTAAATCAATCATATTCAGTCAAATTTAATTAATTGAATTAAATCAAATCGATTTAAATTAAATCAAAAACCAAATTAATTCAATTTAAATGAAAATCAAATTAAATTAAAAGAAACGAACTGAATTAAATTAATAATAAATGATCGTTCTGTACGATCAATATTGCAAATTATATAATTAGCACATCCTTTTTCCTATTCAAATTTCCAACGATGCGTGCTTTAAATGATTGCCTCAAATTGAAACCAATTCAAAAAAATTCGAATTAACTTCAGCTCCGCAAACAATTTCGTAATAGCGAAAAATTGTATCAATCAAATATGCGAAACAAACCTTGAAGGACTAACCTGGCGTCGGCTGGATTGACAACTTCCAAGAAACCCCGTTTGATCAATCGAATTACAGCTTTCATAATCCGAACGAGCGAAATTATAGCCGCGCGCACTTTAAATCGCGATTTTTGCGTCTATTGAAAACGCCGACTTCCGGTTTGTAACTGTTAAGCGAACGCGAGCCGTTTTCGGATTCCGTCCGACTGGAATGGAAGGATTCTACCTGAGCTGATCTTGAATGCTTTTTCTTTTTTTTTTTCTAGGAGCTTAATAGACCTTGAAAAATTGTGTATGGACATTAATTAACCCAATTATCTGTTATGGAATTGAAGTTAATTGTCGAAACTGGATTTTAGAGAGAGTGTGTTTGAATTTTTTGGGGGCATACATATATATTTTTAGTTGCGTGTTATTCTTCCAGCTCACTAGGTTTTTTTTTTGTTAAACCGACATTGCATTATTTTCTCGATTCGAATTCAACAGCAATCCCCTGCTGTCAATGATTTTTTAAGTTGGCAATCAATTGTTATACTTTGACAATTGATTGCCAACTTAAAAGATCGTGACTTGTAAAATTAATTTAATTTTACAATATTTTAGTAGCCGTGAATAAAAATAATTTTGCATTATTATATCTTATTATTAAATGTAAAATATATTACTATTAAATATGCGCGAAGGAGAGAAATAATAAAAATGTGAATTTTAAATAATAATAAATGACTACAGAGAAATAATAAAAATATGAATTATCAAAATCATATTTACAATATTATTAATATTATTACAATATTATTAATATTATTATTATTATTAATATTTACAATATTAATAATATTGTAATAATATTAATAATATTGTAAATATGATTTTGATAATTCATATTTTTATTATTTCTCTGTAGTCTGTAGTCTCTGTAGATAAATCGTATTAATAATACGATTTATCTCTAAATTTAAACCAAAATGCAATGAAATTTTATTTACTGTGATGGAAATAAAAAATCGAAATTTTCTTTATTTCATCAATATTATTTCATTTCGGTTTAAAAAAAATCGATAAGAAGTGCTCAAGATAAGCTACAAAATATCAACTTGTGTTTTCGAGATGTAACCCTGACTTATTATTATTTTTTAGGCCAAAACGTAATAACTATATCTTTTTTTTTAAATTATCATTTCGAAACACAATTATGCAATTATGAAACCATTAAAAAATGTAAATAATATCGCTAAAATTCATTATTAACACTGGTTGCCAGAGTAATAATAACATATTTTTTTCAATGCCATTGTTTATAGGAAAAAAAAAATCAATCGATGTTTACAAACCAATTAATTACATTCTTTAATTGCTGCGCTCATTAAAAAAACACAATTCAATTTGAATATTTATCCATTCTAATCAATACACCGATACGCGTTGAATTTGCATTTATTTTAATCAGCTTTATTATCTCCATCCATTGTATGCGAGCGCACTAATTAATTTCAAAATAAGGACGCTTTCGCGTCGGGAGATTAAATTATTTCGCGCATCCGCGTCTGGCCTGCTAAATTTAGCAGAATCCAGATAATGGGAATTGAATCGTCTGCGTTGAATGGACGGATTTCACGTGTCAGACAGGACTCGTCACTTGTTGCGTTCGCTTTCGGAGATGAATAAAGTCTGGTCGGGAGTAAGGACGGATTTGTTCTATTTCCGCTGGTGCTAAGAATAGTAGGGAGTTTCTAATTTTACGTGTTGCTTAATTATTGGTTTTGGGGGATTTTACTGCGAAGGTGTTGAAAGAGAGCAGATTGAAAATTTGTAGTTTCATCAAATAATAATAATAATAATAATCGAGGTAATCTTTTCTTTTCAGTTGGTTGTGAAGATTTAATTGTTTAAATAAAAATTATTAGAGAAAGGACAATATTTTTTAACTAAAGAAAAAGGATTTTGACTCCAATTATAAAAAAAATATCTAAAACCGCTTAAGAGCGAATTTAACTAGATGAATCTCTTAATAGAACTCCAAACTATCAGATAATATCAATTGTTTGTACTTGCTGCATCGTACAACCCCTCCACGGCTCCCTCAATTTGGGTTATTTTGTTGTCTTCGCTTGGGTCGATACATTAGACTCAAATTAAAAAATATCAAAAAAATATTAAAAACCATTCAAGAACTAATTTAATAAGATGGATCTCTTAATAAGACAACCCCAAACTGTCAGACAATATCAATTGTTTGTAATTGCTGCACCGTACAACCCCTTTACAGCATCCTCAATTTGGGATATTTTCGATTAAAAGTCGACAGATTTGACTCTAATTAAAAAAAAAAAAAAAAAAATTAAAAACTGCTTAAGAGCTAATTTAACCAGATGGATCTCTTAATAAGACTCAAAACTATGAGACAACATCAATTGTTTATAATTGTTGCACCGTGCAACCCCTTTACAGCATCCCCAATTTGGGATATTTTCGATTAAGTCGACAGATTTGACTCTAATTAAAAAAATTAAAAAAAATATTAAAAACTTCTTAAGAGCTAATTTAACTAGATGGATCTCTTAATAAGACTCAAAAGTATGAGACAAAGTCAACTGTTTGTAATTGCTGCACCGTAAAACCCCATCACAGCATCCTCAATTTGGGATATTTTCGCTCAAGTCGACAGATTTGACTCCAATTAAAAAAATCTAAAAAAATATTAAAAATTGCTTAAGAGTTAATTTAACTAGATGGATCTCTTAATAAGACTCAAAACTATGAGACAATATCAATTGTTTGTATTTGCTGCACCGTACAACCACTTCACAGCATCCTCAATTTGGAATATTTTCGCTTAAGTCGACAGATTTTACTCCAATTATAAAAATTTAAAAAAAATATTTAAAACCGCTTAAGAGCTAATTTAACTAGATGGATCTCTTAATAAAACTCAAAACTATGAGACAATATGAATTGTTTGTATTTGCTGCACCGTACAACCCCTTCACAGCATCCTCAATTTGGGATATTTTCGCTTAAGTCGACAGATTTGACTCCAATTAAAAAAATCTAAAAAAATATTTAAAACCGCTTAAGAGCTAATTTAACTAGATGGATCTCTTAATAAGACTCAAAACTATGAGATAATATCAATTGTTTGTACTTGCTGCACCGTACAACCCCTTCACAGCATCCTCAATTTGGAATATTTTCGATTAAGTCGACAGATTTGACTCTAATTAAAAAAAAAAAAATAAAAAAGTATTAAAAACTGCTTAAGAGCTAATTTAACTAGATGGATCTCTTAATAAGACTCAAAACTATGAGACAATATCAATTGTTTGTAATTGCTGCACCGTACAACCCCTTCACAGCTCCCTCAATTTGGGTTATTTGCACTTTAGTCGACAAATTTGACTCCGATTAAAAAAATCTAAAAAAATATTAAAAACCGCTTAAGAGCTAATTTAACAAGATGAATCTCTTAATACGACTTAAAACAATGAGACAATATCAATTGTTTGTAATTGCTGCACCGTACAACCCCTTCACAGCATCCTCAATTTGGGATATTTTCGCTTAAGTCGACAGATTTGACTCCAATTAAAAAAAAATCAAAAAATATTAAGAACTGCTTAAGAGCTAATTTAACTAGATGGATCTCTTAATAAGACTCAAAACTATGAGACAATATCAATTTTTTGTAATTGCTGCACCGTACAACCCCTTCACAGCATCCTCAATTTGTTATATTTGACAGATTTGACTCCAATTAAAAAAAAATAAAAAAATATTAAAAACTGCTTAAAAGCTAATTTAACTAGATGAATCTCTTAATAAGACTCAAAACTATGAGACAATTTCAATTGTTTGTAATTGTAATTTGGATTATTTTTGCTTAGGTCAAACAATTAATAACAATTAATAAAATTTAAAAATAAAATTTAGTTTTGAATCTTTTAATAATAATAATTAATAGGATTGCCTAATATTGACTAGTAACTAGTAATTGACATAACTGTGAATTGTACAAATTCTTGTAATGAAATGGTGGCAATATAATTAACAGCCGACACAAATGCGTTATTTAATAATACAGTAAATGTTGCGCGTATAAAAAACAACAACAATCCGCTCTAGATAAATAACACAACTCAATCACATTCCAATCATGAGTTACACGAGTGATACGACGCGATATATATATATATATAAAAACACACTACATATATATATAAAGCTCGTCAGTTGGCGGCAACGTCATCAACCGCATCATTTAACAAGACAAAGGAAACAACCACGACGAAGCGAAGAACCAGCAGGAATGTTTACGTGGTATTAATAAACCACGTGTATCTGCTTGACGTAACTCGACAAACAGTTACGTGCAGGTGAGACGCGTTGGAGTAAGCGAGACGCGCGATAACCTGACCGGAGCGGAAAAGCTCCCCGCGGCGCGCTTTTCCGGGGCGGAAGCTCCGGGAGCCCGCAGGAAAACAGCGCGGGCGGACCCCGCGCAACTGAAGCGCGTTTAACTCCAACAAAAAAAATTATTTAAAACTCACCGATTGCGATTATCCTTTCGAAGAGCATGGCTCGAAAGAGAGATGGATTTCCGGAGAGAGGCGAGCACTGCGAAACGCGAATCCCGGCGCGCGGCCGCGGCGGGTTTTTAATGTAAAAATAACCCGGACATTTTTTTTATTCTCGTGGTTCGCTGCGGTGCTGTTTTTGATTCGTAGGTTTTATGGTAATTAGTGAATGGTTTGGTGATTGTCGGCGAGTGTACGACGCTTAGGTAGTACCGACGGTTCTGATGTACGTGAACGGCGCTTTGAATTTTACGCAATTTTTACGCAGTGGTTTGTGTACTTTTTACATAACTCCCCACCATGGTTGTCTAAACAAATTCTACAAAATTATATACATAAACAGCGTTTCGGCTTATTTGTTCTAAACTTAATTGCCAAACAAATTATTCAAAAATTGACCTCACTGGGTAAAATGGATACACAAAAAAAACGTTAAATTAACATTCAACAACAGTTTTAAATTTTAGTTTAAAAATATTAAAAACCACTTAAGAGTCAATTTAACCACTTAAATCTCTTAATAAGACTGCAAACTGTCACACAATACCAATTTTGTGTACTTGCAGCACCGTACAACCCCTCCAAGCCACTCTCAATTTGGGTTATTTTCACTTAGGTTGACAGATTGGACACCAATTTAAAAATTCTAAAAAAATATTAAAAACCACTTAGGAGCTAATTTAACTAGATGGATCTCTTAACGAGGCTTCAAACTATCAGAAAATATCAATTGTTTGTACTGGCTGCATCGTGCAACCCCTTCACTGTACCTTCAATTAGGGTTATTTTTGTTTAAATCGGCAGATTTGACTTCAATTAAAAAAATCGAAAAAAATATATTAAAAACCGCTTAAGAGCTAGTTTAGCTAAATGGATCTCTTAATAAGACTCCAAACTATCAGTCAATATCAATTGTTTGTATTTGCTACACCGTACAACCCCTTCACAGCATCCTCAGTTTGGGTTATTTTCGCTTAAGTCGATATATTCGACTCCACTTAAAAAAATTCCAAAAAATATTTAAAACCACTTAAGAGCTAATTTATCTATATGGATCTCTTAATAAGACTCAAAACTATCAGACAATATCAATTGTTTGTATTTGTTGCATTGTAAAACTCCTCCACGGTACCCTCAATTTGGGTTATTTTGTTATCTTCGCCTAGGTCGACAAATTTGACTCCATTTAAAAAAAATAAACAAAAATATTAAAAACTGCTTAACAGTTTATTTAAGTAGTAGAATCTCTTAATAAGACTCCAAACTGCCAGACAGTATCAATTATTTGTATTTACTGCATTGTACAACCCCTCCACGGTTATTTTGTTGTCTTCGCTTGGGTCGACACATTTGACTGCAATTAAAAAAATTAAAAAATATTAAAAACCGTTTAAGAGCTAATTTAATTAGATGAATCTCTTAATAAGACTCCAAACTGTCAGATAATATCAATTGTTTGTATTTGCTGCACCGTACAACCCCTTCACACCATCCTCAATTTGGATTATTTTCTCTTAAGTCGATAGATTTGACTTCGATTAAAAAAATCGAAAAAATATTAAAAACCGCTTAAGAGCTAGTTTAGCTAGATGGATCTCTTAATAAGACTCCAAACTCTCAGACAATATGAATTGTTTGTATTTGCTGCACCGTAAAACCCCTTCACAGCACCCTCAATTAGGGTTATTTTTGCTTAAATCGGCAGATTTGACTTCAATTAAAAAAATCGAAAAAAATATTAAAAACTGCTTAAGAGCTAGTTTAGCTAGATGGATCTCTTAATAAGACTCCAAACTATCAGACAATATCAATTGTTTGTATTTGCTGCACCATACAACCCCTTCACAGCATCCTCAATTTGGAATATTTTCGATTAAGTCGACAGATTTGACTCCGATTAAAAAAATCGAAAAAAATATTAAAAACCGCTTAAGAGCTAATTTATCTAGATGGATCTCTTAATAAGACTCAAAATTGTCAGACAATACGAATTGTTCGTAATTGCTGCACCGCACAACCCCTTCACAGCACCCTCAATTTGGATTATTTGCACTTTAGTCGACAGATTTGACTCCGATTAAAACAATCTAAAAAAATATTAAAAACCGCTTAAGACCTGGTTTAGCTGGATAGATCTCTTAATAAGACTTAAAAGTGTCAGACAATACCAATTTTTTGAATTTGCTGCAACGTGCAACCCCTTCACAGCACCCTCAATTAGGGTTATTTTTGCTTAAATTGGCAGATTTGACTCCACTTAAAAAAATCTAAAAAAATATTAAAAACCGCTTAAGAGCTAATTTAACTAGATGGATCTCTTAATAAGACTCCAAACTATCAGACAATATCAATTGTTTGTATTTGCTGCACCGTACAACCCCTTTACAGCATCCTCAATTTGGATTATTTTCTCTTAAGTCGACAGATTTGACTTCGATTAAAAAAAATCGAAAAAATATTAAAAACCACTTAAGAGCTAGTTTAGCTAGATGGATCTCTTAATAAGACTCCAAACTATGAGACAATATCAATTGTTTGTATTTGCTGCACCGTAGAACCCCTTCACAGCACCCTCAATTAGGGTTATCTTTGCTTAAATCGGCAGATTTGACTTCAATTAAAAAAATCTAAAAAAATATTAAAAACCGCTTAAGAGCTAGTTTAGCTGGATAGATCTCTTAATAAGACTTCAAACTGTTAGGCAATATGAATTGTTTGTATTTGCTGCACCGTAAAACCCCTTCACAGCACCCTCTATTAGGGATATTTTTGCTTAAATCGGCAGATTTGACTTCAATTAAAAAAATCCAAAAAAATATTAAAAACCACTTAAGAGCTGCTATAGTTGGATGGATCTCTTAATAAGAGTTCAAACTGTTAGGTAATACGAATTGTTTGTACTTGCTGCACCGTACAACCCCTTCACAGCATCCTCAATTTGGACTATATTCGCTTAAGTCGACAGATTTGACTCCAATTAAAAAAATCTAAAAAAATACTAAAAACCGCTTAAGAGCTAATTTAACTAAATGGATCTCGTAATAAGACTCCAAACTATCAGACAATATCAATTGTTTGTATTTGCTGCACCGTACAACCCCTTCACAGCACCTACAATTAGGGTTATTTTTGCTTAAATCGGCAGATTTGACTTCAAATAAAAAAAATCTAAAAAAATATTAAAAACCGCTCAAGAGCTGGTTTAGCTGGATAGATCTCTTAATAAGACTCTAAACTATCCGACAATATAAATTGTTTGTACTTGCTGCACCGTACAACCCCTTCATAGCACCCTCAATTCGGGTTATTTTCGCTTAAGTCGACATATTTGACTCCAATTAAAAACATCTAAAAAAATATTAAAAACCGCTTAAGAGCTAATTTATCTAGATGGATCTCTTAATAAGACTCCAAACTGTCAGACAATATCAATTGTTTGTACTTGCAGCACTGTACAACCCCTCCACGGTACCCTTAATTTGGATTATTTTTGCTTAAGTCGGCAGATTTGACTCCATTAAAAAACAATATTAAAAACCGCTTAAGAGCTAATTTAACTATATGCATCTCTTAATGAGACTCTAAGCTGTCAGGCAATACCAAATGTTTGTACTTTCTGCATCGTATTGCCCCACTATAATTGCGGCTTTATGCAGCTCTTTATGTTACGTTAACTTATGAGTTAATTAAGAGCTCTATAAAAGAGATTCGTTGTGTCCAAAAACAGTTGTTTCAAGATTTTAATAAATAAAAGTACAATAACTATAACACATTGAAACGATTAATAATAATCATTTCAGTATAAATTTATTAAGATTTTATGCAATTAGAAATTAATCACTGCATTTTAAATAAACACAAAAAAATGTAAACTACATGAAAACAACGACCTCTGAACTAGAGATCATTTTATAAGCATGTTCGTAATAATTTAAATATTACAATAAAGCACAAAACAATCGAGTGACACGGGAAACGAACCCCGTTTTTATCGAACCTGCGAATCGGGCAATTTTTGCGAAACCATTCAAATTATTGTGTGACTAATACGTAAGGAGTTACGTAAAATATTATTAAATTTAACGTTAATTTCGCATCATCACAGTTTAAGCGAGTTTTGTGAGTATCAATCACAAAACTTAGATTCTGGGGTAATAATTTAAGCAATATTAAACTATCAGCAGTTTAATATTGCTATCTAATCATTCCAATTATCTTTTTTTTTTTTTTGAAGAGACAAAAATTATAAATAATAATAATAAATAAAATAAATTATTTCACTCCAATTATCTTTTTTTTTTTAAGACAAAAATTATATATATATATAATATTATCAAAAAACAACTTTTATACCCATAAGAGTATAGGGTTCAAAAAAATTATAAATAATAATAAATAAAATAAATTATTTAATTAAATTTTCAGCCAGCATTCATCCAAGTGATGGACATTTCGGTTTTTCGAACCTCATCAGACTAGTGTGTTTTATTATGTTAACGATTCATTTCTACAATTAAACACACATTTTTTAATTTGGATTAATATGCAATGACTATTCAAATTGTGAACAGAAAATGCATAAATTGTATTCGAGATTAATGTGGAATTCATTTATTTTAATTGTTAATAGGAAATTAGTAATTTTTAATAGTAATTCTGAATAAATTAATCGTATACTCATAAAATGACTACGGATTTCTGGAATATAAGCACGTGGTTAATCATAAGTGATTTCCATAAGTAATAAATGAATTTAATTTATAAGAAATGATTGATTTCGCGAGATGATCGCGCAAGAGAAATAATTTATTAAATGTCTGTCAACAACCGATGAAAATTGTGGGCAGGCGATAATAAATGAATGCAAATACTGTCGCAGCGTTTCGATAACATTAATTTGAATAATATCTCCGAGATTACGGCGCGTCTTCTTATCAATTCACGCGTAAATAATTCAATGCAAATGGAATTAGTTAAGTATTTCTTTCATAATCTTATCCTCTTTTGCCCGATCGATACTTAACGACACCAAATTGAGGATTAGTTAAGTATTTACGTGGTTATAATAAAAAAAATAGAGATCATCGGTTTTAAATAAAAAATAAAAAAAATATTAGCACATTATATTAAGTTTGTACTTATTGCTCTGTAATTGGTTTTTTTGCCTGCTGGGTAATAAAGTTTATTATTATTATTATTATTACATTTTCAGAAATAATCGTCCCGCAAGGATTTAGGAATTTCATCTCTCGGACAGTTTTCTTCGATAAGATTTTTTGTCTATTTTACTTTCGCGTATTGTAAATTTTTAGAAATTTTCGCCCCACATGGATCGAATTTAGGAATCTCAACCCTCCCCTCGAGTTTGTTTGAGATTTCGAAACTCCCCACTCCAATATTCCGGCCTGTATATTTAATAGGCTCCGCTCTGAAGTTTAGTTTGTTCAACTTAATACAAATCAGCATTATTTGTGAAACTTTTTTAATGGAAGTTTTTCATTGTTAAAGCGCCTTTTAAAAGAAATGTAATATTATTGTATTGTTTAGTTTTAAGTTCAATGTTTGTATCTATTATGTATTTTTGTGTTGTATATTGTATTATTCATGTAAATGGCACGCCGTTGAAATAAATAAATAAAATAAATAAATAAATTTAATTTACATTTTAATATGGAAATGTTAAGTTTATTGCAGTTATGAGCAATTCTCTTAAGCTTGATGCGACGTTATTTCTGAACATCTAATGGTAATAATATTATCCATTTTTTGTTTATTAAATTTAATGAAATGCTCAGCCAGCATTCATCTAGCGTATGAATAGGCAAAAAATGGCGCTTGCGTCGTTTTTAATTTATTATAATTAAAAAATAAATGTTCAGAAATGTGTAATCTATGCAGATATTCTAAGTAATATTCATGAACTAAATGACATTTCTAAATAATACTTAAAGCTGTACATACGTTTTCGATAACGAAGTAAAATTATCGGAATTATTTTAAAAAATTTAGATCACGAACAACATTCCTGTGATAATAATAAATAGTATTTTAAGTGCACATAAATGAAAATGATATAGAAGGAGTATAACATTTTATTTTTAGTCCTATCCTGAAAGATATTCTCATTTTGTTTGTTGTCCCAATCAAGGTTGATTGTTTCCACTTTTATCTCTTAACCCGAATCACTTCAGACTTTCTTTAAAAAGAAAATATCCTTCTTTCTTAATCTTATCCTCTTTTACCCATATTGGGTGTCGAGGAAAAAAAATACAAATACCTTAATTCTTTAATTTTGTCACAGTTAACTTGGTGGTGCAAACAAAAAAACAAATTTTCAACGACAACAAAAGCATGAGGTACAATTTTTACCATCCCTATGGCCACACTTAAATAAAACTCACTGTATTTATATAATTAATGTACAATTCACAAATTGGCTATCGAACCAAGTTTTTCCAGCCAGTCTTTGTCTATTTCTTATCGTTTATTTTTGTAATTTAAAATTCGTGATCCATAACGTCTTTATCCAAGTGTGGATACATAGATGAAATGAATCGATGGATTGTAGTTGTGAGGATTTTTTTTAAATAGAAAAGAGTATTCATAATTGTGGAAGTAATTAAATTATAATATTTTATTGGTTGATTTTTAATAATTTATTCATATTTATTTCATACAATATGAACTACCAATGTCTAAATATTAAAACCATTAATTAAATTATTTTCAAATCATTTTTATTTAAATAACTAAATATATTAAATAAAAATGATTTGAAATAATACTCTTTTCTATTTATATTTAAATAACTGTGACCAAGTTAATGAATATTCTTTTCTATTTATAATAATACCAGTAGTAATATTACATTTTTAACACCTTTATACAGTACATTAAAATTAATTAAATATGCAAGTTAAAAATTTCAATTTCAATTTACTCCATTTCTAAATTATAACTACATATTAAAAATTTTATAAGAAAAATGTGACGCTCTAAAAAGATTACAAAACATGTGTAAAAAATAAAGACAAACACTACAAAAAAAGTAAAAATAACATAGTTGCATAATATAATTCAACTCACCGAAGTTTTGCATGTTTAGACTCATACAACAGTTTGGGAAAACAAGGAACAAAAAAAAAAGAAAGAAATCACCCGCGAATTATTTTCCGAAATTCCAGATCAACGTTTCGGACGCGAGAAAATGCGGGGAACTGAATCAAAATGAACGTAAACGGAATCGGAATCGTTTATTTATCTATTGTAAGGCCACGCGATTCCGTCCGAAGTTCAGGCTGTTCTTCGCTTCGTTTTGTTTTCTTTTTTTTTTGATAATGTGTATCATCGGTTCAGAAATCGCATTTAAATTTTTGTAAATATTTTCGAGCGATTTAAATAAATTACAATGGCATCGCGGTGGACGCGATGCTTTTATCGCGCCACTCGATATTCCATTGTGATATCACTTTTGGAGATTTTTAAAGGAAGGGGGATTTGATTTTGTTTTTAATTAAAAAACGAAAGGAGACAAAAATGATTACTTTATGAAATAAATATGAATATAATATTAAAAATCAACCAATAAAACACAGATTAGATTGAATAACTTTGATTAGCCCATTTTCAAGAGAATTTAGAAAGAAGAGAATTTAAAATTCTCTTGAAAATGGGCTAATCACCCGAAACTAGTCGAGAATTTAAAGTTATTCGAATCTAATCTGTGTTTTATTGGTTGATTTTTAACAATTTATTCATATTTATTTCATACAATATGAACTACCAATGTCTAAATATTAAAACCATTAATTACATTAAATGATTACTTCTTAATCCTTATCTTATTTAGTAAAACACTTTTTAAAAGATTCAGTCCTTACTTCTCTTTTTATTTTTATACACTATACGTACATTTCAAATACCAACTAGTCATTATCAATGGATGTTTTGGACGTTACTAGGTGGTAATCCGTATCAAATTTAAATGAAACTATTACTATATATTTTTTTAAATCTATTTTATGTTAATAAAAGTTTATCACTTATGTGTTACCAGGAAATAATCGCCGGTAACATAATAATTTAGTAATATTTTATTTTAAAAAATGCTATTATTATTACTTTATTTATTTTTAAAAATTATTAAAGCCATACGCATGATCCACTAATTGCAATTACCTAATCAGTGCGTGAATGACCAAAGATGTAGAAGAGCCGTTTAATTCCCCGCTACTCTGTGCTAAATAATCAAATAGATTGGCTCGATCATTGTTCGGAAAGCCACTCATAGAGATACTTACGGAATGAGTAAAAATCCATCTTGTGCACTAGCTCTACCGTGAACCTGGTGATGTTCATGAAAAATTCAAAAGCAAACATGACGTTCGGCGCGGCTCGCTTATTGGATTCGCTTCGTTGGGAGTATCGCGTGGGGATCCATCGGAATCCTGAAAATAAACGAAAACAAAAAATCAGCCAAGCAACAGATGGAATTAAAATTGAACGCCACACAAAAAAACTGAAATATGAGACTGTTTTGTTTTTCTTTCTTTATGTGATACCCCAAGGCTCTAAATTGGTTCCAAAGCCAGCAAAGTTCTGAGTCATGAAACTGTTTGTTTGTTTTTTTCGTTCTCAATTTTGTGATACACCAAGGCTTTAAATTGGTTTTAAAGCCAGTAAAGTTCTGAATCATGAAACTGTTTTTTTTTTGTTCTCAATTTTGTGATACCAAAAGGCTCTAAATTGGTTTCAAAGCCAGTAAAGTTCTGAATCACGAAACTATTTGTTTTTTTTTTCGTTCTAAATTTTGTGATACCCCAAGGCTTTAAATTGGTTTCAAAGCCAGCAAAGTTCTGAGTCATGAAACTGTTTGTGTTTTTTTTTTCGTTCTCAATTTTATCATACCCCAAGGCTCTAAATTGGTTTCAAAGCCAGAAAAGTTTTGAGTCATGAAACTGTTTGTGTTTTTTTTTTTTCGTTCTCAATTTTGTGATACCCCAAGGCTCTAAATTGGTTTCATAGCTCACTCATTTCCCTATCGAGACTTATCCCTATATCTACGCCAAGTAGTTCTTTAGACACTCGAGACACTTTATCGGCCACTACGGCTTTCGGAAGCATCTCAAGAATGGGTATGAAAGGGGAGGACTTAAGTAAAGGACGCAACGTAAAAATTGACATGTGTTTCACGATTATCCGGGTAAACAAGGAGAATTCAACATCGTCAAGGTTTCAAGTGGTGATTGAAACACCACCAAATTCTGGAAATTGCTAGGCTGGCGGAGTGGATCTAGCTATTACAATGGGCTTTAGGTTATAGTCTAATTGAGGTACCGGGCCCAATTAGACTATAACCTAAAGCCCATTGTAATACTTCCTAATTATCCTGACAGGACATTGCAGACCCAGAGACTAAAATGAAATTTCCTCTGCATGACATTCAAAACACTCTATTGATTTCGCTGTAAAATTCCCTAAATATCGAAACAAATCACTCAATAATAGAATTGTATGACATGTCGCACCATCCTGTTGAAACCACATGCCCTTCACATGCTGAGAAAATTTCATTCATTGCTATTAATTTTGCCGTGAAATCAATTTGAATAACATACAGAGAAAAATTTCATCTCTTTCAGAATTTGACATTTTGAATTGTTTAATTGTGAAGTTTCATCTCTTTCAGAATTTGACATTTTCAATTATTTAAGTGTGAAATTTCATCTCTTTCAGAATTTGACATTTTGAATTATTTAATTGTGAAGTTTCATCTCTTTCAGAATTTGACATTTTGAATTATTTAATTGCGAAGTTTCATCAAGTGACAGCCTCTACTCATTATTTTTTTTACAAAACATTCATTTTTTGTTGGCCTGTGTAATTGATTATTTATATTATTTAAATGCATTGATAAAAATTTGTTGCTTTCCATAGGAAATAATTTTTTTGAATTAATTAACGACAATTATAAAAATAATTGTCGAAACTTAAAAAAAAAACATCCACGTGATTAATAAATTATGCACATTAGGATTACGTAAAAGCCTCCAATCAAATCGTGCTCAAATGATTCCTGAGGGAATCAATAAATTGGGTTTTCAAGAAGCAGTCTTTTTTTATAACTAGGGATTAATTAGTATATTTCCAGGGGGTAAAATCCCCTCGGTTATTAATAAAAATGTGTGGGTCGGTGCTTTCAGCTGAACAAATCAATAACAGCGGATTCACGGGCCACCAAACGCTAATCAGAACGTTTATTACAAAACGCAACGGAATTAATATTGAAAACACTCACCTTTACAACAAAGTGGAACAAAATGGATAATCCGCTGGTCAAATCACCACTATAATCACAAAAAAAATTGTCTCAAGCTTCCACTATTTCCCTTTTTGTAATTTCCAGTTTACCCTGTTTTGTAAATCGTTCACTTCAGCACGGGTTTTTATCACATTATTCTATTGACTGCGCGCGGGGAGGGTGCCGTTTCGCCCGGATTTGAAAAAAACTTTAAAAAATCGCCCCTCGCCGGGACCGGGCCACGAGTTCGAAGGGATGCCGGCCGCGACGTCCGTCGGTTTCAACAACGACGCATGTGTGAAAAGGTGAACCACGTCCATTGAAATTGTTTAAAATTTTAATTAATCCCCGCGCAATTTCAGCATTTTTAAATCAATTGATTTGGATTAAAAAGAGCCGGTGCGAATTGTTGTAATTAAAGGGCGTAATTTGTTTTTTCGGGGAAGTTAGCACACCTTTTTCACGCGGCGCTGATAAGAAAGGGCGGAATCAGCGCCTCTACCGGCGCGCTGACGTCACCGGGTCGATACGCGCTGTGAGTCGTAGGTAGGGGGGTGAAACCTCGCGCGTGCCCACCCCTTGGCGTGGAACACGTGGGTTGTATTAAAATTTTTATTACAATTGAAACACAACTGATTACGGATATTTTTCGCTTTGTTTATGTGATGAACCTCTCGCAATTATTTTTTTTACTCAATTTTACTTCAAAACAATTCACCCTTTTATATGTGCAATTAATATTTTCCGAATTTCGCTTGCTTTAATTCCATATTAAAAAAGGCTTATTTTTAAAAAAAATATGTTTGCAATCAATAATTTCCAAATTACGTTTACTTTTATTTCACTTTTAGAAAACATTATTCTGTATTTTGCAATATATTTTAAAATTACGTGTTTATTCAACATAAAAAAACACCTATTTTTAATTTACATAAAGAGAAAAGAGTATTCATTCACTTGGTCACAGTTATTTAAATATATTAAACAAAAAATATTTTGTTTTAATGTGCATTTGTTTAACGTACTTACGTAACGTAAGTCAAAAATGTCACAGAGCTAAATGTGGGAATCATTTATTAATTATTTTCAAATCATTTTTATTTAATTTATTTAAATAACTTTGACCTAGTGATTTTAATTTACGTTTGCAAACAATATTTTCCCAATTAAGATTTGCTTGTATTCCCCATTTCAAAAAAAGAGATCTATTTAAATAAACATTTATTTTAAATATATTAATATTCATTATTGTAGATACGTCATATTTGCAATGTAAATTTGTTTTAACAATATAAAAGCTACAACGCAAGTCAAATTTAACTAATTTTTATTTCAGAATTTTAAAATATGTACTTTAAACTTTTAATCGTGGTTATATTGGGTGAGATTATTTAATATCCATATTAATATTATATTAAATATCTTTATTACTGTTTTGGTGCAAAATTTTTACAACGATATAAACGAAAAGTTTTCTCCTCTAGAACGCTTTATTTTTTTTTTCTTCTTTATTTTACATTTTATTGGCTGCAGTGAATAATAAAACAAGTAAAACGTCATTATAAAAAAAAACGAATTTATATACTCGCGCATTAATTTTAACAGTAATCAGTACACATAAATAACAATATAATTATGACAGATATTTATATATTTTTCTATGACTGATTTATTCATGTAGCTAAAAAGCGTTTTAAATTTAATGTATTGAAAAGAATATTTTAATTAAAATTATTAATTAAAAAATAATATTTTATATACGCGTTGAATTCGTAATGAATAACGAACCCGTTTTTCTGGCTCTCTACTCTCATATTTAAATCAACTTTTTTTACTGACAAAGCAATATAGAAATTTATATAAAAATAAAATAAAATCAATTAATCAACAATCCATTTATAGCGGGGCAGTACGATGCAAGTTAAATCATCCTGTGAAAGAAGAAATGAGAAAATATAGACGTCATACAGCATCTACATTTTCTCATAACACTCTAAAGTCTCATATGTAGTGCCGCGCATGAGTTTTACCCTCGGTGTTTTTCTTAGGCTGTAATTTTAGTAGCATCATTGCTTGAAAGAAGCCTTAGGTCGCATTTGTAGTGAGGCCGCACAATATTAGCTGCATTGTACCTTCAAAGAGATCTTAGGCCGCATTTATAGTGAGGCTGCAGAATGTTAGCTGCATTGTACCTTGAAAGAAGCTGAATTTATAGTAAGGCTACAGAATGTTAGCTGCATTGTACCTTGAAAGAGGCCTTAAGCTGCATTTGTAGTGAGGTTGCACGATGTTAGCTGAATCATTCTTTGAAAGAAGCCTGTATGACGTCTACATTTTCTCACAACACTCTAAAGCCTCATATACAGTGCCGCGTAATGAGTTTTACCCTCGGTGTTTTTCTTAGGCTGTAATTTTAGTAGCATCATTGCTTGAAAGAAGCTTTAGGTCGCATTTCTAGTGAGACTGCACGATGTTAGCTGCATTGTACTTTGAAAAAGCCCTTGGGGCCGCATTTATAGTGAAGCTGCACAATGTTCGCTGCATTATACCTTGAAAGAGGCCTTAGGCTGCATTTATAGTAAGGCTGCACGATGTTAGCTGCATAATAATTTTGAAATTAGTCAACAATCCATTTATAGTGGGTCAGCAATGTTAGCTACATTGTTCCATGAAAAAGGCCTTAGGCTGTATTTATAGTGAGGCTGCACGATGTTAGCTGCATTGTACCTTGAAAGAGGCCTTAGGCTGCATTTATAGTAAGGCTGCACGATGTTAGCTGCATAATAATTTTGAAATTAGTCAACAATCCATTTATAGTGGGTCAGCAATGTTAGCTACATTGTTCCATGAAAAAGGCCTTAGGCTGTATTTATAGTGAGGCTGCACGATGTTAGCTGCATTGTACTTTGAAAAAGCCCTTGGGGCCGCATTTATAGTGAGGTTGCACGATGTTAGCTGCATTGTACCTTGAAAGAGGCCTTAATCAACATTTATAGTAAGTCATAACCATGCTTGGTAATTTTATAAAACACGCACTTACAAAAAATTAGTCTTTTTAAAGGAATGATACAGCTAACATCGTATGCCCCACTATAAATACGGCCTAAGGTTTCTTTCATGCAGCTAACATCGTGCAACCTCACTATAAATGCAGCCTAAGGCCTTTTTTTTCAAGAAACAATGTAGCTAACATTGCTGGCCCCTTATTTATTTATTTATTCCAACAGCCAAAAGGCTACAGGATAATTTAAAAATTTGTAAAATTAAAGTAAGGTAACATTAGATAATAATAATATCATAGTTTAACATAAATCAGTGTGAAATATACAAATCAAATATATTTAGTTTGTCACGTATAGCAATATACGTGACAAACTAAATATTTAACTACAATACGCAAGGAAAATTATAACACATTTCAAAAATACAGAATAATGAAAAATATATATATATAAATGGAGTGTTGATTAATTTCAAGTTATAACATCGTGCAGCCTCATTAGAAATGTTAATTAAAACCTATTTCAAGACATGATATAGCTTTTTACCCCCACAATAAATTCACTGGTTGTTCAATTAATTAATTAACTGATATGCATTTTCATAAAATGACAGTCAATTGCATTTATTTTTTTTGTAAACTCTTTTTTTATTATTCCAATCAAAGCTGTCGGATTTCAAGAAAACGAGGCGGCTCCGAAATGTTTATTTCCCTGTAATTTCGATTTGATCCCTTACTGTGTGACGTACAACGATGGAAATACCGATGTGTACATCAGCGAGTGCGATTACAAGCGGTACATTTGCGAAAATCCTTCCGCCGAAAAATCGGGTAGGTTTATAAAGGTTTTCTTCAGAATAATCACTGAGATGTTTTGTTATAGTTTCAGAACATGGCAGATGCACAAGCTTGGAGTAATAATTTACAGGAATACAGCCAGTTTATTTTTAATAAATAAACCCGTTAATGAATGAATTAAATTCAATTTTTTTTAAATTTAATTAATTAAATTGATATTCCTTTTAAATTATATTTGTATCTATGAATTGAAGAAAGTACTTATATATATATATATATATACAGAGAGGTTATTTTATCAGTATACATTAGGGGAAGTGTATACCTGCAAAAAACGCGAGTCAGACGCATTGAACCGATTAATGTGTGTATGTTTAGTTGACTATTTGGCATATGAGCGTTCAGTTGCGTGTTATAGGCAACTAAACACACATACATTAATGCATTTGACTCGCGTATTTTGCAGGTATACATAGGGGAAATGTATACTGATAAAAAAAGCTCTCTGTATATATATATATATATATATATATATTGTGTAAAACCTATATATATATATATATTGTTAATAAAAAGTACTTAAAAATATAGATTTTTTTTCATTGAATTTGATATGGATTACCACGTATTAACGGTCGAAACCATTGTGATGTTTTATTCAATTCATTTTTTAATTTGTATATATTTTTTTTATTTAGGCTTTTACCATTCAGTCACGGCCAAAATACTGCTTAAAAGTAATTGAAATATTGTTACGAAATCGGGTTTAATGAGACTCGGAAATAAGTAACACAATGTCTATTTATTTATTTACAATGTAACACATTTATTTACATCACACTGTCACTATTTATAACGAGATTTTGAGAATTCGGACGTTTGTGATAGACTGACTGACTGCAGCGCCACTAGGTGCTGGTTTCTCGAACTTTCCGGAACTTTCGATGACGCCGCGTTTATCACCGAGCGCTCTGTGGAACATTCCAGAGTGATCTTTCCAGTTTCTTCTTTCACTTTCGTTACAATATGCATGATTAGACAATCTATACAGATAGGATACAGTCAAAACGATCTTAGTGTACTTTAAACAAATGCAAATTAAAACAACTACTTCCCGGGCTCAATGTGGAAATAATTTATTAATTATTTTCAAATCATTTTTATTTAATTTATTTGTGTAATTTAGTTTCCGTCATTTTTTTTAAACCTACCCATGACCTGTCATTTGTTACTGTAGCGATTACATCAAAAAATAAAAATAAACGAAAACAAATAATATTCGACACGAAATGAAATGTGTGTAAATCGCGAATAGAACGAAAATTCCCGTGCCTAAATCCCAGTAAAACACCCCGACGACATTTCCGGGTAAGATGAGCGAGCGATCGGCGAAGCACGCCCTGCCGGTGAAGTACAAACTGGGCCCGGTGACGACGAACCCGTTCCTGAATTTCCTGCGCGACTTCCGGAAGAATGTCTCGGGGAAGAGCGTGGTGGACATAGCGAAGGAGGGCGGGAAAGCCTGGTGGAAGCTGAGCGAGGAGGAGAGGACCGAGTACAGGACGCGGGCGAAGGCGAAGGCGCACAGGAAGGGCCACCGCCACAAGAGGAAGCCGCACAAGAGGAGGAAGGGTGCGGACGGGAAGGATAAACGGGCCGGTCGTGCTGTTTGTTGCTGAGTCGAAATTGAATTTTGTTTATTTTTGTTTTAATTAGGGCTTTAAATGAATATAAATGTTCGTTTGATTGTCTAAATTCGTAAATGAAAAGTTGAATTCATTAAGGAATATCCAAATGAAAAACGGAATATTATTCATATTAAATTGGACTTGTAAATTAAATTCAATTGCTTTAGTTTTACTTGTTTTTATTCTAACTTCAATGAATTTACGTTTTACTAATAAATGCATTCCTCGTAAAATGCATTTATTAGCTCCATGTTTATGGTATTTTGAATTAATTCCTCACTTAACCCGTGGTGAAACATATTTAATTAATTGACTTTGATTAAAACAAAGTTTCAATGAAACAAACCAAGTGTTTTAATCAAAGTCTATGTTTATGGGATTTGAAGCAAATTTTTGAGATAAGAAAGGAAACCTTTCTTTGATGGGAGTAATATTGGTGAGTGGATTTGAAGGATGAATGCGAATTAAATTCGCAGAAGAAGAAGAAGAATGTTGGTATCTGATAAACGATTCTCTGGATATTTTCATTAAATACACACACAGAAATTAAACTTTAATATTAATCCATTCCTTCATGCGCACTGTTTTTTTTTTTAATAGTGAAAATCAAATTTCATCGCTTGTGAAAGCGCTTCAGCGTTGTATAGAAACAAAGCGGTGATTTTTCTAAACCCCATCCGTGTTTTTTTTTGTATTTATCTGCAACCACATTCAGAAACCACCATGTCTTTATAAGCGTATCTGTACGTCAAGACGCCTTTGCTGTCTATGTACAGAACTGAAATCGATTCCAGCTTGGTCGGGACGCAGCAAGACCTCGACGCTCTGGATGGGGATATGTTGTGGACGATGGCTTGGACGATGGCGTGTTTCGTCGGGGAGAGATGCTCGGCGACCGGATAGAAACATTTCCCCTGGCATTGGAATGCCTAAAAGTAAAATAAATAAATAAAGTTTACATTCAGTTTGTTTTGGTTGGTGATGAAAAGATCATTTATTAATTAATGCGAAATTAAATATACTAAAGTTTTAAGAAGAAAAATATGGGAAACTCGTTTTGAAATTTTGTTGTGGAAAATTTAATATTTTAATATTTAATATTTTACCAATAAGGAATTCCATCAAGTATAATTCCATATTGGTAAAATATTAAATTAAAAAAAAATCGTTTTCCTTTTTTTGGCGTCCATTTGGTCAGATCTCAGCTAAATTCACAAAATCAAGTATTGGCATAATATTAAAATCACAGTTTACTGTGAATACAAGAGTTATTTAAAAATGCAATGATTAAAATCACTATGAATTTAATATTATTCCGAAACTCTCTTCGTTTTGAGAGAAACAAAAAAAAGAATTCAATCATTCTCGTTTTGATAAAATTTATCAATAATGATAAAAAGTTAAATCTTCATCTCTAACTAAAATTTCTTCTTTATTTACTTTCAACCAGTGAGGAAATTGATTGAAGAAAAACAAAACTCATTTCTTCACTGGCTGAAGAAAGTGAAGAAGGAATGTATACAATGCGTAATGAAGAAAGATAAAACACTTTCTTCACTGGTTGAAGAAAGACAAAACACATTCTTCTCTGGCTGAGGAAAATGAAGAACGAATGTATACAATGCGTAGTGAAGAAAGATAAAACAATTTCTTCACTGGTTGAAAAAAAAAACATTCTTCACTGGCTGAGGAAAATGAAGAAGGAATGTATACAATGCGTAGTGAAGAAAGACAAAACAATTTCTTCACTGGTCGAAGACAGTTGTGAAGAAATATTTACAATACATAGAGATTTTAATTAACATTTGTTAAAGAAAGTGTGCTTTCATTTATTATTATACGAAAATTATCTTCGAAACAAGAAAAATAACAAAAACTTTTTCGTTTTGAAAAAATATCAATAATGAAGAAATGATAAACCTTTATTTATAATTAAATTAAAATCACTTTATAAACATTTCTTCTTCACTTACTTAAACTAGTGAAGAAATTGGCTGAAGAAAGATAAAACACTTTCTTCACTGGTTGAAGAAAGATAAAACACATTCTTCACTGGCTGAGGAAAATGAAGAAGGAATGGATACAACGCGTAGTGAAGAAAGATGAAACAATTTCTTCGCTGGTTGAAGAAAGATAAAACACATTCTTCACTGGCTAAGGAAAATGAAGAAGGAATGTATACAATGCGTAGTGAAGAAAGATAAAACAATTTCTTCACTGGTTGAAGACAGTTGTGAAGAAATATTTACAATGCATACAGATTTTAAATAACATCTCTTAAAGAAAGTGTGCTTTCATTTATTATTGTACGAAAATTATCTTCAAAACAAGAAAAATAAAAACTTTTTCGTCCTGAAAAAATATCAATAATGAAAAAATGATAGACCTTCATCCTAAATTAAAATCACTTTATAAACATTTCTTCTCCACTTACTTAAACTAGTGAAGAAATTGCTTGAAAAAAGATAAAACACTTTCTTCACTGGTTGAAGAAAGATAAAAACACATTCTTCACTGGCCGAGGAAAATGAAGAAGGAATGAATACAATGCGTAGTGAAGAAAGACAAAACACTTTCTTTACTGGTTGAAGAAAGATAAAACACAATCTCCACTGGCTGAGGAAAATGAAGAAGATGCGTAGTGAAGAAAGATAAAACAATTTCTTCACTGGTTGAAGACATTTGTGAAGAAATATTTATAATGCATAGAGATTTTAATTAACATTTCTTAAATAAAGTGTGCTTTCATTTATTATTATACGAAAATTATCTTCAAAACAAGAAGAATAACAAAAACTTTTTCGTTTTTAAAAAAATATCAATAATGAAGAAATGATAAACCTTTATCTATAATTAAAATCTTCTTCTTCACTTACTTAAACTAGTGAAGAAATTGGTTGAAAAAAGATAAAACACTTTCTTCGCTGGTTGAAGAAAAAAACACTTTCTTCACTGGTTGAAGAAAAAAGACTTTCTTCACTGGATGAATAAAAAATACTTCTTAACTGGTTGAAGAAAAAACACTTTCTTCACTGGTTGAAGAAATGTTTACAATACACAAAGAAGAAATTTAAAGAAAAGAGATAAAACGACAAAATAATATTTAGCCTTAATTCGTATGAATTTAGTAAATTTTTCAAGTGACTCTAGCGTATTTAAGCAAAGCTTAAGTTAAAGCCGCATTTAAAAATCGGTTCCGGAAGTGGCGAAATAAATCATCATGTTTTACCTCGTAACCACTGGGCTGGACGATCCACGTGTCGAAATCAATTTCAGAGAAGTCAACGTAAAGCGGTTTCCTCCTGCACGTGTTCCTCAGACGCTTCCACTTCCTTCCTAAATTCCTCCTCTGGTTGTCCTCGTCCCAAATCACGTTCGTGTCCTCTTCGTAATCATCCTCGAAGGCATTACGTTTATCCCTGTCGGTTTCATGAAAATCCGTTTCTTCGTTTTCCCGATCCATTTCAGAGTGAAAATCTTCGTAAACCTCTCCTTTAGCTATTCGATCGACTTCATAATTTATTAATTTATTCCTTCCATTGATTTCAGAATTAAAATCTCCAAAAGGCTTTAATTTTATCGCTGGGATGATTCCAGAATTAAGATCTTCAAAACTGTTTTCTTCATTTTCTCGTTCGATCTCGGAATCAAGGCCCTCAAAAATCCTTTCTTCATTTCCACGGCTGATTTCATAATCAAAATCTTCAAAGCCATTTTCTCGATCGATTTTGGAATCAATACCTTCGAAAAGCTTTTCTTCATTTCCACGACTGACTTCGTAATTAAAATCTTCAGAACCGTTTTCTTCATTTTCTCGTTCGATTTCAGAATCAAGTATCTCGAAAACCCTTTCTTCACTTCCACGGCTGATTTTATAATTAAAATCTTCAGAACTGTTTTCTTCATTTTTTCGTTCGATCTCAGAATTAAGACCCTCAAAAATCCTTTCTTCGTTTCCACGGCTGACTTCATAATCAAACATTTCAAAACCGTTTTCTCTATTTACTCGTTCGATCTCAGAATCAAGAGTCTCGAAAGAGTCTTCATTTTCACGACTGACTTTATAATTAAAACCTTCGGAATTGTTTTCTACATTTTCTCGATTGATCTCAGAATCAAGATTATAAATCTGTTTATTTTCTTGCTTAGAATTCGGTTCAATTTCTGGCTTAGAAATTAGTTTAATCTCTTGCTTAGGATTCTGCTGTATCTCTTGCTTAAAACTCAGTTTTTTCCCTCGCTTAGAATATAATAAAATTCCCCCCTTAGAATTTTGTTTTTTCTCTTTTTTAATTTCTCGATTATTTCGAAGTTGCCTAGAATTCAGTTCAATTTCTCGCTTAGAAATTAGTTTAATCTCTTGCTTAGAATTCTGTTTTAACTTTTGTATAAAACTGGGTTTATTCTCTCGCTTAGAATATAATACAATTTCCCCCTTAGAATTTTGTTTAATTTCTCGCTTATTTCGAAGTCTTGTCGTGTCCGATGTGTTGTAGGAAAGCAGCAGAATCGGATAATCGTGCTCGAGGTCTTCGACGTCCGGCATCAAAGACAGCTTGAAATCGTCCATCGTTTTCGACCTGATCGAAATGACTATCTTGATGTGCCTGCCGTCGTCTTTTTTCAGTAAAACGTGGAGCGGTTTCGTCAGGTCGAAAGACAGCCAGGTGTTGTTTCTCGACTGGAGCCGGAGTTCGTCCAGGAAGAGCAACTCCCCGCTGGCGTTGTCGAAAATTGTTATCTTCACGTATCTAATTAAATCTAAAAGAAAGAAAAAAAATAATAATGGGGATTTCAGTAAGAAATTATAGTGTTTGGTGTAAATAAATTTGCGAAACAGTTTTTATGAAAATAAACACACTCTTTTACCTTCGTTGATTTTATTGAAGTTGATCGATAGTATTTTCAGTTCGGCGCTCAGAAAGATTTCGTTTCGGCTAGGACGGGGAACTTCGAAGGTCAGCATGTGGTGCTTTTCGTAAGGCTCTCCCTTGTTGCTCGGTATAAAACCTAAGAAAAGCGAAAAGCGAAAATAAGATAGATTTTTACATTTTTTCATATTAAATATATATATATATATTTATTGTTGCAGTATTATATTTTTTGAATAAAATCAATTCAATTAAAAAAAAACAATTTTAACTGTCATTAAACAATTATTAAAATATTATTATATTATATGAAGTGCAAGCTGAAGAACTGTGTTTCGACGAAACTATGAAGTATTTATTACCACGTGAATATAGTTGCGTACTCCAAGAGGGTTCTGAATTTCGCCACTGAGGCGCTGCTATCTTAAATTGGATCTCCAAACAACAACAGGGATGTGAGGAGCAATCAACTTCTCCGATTTTATAATTAAAAAAAACAACAACAGTTCTTATAACCAAAGAGGACACACTTTTTATAATTGAAAAAAAAAAAAAACAACAACAGTCCTTATAATCAAAGAAGACACACTATGAAATCCTCTTTAATATAACCACAGAATCGTCCTGATTTTTTTTTCGTAGTTTATTGATTTTTATACGCAACTGTCACTCACCTGCACTCTTCGGAATAACACTCCTAACAACATCGGGGCCGTTGTAATTTTTGGTGTTGTGATATAAATCCAGCATGAATTTAGGCACGTGCTGTTTGAAGCGTTTTTTTGGAAAATCTCCGACAATATTCAGCTCTATGTTGGTTTCAGAATCGCTCCTTTTCACAGTCAAAGTGTAAAACACCATTAGCAGGATCAACAACAGCGACAGGACAACAGTAAACTTCCAAATTAGCATTATAAGAAAATATATATTGTTGTTATTAAATTGAAATTATTTTGTTAATTAATATTTAAATTTTATTTAAAGTTTTAAATAAATTTATTATAAATTTAAAATCAGTAATTTCATTCGTGATTCGAAATTCTGTTAAAAAAATGATTGATTTTAAAGCACTTTTTTATTTATTTTTATGTATTTTTAAAGTTGCCACTAAAAAATAACACAATAATTATTTTTTGTGATTTGAAGATCTGTTAAAAAAATGATTGAATTTAGAGCACTTTTTTTTATTTATTTTTATGTATTTTTAAAGTTGCCACAACAAAATAACATAATAATTATTTCATTTGTGATTCGAAGTTCTGTTAAAAAAATGATTGAATTTAAAGCACTTTTTTTATGTATTTTTAAAGTTGCATTACTTACTTTTTTATTTACTATTATTTATAACTAACTAAAGATCTTCATTCATGTAACATTTAAACATAGTTTAAATAATTATTTACAATGTATTTGTAGATTTATGTTCACATATATTACATGAAATGGCTACCGACCGAAGGTCTTTCCGCCTATTACTTATATTTATACACAATAATTATTTTATTGTGTGATTTTATTTATTATTATTAATTTTATATTTTTTTATTTATAATTTTTTAAAACACTGTGATTATTTTTACACAATTGAAATTTTATTAACAATTATTTTTATTAGAGAAAAACCTACGAGCCTTTAATAACTTCTAATAATTAAAAATCTTTCTGTGCCAATTAATTAATATCCAATATTTTAGCTAGAAAATTTACAATTATTGTATTTATAATTTTAAACAACCGTCTATTTAACAATTTAAAACATTGCAGCACTTCTTTTCCGAACAAAATCGTAACGTGGAATACAATAATAGCAACTTTTCGTACACGTCCATCCATCCACTTGAACACTTGAGAACCATCTCGGTTATCACACGCACGCAGAACTTACCTTATGAGTTATGTACCTGTTATAAATAAACGGAGATAAATATAAATATAAATAAATAGCGGAAAGACTAACTGCAAAGCAAATTTCTGCCTTATTGTATTTATGCTACCTTTAATAAATTAATATCCACTGTATGTGTGCAGTGAAGACTTTATTATAAAAAATTAATGGTTGAGGAAGAAGCTGCGTATTCACAATTACGTTGTGTTTTTTATTTAATTGAGATTTTATTCTATTTAATCAATAGAATCTGTTTAATCAATGTGTTGCAATATTTAATTCGATTTAATCAATGTGTTGCAAGTATCATATGATCCAGAACTTGATCATACATTTAATCTGTACGTTATTTTTAACTTTTTTTACTTTACAATTCCTTTCCAGAATAGCCTCGTTTTACTACTATACTATTTTGACAATAATAATGACGTAAAGTTACTTTAAAGTCAGAATTTACTAACAATAATGATTTACAAAGACTTTAAAGTCAAAATTACGCAATAATATTGACATACAGTGACATTGAAGTCAAAATTTGGCAGTAACAATGACACACAGTGACTTTAAAGTCAAATTTTGACAATAATTATGACGTGCAGTAACTTTAAAGTCAAAATTGAATAACAATAATGACTTACACAAATTTTACAGTCAAAATTATGCAATAGTATTGACATACAGTGACATTAAAGTCAAGATTTGACAACAGTAATAACGTACAGTGACTTTAAAGTCAAATTTTGACAATATTAATGATATACAGTGACTTTAAAGTCATAATTGAATAACAATAATGACTTACAAAAACTTTAAAGTCAAAATTACGCAATAATATTGACATAAAGTGACATTGAAGTCAAAATTTGGCAGTAACAATGATACACCGTGACTTTAAAGTCAAATTTTGACAATAATAATGACGTACAGTGACTTTACAGTCAGAATTGAATAACAATAATGACTTACACAAACTTTACAGTCAAAATTATGCAATAGTATTGACATACTGTGACATTAAAGTCAAGATTTGACAACAGTAATAATGTACAGTGACTTTAAAGTTAAATTTTGAAAATAATAATGACATACAGTGACTTTAAAGTCAGAATTGAATAACAATAATGACTTACACATACTTTAAAGTCAAAATTACGCAATAATATTGACATACAGTGACATTGAAGTCAAAATTTGGCAGTAACAATGATACACCGTGACTTTAAAGTCAAATTTTGACTATAATAATGACATACAGTGACTTTAAAGTCAGAATTAAATAAAAATAATGACACACAAAGACTTTACAGTCAAAATAATGCAATAATATTGACATACAGTGACATTAAAGTCAAGATTTGACAACAGCAATAACGTACAGTGACTTTAAAGTCAAATTTTGACAATAATAATGACATACAGTGACTTTAAAGTCAGAATTGAATAACAATAATGACTTACAAAGACTTTAAAGTCAAAATTACGCAATAATATTGACATACAGAGACATTGAAGTCAAAATTTGGCAGTAACAATGACAAACCGTTACTTTAAAGTCAAATTTTGACAATAATAATGACGTACAGTGACTTTAAAGTCAGAATTAAATAACAATAATGACATAAAAAGACTTCACAGTCAAAATTATGCAATAATATTGACATACAGTGACATTAAAGTCAAGATTTGACAACAGTAATAAAGTACAGTGACTTTAAAGTCAAATTTTGACAATAATAATGACATACAGTGACTTTAAAGTCAGAATTGAATAACAATAATGATTTACAAAGACTTTAAAGTCAAAATTACGCAATAATATTGACATACAGTGACATTGAAGTCAAAATTTGGCAGTAACAATGACACACAGTGTCTTTAAAGTTAAATTTTGACAATAATTATGACGTACAGTGACTTTAAAGTCAGAATTAAATAACAATAATGACATAAAAAGACTTCACAGTCAAAATTATGCAATAATATTGACATACAGTGACATTAAAGTCAAGATTTGACAACAGTAATAAAGTACAGTGACTTTAAAGTCAAATTTTGACAATAATAATGACATACAGTGACCTTAAAGTCAGAATTGAATAACAATAATGATTTACAAAGACTTTAAAGTCAAAATTACGCAATAATATTGACATACAGTGACATTGAAGTCAAAATTTGGCAGTAACAATGACACACAGTGTCTTTAAAGTTAAATTTTGACAATAATTATGACGTACAGTGACTTTAAAGTCAGAATTAAATAACAATAATGACATAAAAAGACTTCACAGTCAAAATTATGCAATAATATTGACATACAGTGACATTAAAGTCAAGATTTGACAACAGTAATAAAGTACAGTGACTTTAAAGTCAAATTTTGACAATAATAATGACATACAGTGACCTTAAAGTCAGAATTGAATAACAATAATGATTTACAAAGACTTTAAAGTCAAAATTACGCAATAATATTGACATACAGTGACATTGAAGTCAAAATTTGGCAGTAACAATGACACACAGTGTCTTTAAAGTTAAATTTTGACAATAATTATGACGTACAGTGACTTTAAATCAGAATTGAATAACAATAATATAATAACTTTAGAATGTGTTGGTTTGAGTTTACGTGAAGTGTATCAATAAAATAAAATAAAAAGTGAGAAAAGGACTAAAACAAATTTTAATTTATTGATCTAGTTTTGCTACTATGAATAAGTAAACAAAAACTAACGGGAAAAATTATTATTATAATTTTAAATCAAATTAAAGCTGCGTTATTAAAATTACAAGATTTTCTTCGTTTTTTTTTATTTAACAAATATACATTAATTACATGATTTGTATAAATAGTTCGTCTTTGACTAATGAGATTTGTATGATTGCACGCGCGATTCTTTATATTTATTTATTTTCTTTATTGTTTACTTAAGAGCTAGATTTGTTTAATAGATCGACCGGCACGTTTTCGAGTTTTCCCTGGTGAGGTCGAAGGTCCTCGCGACGATCGCGTACTTTTTCGACTTCTTGATCCGTATCCGGTGTTTGCTGCCCGGTATCCTTTCGATTTTATACGTGGAATGTCTGCAATTAAGTATTTTTAAATAAGTAAATGGAAAAAACCGTTGTGGATTTTTAATTTAAGTTATTTCATTGTATATTTATTATTAATGTTATTAAAACATTTTAATTATGTCAATCCAATGAAATCTATCTCAATGCTTCGGAAGCAAAATTAAAATCCCGATGATTTGGATGAAGCTATTAGCGAAAACATGAAACGTTAATGCAATATTTAGATCTTGAAATATTTTAGTATTTTTTTATTGAATGCTTCAATTGAATCTTCAACAGTAAAGTCAGAATATCAATGTTTTCAAAGCATATTCAATTTTTTTTTAATTGCTTCAATGGAATCTTTAACAATACAATCAGAATATTAATGTTTTGGAAGTTTCAAAACATTGATATTCTGATTTTATCAGAATATTAATTATTTTAGTAAATTAAAAAAAATAAATATTTTTTTTAATTGAATCTTCTAAAATAACATCAGAATATCAATGTGTTGAAGGCATATTCATTTTTTAAAAAATGCTTCAATGGTATCTTTAACAATACAATCATAATTTTAATGTTTTAGAAGTATATTCTGATTTTATCAGAATATTAATGTTTTGGAAGTTCCAAAACATTGATATTCTGATTGTATTGTTAAAGATTCCATTGAAGCATTTTTTTAAATTGAATATGCTTCCAAAACATTGATATTCTGACTTTGTTGTTGAAGATTCAATTTAAAAAAATATTTTTTTTAATTTACTAAAATTTTTCAAGATCTAAACATTGCATTGACGTTTCGTGTTTTCGTTAATAACTTAATACTATTATTTACTGACCTGAACGTAGTTTCAGGCTGGTGCAGCCGCATGCAAATGCCGAAATCGCCCGAAAAATCGACTTTCGTCTCGAGCCTGAGCGTCGGCTCGACGGACATCGTGAATTCCACTTGAGATCTAACGAAACTCGAATCGACTTTCATCATGCCGACAGCCAGAAGTCCTGTCCTAAATAAAACAAAAGGAAATCGTTTAATTTCCATCACGCACCAACGATTCTACTCTACTTCTAATCTAACTCGCAGTTAAGTAATCTATACTTTTTCCTTAAAATAATGTATAGCGAAGTGGAAGCCTCTATTATTAATATTTTTTAAGAGATTATTAATTAATTATTAAAAGTATATTTTGTTAATAAAATATCACTTACACTTCTTCGACTAAAGAATTGGCGTTTCTGTTCCACAGCGATATTTCGACCTGACCGGCCAGATCAATGGAGCCGCTGCCCTTCAGGTCTAATTCGGCGATGAATCCTGAACCCAGTCGTAAATATTGATGGTGGTCTTGTAGCATTGTCAATACCTAAAATATTTAAAGAATTTAAAAAAAATAACTTTTACAAATTAAACACTTGGTTTTATTTCTTAATTTTTAAAAGTTTTTTTAAAAATCAGTTAAAATGTTTTACCAAGTGATCAATGAGAACCAAATTGAAATTATATTTTAAGAGATTAATCAACGGAATTGCTTACAACTTAGAAATTAGTTTAATGAAGTGTATCGAACCAGAGATTTATATATATATATAATCTAAAATCCCCATCTACCATAATGGTGGTGTAGGGGTACCAGAGATTTATTCAAGAAATAAATAAAAAAAATATTTTGGTAATTATTTCATAGTCAAAATAATTAGACAAAATCAAGTCAAGTAGATTGTTTTTAAGAATAGTTAAGCGTCTATTCTTAAAAACAATCTACTTCACTTCACTTTTAAGAATAGTTAAGCGTCTATTCTTAAAAACAATCTACTTCACTTGACTTTGTCTAATTATTTTGACTATGAAATAATTACCAAAAATAACCCCGACACCAATTGGTAAAAGGAGACATCGATTATATATATATAATTACCAAAATATATTTTTTTAATTTATTAATAACCTTTTTACCCTAGCGAGGGTTAAATGTCTTTTTTTGAAAATATATATATAACAACTCACTTGAAACGCTGGAGTTCTATCTGAAGCTGTTCCCGACCAAACGTGCCCCATTAATTCTCCCTGGCCGGTGAAGAAAACGAATGGCCTGATGTAGGTTCCCAGTAATCCCAGCTCCAATCCTGCAATCGCCACTTCTTCGGTGTCATCGCCGCTTTGTTGTAAAATTCCGCCTAATCCACCAGCAAATATTCCAATCTAAAAATTAAAGCTACTGTTTATACACGTTTATCTCTTTATTTATTTACGGAAGTCCATTTACAATAATATAATAGATTCGACTTATGGCTAGTTAATCTAAAACTAAACTAAAAGTAAATTACATATTTAGTTACTTCCCAAAAAAATAAAAAGATTGCAGTAGGCGGGAAGACAACAGTATATATTAAATATTATTTATTTTGTAAAATTTAATTGTATAGGCTGCTACTTTGTGAAATTTCATTTTAATATATATTAATGAAAAACAAATAAGCTATGTTCGGAGAGAGCGCTCTTATTGATTGAACTGAGAGACTATTGTTTCGCTACACAGTAGCTGATTAATTTATCATCTCGGATCAATTGTTTCGCTCTATCAGGCAAATGATTAGTTAATCATCAGGCAGATGATTATTTAATCATCTGCCCGATAATGCCAGATGATTTGCCTGACAACAAATGTTGAAAGAGGAAATGTTTTTTGGCATTTGCTAAAATGTCGAAATTAGGCAATGATAATGATACACATTGACTTTAATTTCAGATTCAGGCAATGATAATGATGTGCAAAGACATCAAAGTCAAGATTGGGCAACAGTAATAAAATACAGTGACATTAAAGTCAAAATTTGGCAGTAACAATGACGTACAGTGACTTTAATGTCAAATTTTGACAATAATAATGACGTACAGTGACTTTAAAGTCAGAATTGAATAAAATTAATGACATACAAAGACTTTATAGTCAAAATTATACAGTAATATTGACATATAGTGACATTAAAGTCAAAATTTGGCAGTAATAATGACGTACAGTGAGTTTAAAGTCAGAATTAAATAACAATAATGACATACACAGACTTTACAGTCAAAATTATGCAATAATATTGACACAATGTGATATTAAAGTCAAGATTTGACAACAGTAATAACGTACAGTGACTTTAAAGTCAAATTTTGACAATAATAATGACGTACAGTGACTTTAAAGTCAGAATTGAATAAAAATAATGACATACAAAGACTTTATAGTCAAAATTATACAGTAATATTGACATACAGTGACATTAGAGTCAAAATTTGGCAGTAAAAATTACGTACAGTGAGTTTAAAGTCAGAATTAAATAACAATAATGACATACACAGACTTTACAGTCAAAATTATGCAATAATATTGACATAAAGTGATATTAAAGTCAAGATTTGACAACAGTAATGACGTACAGTGACTTTAAAGTCAAATTTTGACAATAATAATGACGTACAGTGACTTTAATGTCAGAATTGAATAACAATAATGACATACAAAGACTTTAAAGTCAAAATTATACAGTAATATTGAAATACTGTGACATTAAAGTCAAAACTTGGCAGCAATAATGACGTACAGTGACTTTAAAGTCAGAATTAAATAACAATAATGACTTACAAAGACTTTAAAGTCAAAATTACGCAATAATATTGACATACAGTGACATTGAAGTCAAAATTTGGCAGTAACAATGACACACAGTGACTTTAAATTCAAATTTTGACAATAATGACGGACCCCGAATTTAAAGTCAGAATTTATTAACAATAATGACATATAAAGATTTTAAAGTCAAAATTACGCAATAATATTGACATACAGTGACATTGAAGTCAAAATTTGGCAGTAAAAATGACACACAATGACTTTAAAGTCAAATTTTGACTATAATAATGACGTACAGTGACTTTTAAGGTCAGAATTGAATAACAATAATGACTTACAAAGACTTTAAAGTCAAAAATACGCAATAATATTGACATACAGTGACATTGAAGTCAAAATTTGGCAGTAACAATGATACACCGTAACTTTAAAGTCAAAATTATACAGTAATATTCGCATACAGTGACATTAAAGTCAAGATTTGACAACAGTAATAACGTACAGTGACTTTAAAGTCAGAATTGAATAACAATAATGACATACAAAGACTTTAAATTCAAAATTATACAGTAATATTGAAATACTGTGACATTAAAGTCAAAATTTGGCAGTAATAATGACGTACAGTGACTTTAATGTCAGAATTGAATAACAATAATGACTTACTCTTTGTAAGTCATTATTGTCAAAATTATGCAGTCAGTCAAAATTATGCAATAATATTGACATGCAGTGACATTGAAGTCAAAATTTGGCAGTAACAATGATACACCGTGACTTTAAAGTCAAATTTTGACAATAATAATGACGTACAGTGACTTTAAAGTCAGAATTGAATAACAATAATGACTTACAAAGACTTTAAATTCAAAATTACGCAATACTATTGATATACAATGACATTGAAGTCAAAATTTGGCAGTAACAATGACACACAGTGACTTTAAAGTCAAATTTTGACAATAATTATGACGTACAGTGACTTTAAAGTCAGAATTAAATAACAAAAATTACATACAAAGACTTTAAAGTCAAAATTATACAGTAATATTGACATACTGTGATATTAAAGTCAAAATTATGCAATAATATTGACATTCAGTGACATTAAAGTCAAGATTTGACAACAGTAATAATGTACAGTGATTTTAAAGTCAAATTTTGACAATAATAATGACGTACAGTGACTTTAAAGTCAGAATTGAATAACAATAATGACATACAAAAACTTTAAAGTCAAAATTACGCAATAATATTGACACACTGTGACATTGAAGTCAAAATTTGGCAGTAACAATGACACGCAGTGACTTTAAAGTCAAATTTTGACAATGATAATGACGTAGAGTGATTATAAAGTCAGAATTGAATAACAATAATGACATACAAAGACTTTAAAGTCAAAATTATACAATAATATTGACATACAGTGACATTAAAGTCAAAATTTGGCAGTAACAATGACGTATAGTGATTTTATAGTCAAAATTTGGCAGTAACAATGAAGTACAGTGACATTAAAGTCAACATTTGGCAATAATAATGAGAACAGTGGCTTTATAGTCAGAATTAAATAACATTAATCCTACGACTATCAGTCATCTTATTTTTTTTTTTCGATTACAAGAAACCAAAGCCTTAACCATATTTTTTGTATCATTCAAATTTCTATTAGAAATTGATCATTAAAACACTCTAGAGATTATCACATCTTTTTTGGAAAATTTATAAATTCAATTCATACTTACTGAAAATATATCTTGCGCGACGTTGTCTTTATCCAAAACAATATTAATAATCCCCCTTTTCAACATCCCACCATTAATCTCCTGCATAGTGACCAAACTTCCATTACTGTGATCCCCGTCCAAAAACTTCCTCACCAGCGCGATACTCAACCCCTTCTGCTGGTAGGAAAGATAATTATAAACATCCCGATTATCCAACAGCACCTTCCTCATCTTCTCCCTGAATTCCGCGTTTGTGTCGAACATCATATCGAGACTGAGCTGCGTGTACTTCTTGATCTCCTGCGATTTCTCGTTGCCCTTCAGGAAAAACAAAACGTCCCTCAGGATCTCCTCGCTGGGGTCGTTTTTCAGGATGACCTCCAGCGCGATCGTCCTCGTGCTCGAATCGTGCTTCTTGTCCAGCTGGAAGTAAGTCTTGACGGCCGCTTTTAAGACGTCTTTCGTCACCTGGTGCGGTTCCAACGCGTGCAGGGCCTTCCACGCCATCACGCCCTCTTTGAGGCTGTTTTCTTTGATTACTTTAAGCAGTGTAGGAATAGCGTTTCGCGAGCGTAAATTGCGCAAGGCTCTGAGGAAAGGAAACCGGGAGTCGCCTTTGGACGCGTCCAGGTAATTGATGATGGTGCTTTCTACGTCTTTGAAGACTTTTCTGTTGGTGTCTGTGGTGGAGTCGAGGCGGTGCGCCATCGAGGCGATTGATAAAATGAGGGTTTCTTTGACTTTGTCGGGAATGTTTTGCGTTTTTCTGTATTTGTTCAGTAAGTCGATGATGATTTCGGGGTTTGGCTGGGAGCAGATCGACAGCGCCCAGAGGTAGCGCTCGCTCAAGTCGGATTGTTTCGGTTTGTCGAAGTGGAGCTTCTTCATTGCGGCGGCGTGCGAGTCCGATGTTTGCACGAAACCCAAAATATCGTAAATTTGATTACTATAATAACAATATAAAAAAAATTAATGACTTTTAAACGGAATAGAGAAGACAAATATCTACTCGGTTGGTTTTAAAGCCATATATAGAAGACACGTGTCTATTCTATTGGCTTTTAAATCCAATATAGAAGACTATGGTAGGTTTTTAACGCAATATAGAAGACTATAGCTTTCGAAATATATAAAAACTAGTGATGGGCAAAATCGATCAAATGTAGCTGAATTCTTTAGGAATCAAATGCCGAAAATCCCGTTTTTCTAATTTATCTGTGTGTTTAGCAATTTTGGTCGGAATAAGGAAACGTCAAGAACGGCCAATCGACGCGTCTCCACTAAACCGTTCCCATAAGGCTCCATGTTAAATTCGCGGAACTATTGAAATGGCTCGAAATAATTAAAAACAGTTATTTTAAGTTAAAGTAAATAGTCAACGTTGTTAGCAGTATAATCAAGTATCTTTTTTCAGACTTTTTGCATCGAAAAAAAAAATCAGCGAAAATTGAAAAAATCGTAATGGAAAAAGTGGAATTTCGGTTAAAATCCTAAAACCGCCAAATGACTTCATATTATACCAAAATGTAGCTAAATAATAGGAGAATAATCTGTGAAAAGTTGAGCCTTGTCAAGTAATTAGTTTTCCGCCAACCTGCTCGCAAAGATGACCTTCGCAAATTGGGCGAAAATTTTGTTAAAGTTTGCGATTTTTTTCTGGCGGTTTCAGGTGGTGCAAAGGCATAAATTTGGTTGGGAATGTAGTTGAATTCTTTAGGAAACGAATGCTGAAAACCGCGTCTTTCTATATTGTATGTGAATTTTGTAATTTAGCACCAACTGCAGATGCTTTCGAAATACCTAATACTTACATAATATCTAAGTTGGCACGATCCCCGATCGCTTTCGAAATCTCCTCCAACTTGGCGCCCCTGGCTACCTGCACCAGCTCGATGAAACTCTTCGCCGAGGCGATATTCCCCAACTGGGCGCTCTTCAAATTGTTCCTGTTGGCTTTAATCAACTCGTAAAAATTCCTCCTCTCGTCCAGCCCGACGTGCTCCACCTCCGTCAGCAAACCGTGCTCCTCCAAAACCCCGTCCGTCTTCTCCAAATCCTTCCTCAGATCCTCGAACGAGCTCCCTTTCAGGATTTTCGACTTGGACGCCTTCACGAAGGTCATCTCTTGCTTGACGAGGGCCTCGTTGCCGATTTTCTCGTTGAGCATCGTGGACATCTGGTGTTTCTCGGTGGAGACGATCGAGGAGATGTAGTTTTCGGCGAAGGTGTACTTTGTGGTGATTTTCGAGGTGATCAGGGTGTCGAGGAGGGGCTTTTTGATGCGTCTGAGGTAGTGATCGGGGGACGTGCAGTCTGTTTTGGTTTTGATCACAGTGTTCGGAGCCGGGGAGGTGTAAATCGCCTTGCATCTACCCGAAGCGTCCGTTTCAGTTTGTTCTTGATCCATCACTTTAAACTGGAAGTGTTATTTAAAATTATTCCATATCAGGTAAAATAGCTGCCTAAAAATATAATTATTCTACAATATGGTTTTTTGTATTGGACGCACTTTTCCTTGAATAAATTTGTAGCCGTAAATTTATTAGATAACCTCAACACCCAATACGGGTAAAAGAGGATAAGATTAAGAAAGAAAGAATATTGTGACCTCAAAAAATAGGATTTACATTATCACCACGACTACTTAAAATCAATTAATATTTCAGTTTATTTATTAGCTGTACCAAAATTTGCGACAATTAGGATATTTTGGACGGGCCAATGACTTTTGTTAATACCGGCATTATTATTTATTTCTAATAAATTTACAGTTACAAATTTATTCGATGACCAAAGCAAAAGTGCGTCCAATACAAAAACCATCTTGAATATCGATTATGAATGAATGCATACTTACTTTGTAAGTACTTAATTGCGGAGCAAATGGAAAGAAAGTGATTAAGTAATTAATTATTTCCTTTTTTATCCTTTTTTTATTAAATATTCATTAGACTTTTCAATTTGTAGAATTTTTTTGAATCGCACCTGAAGTAAGCTAGCAATGCCCTTCTTCAAGTTGGCCGCCGCTATGGGTTCATCCTTTCGGATCCACAGCCCCTCGACGTCGCCTTTCCTCCACTTGACGTAGAACACTTTGTTGTGCATGGATTCCAGCAGGGACTTGTGCTCCGTGAATCCTTCGGCGTTCGGCGCCTTCCTCGATCGTATGTGTAACTTTGGTTTGGTTATCTAAATTCAGAAATACGTCTTGAATAATTTTACAAAAGACAAATTCATAATTCGTAATGTAAACTGCAAATTTATAATTAAAGAAAATATATTTATTCTGGAAATGTGAAGTTTTCTCGAAACAAGAAAACATCTTCGAGAAAATCAGCACTGCGTATAAAAAAAAAATCGAAGAGATTAATCTTGCATCACAAGATTAATTGGTAATTGGTAATGTAAACTGTAAATTTATAAATAAAGAAAATATATTTATTTTGGAAATGTGAAGTTTTCTCGAAACAGGAAAACATCTTCGAGAAAATCAGCACTGCGTATAAAAAAAAATCGAAGAGATTAATCTTGCATCACAAGATTAATTGATAATTGGTAATGTAAACTGTAAATTTATAAATAAAGAAAATATATTTATTTTGGAAATGTGAAGTTTTCTCGAAACAAGAAAACATCTTCGAGAAAATCAGCACTGCGTATAAAAAAAAAATCGAAGAGATTAATCTTGCATCACAAGATTAATTGATAATTGGTAATATAAACTGTAAATTTATAATTAAAGAAAATATATTTATTTTGGAAATGTGAGGTTTTCTCGAAACAAGAAAACATCTTCGAGAATATCAGCACTGCGTATGAAAAAAAAATCGAAGAGATTAATCTTGCATCACAAGATTAATTGATAATTGGTAATGTAAACTGTAAATTCATAATTAAAGAAAATATATTTATTTTGGAAATGTGAAGTTTTCTCGAAACAAGAAAACATCTTCGAGAAAATCAGCACTGCGTATAAAAAAAATCGAAGAGATCAATCTTGCATCACAAGATTAATTGATAATTGGTAATGTAAACTGTAAATTTATAATTAAAGAAAATATATTTATTTTTTGGAAATGTGAAGTTTTCTCGAAACAAGAAAACATCTTCGAAAAAATCAGCACTGCGTATAAAAAAAATCGAAGAGATCAATCTTGCATCACAAGATTAATTGATAATTGGTAATGTAAACTGTAAATTCATAATTAAAGAAAATATATTTATTTTGGAAATGTGAAGTTTTCTCGAAACAAGAAAACATCTTCGAGAAAATCAGCACTGCGTATAAAAAAAATCGAAGAGATCAATCTTGCATCACAAGATTAATTGATAATTGGTAATGTAAACTGTAAATTTATAATTAAAGAAAATATATTTATTTTTTGGAAATGTGAAGTTTTCTCGAAACAAGAAAACATCTTCGAAAAAATCAGCACTGCGTATAAAAAAAATCGAAGAGATCAATCTTGCATCACAAGATTAATTGATAATTGGTAATGTAAACTGTAAATTCATAATTAAAGAAAATATATTTATTTTGGAAATGTGAAGTTTTCTCGAAACAAGAAAACATCTTCGAAAAAATCAGCACTGCGTATAAAAAAAATCGAAGAGATTAATCTTGTATCACAAGATTAATTGTTGTGTAGTGGATTTATAGTAAAATATTATTATTATTATTATATATATTAAATAAGACGACTATTATTTAATGTACATTTAAATCTATTATTACACCTAGAATTTGCAACATTTAATTTATAAAGTAAATAAGAATCCTAAAAAAAACTGAATTTATTACAGTTTTATTTTGAAGATCTTAATTCATTTTATTCTTTTTTTTTTTTTTTTCTTGAATGACTTTCTTATTTATCACTTGGTAAAACATATTGAATTACAATGAAATTAAACAAGGACAATTTTCTGGCAATTCGATCAATCCCTTTTTCCAATTTTATTTGTTTCATTTCATTTTATTTAAACATATTGAACTATCATATTGAATCACTCCTGATGATGCTCTAAAAAACGAAACTAGTCGAGTAAATAGAGGAAAAAGTTGTGTAATTTAATTAAAAAAACGTTCATTAATAATAATTTTATTCCATCCTCAAAATAAAACTGAAATTCACATTTAATGAAATCGTTGACGATGCCACTTGAAATTAGGCAAAAGGTGGCGCTTGCGTCGTCTTTAATTTATTATGAAAATCTGAAATTGTTACAGTTACGGATAATTGATTATTTACTGTCTAAATAAAATGTTGCAATTTCTAAGTAATTATTTGTAGTCTATTTCTTCTTTTTTTCAAGGGATTAATGTTTAATATAAATTTATTAACAATAATAACTTGTATTCTATTTTATTCTTTTTCTTCGAGGGATTAAAAAGGAATACGCTGTTCAAAAAGAGTAATATTTTATGCAAATAGAATATTCTTCATGCATTTTGAAATAGAAATTATTTGAAAACTGTCTTGTTAAGTTGGGTGGAAAGGAATACGCTGTTCAAAAAGAGTAATATTTTATGCAAATAGAATATTCTTCATGCATTTTGAAACAGAAATTATTTGAAAACTGTCTTGTTAAGTTGGGTGGAAAGGAATACGCTGTTCAAAAAGAGTAATATTTTATGCAAATAGAATATTCTTCATGCATTTTGAAATAGAAATTATTTGAAAACTGTTACACTTTCATTGTTTCAGCATTATTAAATACAATAAAAAAAAAACACTTTTTATTCCTTAATTCAATTTTATTTGTATATACGTTAGATGTATAATTCGAGAGCTATGCATTCATTATCAATAACTATTTAAACAACTAGTGATTATTAAATAATAAAAAAATAGGAAAAAATATGTTTCCAAAGGCTGTCGATAGCGATTTAATCGACCGGAAGACTTCTGCATTTTAAAATATAAATTATTTTTAAACTGTTTCACTTTTCATTAAATTATTAACAGATATAAATTATATATTTCATTTTGTATTTTTTTTTTGTTTAGTTTATATATTTCCCTGTAATTATTTATTAATGAAGATTTGTTTCAGTACTGACCTGAACTTTCAAAAGCCGCCTGTAATCATCTCCACCCCATATGGAATCCACGGCCACGCCGGAGGAGATGTAAAAGCCCACGTCTTTGGCGTTGGCCCCGTCCTTTTCGTTCAGCAGCAGCGTTGACTGGAAGTCGTAACTCCAGGCGCCCCCCGGCTCGAAAGTCTCGGCGTCGAAGTGAGTGCCGGACGTCATGAGCACGAAGCCGTAGCAGCAGACCAGCTGGAGCAAAACGCAGATGAAGACCGGACGTCGGGCCAGCATAGTTGTCGATAATCACGCCTGCGGATTAATTTAATATTAATTTAAGTCTAATTTTTAATAAAAATCGAAATGCGTGAAAGACGTGGCCTCTCCAAGAGGCGGACGTGCACGGTCCAATCTTTGGACTGGGAATGAGCTGGACGTGTTGATAAGACGGACAGCCTTAACCTTTATCGGTCATTTCTTATGCGGTTCTGATAGTGTGTGTGAGAGAGGAGTGAATACAAATTAAATCCTGATTACTGCACATTCTGAAGAGATACGAGTGCCGTCGATCAATATTGACTAATCTTTAATCCGTGAGTACATCTCGATGTTAATTAATTCCTGAAGCGATACGAGTATTGTGAATCAACACTGACTAATCTTTAGAGTAATTCTTGTTATTAATTAATTTTATTTATTCACTGCAATGTAACAATTATTGCATCCCAAATAAATATTTAGAGGGGACTAATTGCTGGTTGAAATAAAAACCAAACAATTTATGTTTTAAAAAAAAATTGCTGCTTCATCAGAAAGATTATTTATTACAAAAAATATTGCTGCTTCATCTTAATTTCGTTCGTTATTAATTGGAGTAATTATTTATAATCCCACTGAACAAAATGTCCACAAATAACATTGTATCAACATTAAAAACAACATTAAACATTTGGTGCAACATTATTATGTTCGTTTTGCTCAGTGGGATTAATTCAGTCAAATTTATTTAGTAAGTCGAAAGGCATGAAAATCAATTTTTTATCTAGTTTTTTTTTTAATCTATATAAAATCATCTTTATTGTGGTATTTACATATACATATATTAATAATAATAATGATAATTAAGGGAAGTCCGAAGTGGTTCATGTAAAAAGAGACAAAAGTAGAAACAATCAACCTGATTGAGACAACAACAAAAATGAGAATAACTTTCGGGATAGGAGTAAAAATAATAATGATAATTCTTTTTTGAACGGACTAGCCATTTATAATTTGACTAAAAACATAAATTAAATATTGTACAACATATTTAATATAAACTTAAATAAATAGCTACCGACCTTAGGTTTTTCAGCCTTTTTAATATTAATACCAAAATAGCGTGTTTTAAAAAAATTAATCAAAGGATACGAAAATCGATTTATAAATATTAGTCTACAGTTCTAATCTTCAGTAGTTGAAATTTTAATAAATATTTATGAAAAGTCAATTTTCAAATTGAAGATGTATCCATCTTCTTATTTATTTTGTTACTGTTCTTTATTCTGTTGTATCTCATTTTTATTTTATTTTTAGTTTTCGCTTTACATTATTTCTTAAGAGGCATCGACCTTGAAGCTTTCTTATGGGATTTCTTAATAAAAATGCGTACTTTTAGAGAGCTTATTAGTGGAGATAAAGAGCTTGAACGGATAATCTAGTAAGAAATAATTATTTATTATAAAAAAAACTAATATCAAATTAAAATTTTTGATCGATATAAGTTCTAGAAAAAGGTCATAAGATTTTGCAGAAAAAAAGGTAGATCTTTATCTCCACTAATAAGCTCTCTAAAAGTACGCATTTTTATTAAGAAATCCCATAAGAAAGCTTCAAGGTCGATTCGGAACGATGCCTCTTAATTGTGGTTTAATTATTTGCATATACGCTGATTTATTGTAACACTGTTTATATATATATATATATATATAAATATATATATATATATATATATATATATATATATATATATATACAGAGAGTTTTTTTATCAGTATACATTTCCCCCCTATGTATACCTGCAAAAACGCGAGTCAAACGCATTGAACCGATTAATGTGTGTATGTTTAGTTGCTTATTTGGCATATGTGTGTTCAGTTGCGTGTTATAGGCAACTAAACACACATACGTTAATGCATTTGACTCGCGTGTTTTGCAGGTATACATAGGGGAAATGTATACTAATAAAAAAAGCTCTCTGTATATATGTTTGTATTATATATACAAACATCTTTGTTCAGACAGCAAAATTACTATTCTTTACAAACATTTATATTTACAACTCGACACCCAATAGGGGTAAAAGAGGATAAGATTAAGAAAGAAATATTTACAATACATATTGATGGGTTAGTAGTCTGTCATGGGCTATCGACCGGAGGTCTTTCTGCCCTGTTATTAATTTATGGTGTTTTGCGAATGAGAACTTTGCTAGCTAGCTTGTTTGTATTATTTTTGTAAAAAGGTGATTCCACAATAAAAATTATTATTATTTTTAACCTCTCAATCTAAAAATCCATATTAACCAGAAAATTCGTATAGATTGTGACGATAAGAATAACGTTTACGTTAAATTAGACATTTCACTTACGGAATATACAAAATTAACAATTTATAAATATTGCTGCTTTTACATTACATTTTTCTCGGATCAAAAATTTGTTGCATCACGCAATATTTTATTGATGTGCAACAGCAGGTGTACATTATGTAATTCAATGTCCGGCGTGGGTATTTGCCCGGGGAGTAGTTGTTTTAATGTGCATTTGTTTAACGTACTTACGTAACGTCAAAAGTTACAGAGCTAAATGTGAAAATAATTTATTAATTATTTTCAAATCATTTTTATTTAACAATTTATAAACCTGTATAAATCACAGTTGTAAATTCGCAATATTCTGTTATCGTCATCCGAGAAACATTCAGGTTAATCGTCCGTGCGACTCGAATCAAACAAAACGCGTTCATTAAAATGCAAATTACAAAAACGAAATCATAACGCAGACAATTATGGAAGCGTACAGTTAGGCATTGTTGTCTTTATCGAGGTAGATTTCGTCGTTTCGTGCGCACAATTCCTGTTCGTGAATCCCGAGTACTTACCCAAAATCAAGGAAACGTGCTTGTTTATGAATTTAGAATTTAGCTGAGCTGATTTATTATGTTTTGTCAGCGTAATACTACAGGTATAAAAACCTGGTTGAGTAAAGCCGCGAAATGAATAAAAATTTAAAAAGGAGAATGAGTGAATCGAATCGTTAAAATGAGGTTGAGCTTGGATCATAAAGAAAATGTGTGAAATTTTTAATTTTTTAAAATTTAATTTTAAAATTAATCAAAAAAATGAGTGATACTTTTAATCAAATCAACAAAAATTAATGAGATTTTTACTGAAGCTAATAAAAATGAGTGAAACTTTTATTCAAATCAACAAAAATTAATAAGATATTTTTAAAGCTGATAAAAATGAGTGAAACTTTTACTTAAATCAACACAAATTAAAAGTTTCACTCATTTTTGATAAATGTTACTTTTTACTAAGGCTATCAAATATGAGTTAAACTTTTAGTTTTTTTTTTAGTAAAGGTTCTGCTCATTTTTAATAACTTTAGTAAAAAGTGAAAGTTATTAACAATGAGTGAAACCTTTACTTAAAAAAATACTAAAAGTTTAACTCATTTTTTTTGATAACTTTAGTAAAAACTAACATTTATCAAGAGTGAAACTTGTTTGTTGATTTGTGTAAGTTTCACTCATTTTTGTTAGCTTCAGTAAAAATCTCATTCATTTTTGTTGATTTGACTAAAAGTGTTATTCAATTCAATTGATTATTGAAGCAAAAGCATTACGCATTTTAATGATTTGAATAATAGTTTCACTCATTTTGCTCAATTCAGTAAATATTTTACTCATTTTTGCTGATTTGAGGAAGTATTAAAAATAAATCCGGCTTTAATCGGCTTTGATCAATTTCAAAATTAAATTTAAAAAAAATAAAAATTTCACACATTTTCTTTATGGGCAAAATCTTTACTCATTTTAATGATTCGAGTAACAGTTTCACTCATTTTGCTCATTTCAGTAAATATTTTATTAATTTTTGCTGATTTGAGGAAGTATTATAAAAGAATCCGGCCGGCTTTACATAAGCAAGTTTTTACAAATTAGTAAATTAGTATAAATAAGTACAATGATGTTTATTTTAGTAAAAATTTCATTATATTTTGTCAGTTTAACTAAAAATTTCACTCATTTTTCGACAAAAATGAAATTAACAAAAATTAGTGATATTCCTTATAATCGTAACTCGCGTAAACTGGAAAATTCTGTCTGTTTTTATAAACATCCGCGGGTTACAATTTTTATCATTTTTCTAACTGCCAGAGTATAGTACTTTTTGAGTACTCGTCGCATTCTGGTCGCGATTTTATTAAAAAAAATTAGTTATATAAATATATCATGAACTATAAATATCACTTTTAGCCTAAATCAACTAAATCGCTTACCTAAATTATTAAATATGAAAAAAAAATACTGCTAGTCTTATCTCAAAAGATCCTAGTGGGCACTAAACTAATCCCGCACATTTTTCGTCCTGCGTTAGCTGGCTCCCCAGTCATTCTGCATAAATAAATGGTAATTCCCGTATAAATAAATACATGAATATGTTACACCGCATAGATATCGGCATTATAGATAACGCTGAAATTAAACCGCGCATTAACGTCCCAAATTCAACCCGGCCATAGGAAAATAAATAAATAAATAAATAAAGAGGCAATTGCATCGTGTCTGCTCCACGAAAATATTTCTATATATATTGCAATCTTTATTAACAAGTTTACAAGAATATAACAAAAAATGGTTAAGTATATCACACAAAAATTAAGCCTCCCTCTTTTATTTTTCTTTATTAATTATTTTCTGCTTTTTTTCCCTCTTTTATTTATTTAAGACGGAAAGGAAAGGAATTTCGTTTACGAAATTTAATGTCGATATTTATTTTTTTAATAGCCTCAATAATTTATTTTTGATTAATCGTAATGATCAGATAATTTTTGATACAATTTAAAATATACAAGTAATTATTAATATTTAGTGTGAACATACATCTTTCTATAAAAAAATAGGTATTTCATTCAAACATAGATCTTTCTATTAAAAATAGCAATTTCAATCAACCCATAGGTCTTTCAATCGATCATAGATCTTTCTATCAATTTATTTTTCTACCTGAATAAATATTTCATTTTATACTTCTGAAAATAAACTCCACAAAGAAGAAGAAGCCAGTCAATTAAAAAAAAACTGCAGGAAAGTTAAAATAAAACAATAAATTATTCATCATTTTCTCTTACTTAAGATTATTGTTTATCTCTATTTTTAAATGTGTGTAAAATAAAAAGGTTGCAAGGCTACGGTGGTAATGAAATGTCAGAGTTATCTTACCATCGCCAATCAGTGACGTTAATAGTCTCATAAATATTAAAATATCCCGACTTTTTGTTTCGATCTTCATTCATTTAAATATCTACATTCGAAATAGTTAACCAATTAGGGGTTATTCAGTTTTCTAATGATACTGTCTGTAATTTAAACAAATTGAATGATTTTATAAATACAGAATTTCAAAGCAAAGATTTTGTGTTTTTTTTTTTAATTTGTGGGAAATTGTAATACAAATTGTAAATGCTCGCTTTAAATTGGAAATATCTCAAAAACGGTGGAAGGGGTATTTTTAGTTTTTTTTATATATTCTGAAAGAGCAAGGTTTAATTAAGAAATCCCCGCAATTTTAAAGAGATATCTCAAAAATTGTAATTATTGTGATTTTTTTTAATTTTTTGATCTGGAAAAATTGCAATAAATTCGCCGATGCCCGTTTAAATTGGAAATATCTCAAAATCGGTGGAAGGGGTAATTTCAGGTTTTTGCATATTCTGAAAGAGCAAGATTTAATTAACAAAACTCCGCAATTTCAAAGAGATATCTAAAAAATTGTAATTATTGTGATTTTTAAAATTTTTGATCTCGAGAAATTGCAATATGCGTTTAAATTGGAAATATCTCAAAAACGGTGGAAGGGGGTATTTTCAGGTTTTTGCATAATCTGAAAGAGCAAGGTTAAATTAAGAAATCCCCGCAATTTTAAAGAGATATCTCAAAAATTGTAATTATTGTGATTTTTTTAAATTTTTTGATCTGGAAAAATTGCAATAAATTTGTCGATGCTCGTTTAAATTGGAAATATCTCAAAAACGGTGGAGGGGGTATTTTCAGGTTTATGCATATTCTGAAAGAGCAAGGTTTAATTAACAAATCCCCGCAATTTCAATGAGATATCTCAAAAATTGTAATTATTGTGATTTTTTTTTTAATTTTTGATCTCGAGAAATTACAATAAATTCGTCGATGCTCGTTTAAATTGGAAATATCTCAAAAACGGTGGAGGGGGTATTTTCAGGTTTATGCATATTCTGAAAGAGCAAGGTTTAATTAACAAATCCCCGCAATTTCAACGAGATATCTCAAAAATTGTAATTATTGTGATTTTTTTTTTAATTTTTGATCTCGAGAAATTACAATAAATTCGTCGATGCTCGTTTAAATTGGAAATATCTCAAAAACGGTGAAGAGGGTATTTTCAGGTTTTTACATAATCTGAAAGAGCAAGATATAATTATCAAATCCCCGCAATTTCAAAGAGATATCTAAAAAAATGTAATTATTGTGATTTTTATAATTTTTGATCTGGAGAAATTGCAATAAATTCGTCGTTGCTCGTTTAAATTGGAAATATCTCAAAAACGGCGGAAAGGGTATTTTTATATTTTTGCATAATCTGAAAGAGCAAGGTTTAATTAACAAATCCCCGCAATTTCAAAGAGAAATCTAGAAAAATGTAATTATTGTGATTTTTTTAAATTTTGATCTGGGGAAATTGCAATAAATTCGTCGATGCTCGTTTAAATTGGAAATATCTCAAAACCGGTGGAGGGGGTAATTTCAGGTTTTTGTATATTCTGAAAGAGCAAGGTTTAATCAACAAATCCCCGACATTTCATAAAGATACCTCGAAAATAATAATTATTGTGATTTTTTAATTTTCCGAAAATCGTAATAAAAATCGTCTATGCAAAGAAGTACACTTTTCTATTATTATTAATATACATTTTTCTTTACACATTGCGTGTTGTACTATCACGAAACAGTTACACACACACACGTGTATATGCAAAACACTTAAAAAAAACAGACAGGATTTACAGCACAACTGACCCAAGACGATAATTACGAAATATTTACACTCCAATTACCTCCAATTTTCCAGCTGCAATTAATGCCGACCTGCTGCTGCTTCTGTAGTTCCGCAACGACTACAAACATTTTTATTTGTTCCAACGAGTAATAATACATCTATTTGGTTCGGAATGGTGTTTCATAAATGGAGATGTTTCGTGTTAAACATTACACAAAGTAAGGCCGATTCATGTTTTATCCATTCAAGGTTGATAATGCATCAGGAAATTGAAAATAATTGGTCGAATAAAGAGATCAATTATAATTGTTTTTTTTTATAATAATGTGTTTTATTTATTCCATATGATCGATAATTTTTAACCTGCAGAGTATTTTTTTTATTTGGTTGGCACTAGTGAATGAAAACAAATAAAACGTCACATGTGTCATTATTTCTTTCTTAATCTTTTACCCGTATTGGGTGTAGAGGATGTGTCATTATTTACCAAATCAAATTCTTCAATTTGTTGGAATAACATAACCTATAGTGTGTGAGTAGATGATTATAGCCGGTACGGGCTCATTTCATTCCCTTCCCGGAAGTGACCTTGACCTTGACTTGACCTTCCCGGAAGTGACCTTGACCTTCCCGGAAGTGACCTTGACCTTGACCTTGACCTTGACCTTGACTTGACCTTGACTTGACCTTGACTTGACCTTGACTTGACCTTGACTTGACCTTGACTTGACCTTGACTTGACCTTGACTTGACCTTGACCTTGACCTTGACTTGACCTTGACCTTGACCTTGACCTTGACCTTGACCTTGACCTTGACCTTGACTTGACCTTGACTTGACCTTGACTTGACCTTGACTTGACCTTGACTTGACCTTGACTTGACCTTGACTTGACCTTGACTTGACCTTGACTTGACCTTGACTTGACCTTGACTTGACCTTGACTTGACCTTGACTTGACCTTGACTTGACCTTGACTTGATCTTGACTTGACCTTGACTTGACCTTGACTTGACCTTGACTTGACCTTGACTTGACCTTGACTTGACCTTGACTTGACCTTGACTTGACCTTGACTTGACCTTGACTTGACCTTCCCGGAAGTGACCTTGACTTGACCTTGACTTGACCTTACCTTGACTTGACCTTGACGCTTCCAGTTTCCGCTTCCGGTGGGCGTGGCCATGGTGACGTCACACGGTGGCCATCTTGGGACAGACAAGTCTCAAGGCTCATGTGACCCCCATACCTACATTTCATTCCCAAGGTGTGTGGTAGGCAACCCGTTGAACCTTTTTTTAATTCTCTAATCGCTTGAGACATGAAAGTGGTGGGGAAAAGCGGTGGAGTAAAAGTGGTGTTAGCGTTGAAAATATATTGATACAACACAACGAATAATGCGCATCAGTGTTTGAACACATCTAAAAATTTCATTCCCAGATAGCTGCTTTATTATGAATTACACCACGTTGATATTATCATCTGGATTTGTGCTATTTATAATAATAGTTGTATGTATTTTAATAGGGGGATTAAAGGTTCCTATAATGAATATAAAATTTAAATAAAAAAATATTTAAATAAAAACTGTTTATTTTTTATTATTATTTACATAATTAAACAATTTTTCTACATTAACAATGCTACATACACTTAACCTATTTCTATGTGATTGACAGCAATATAAAGATTTATTTAATTTAGGGCAATCCTCATCTAATTCTAAATTTATAACATTATCATAATAGTTTTTAAGGTAAGCAAACTTTTGTGAACCTTTAACGTAAACAATATCCGCAGATAGTTTTTTAAATAGTTTCGGCAATTCACTTAAATCATTTCCATCGCTGTTGTATGGTATTCCATGGTAATTATTTTCTAACCAACGAACTTGTTTTTTAGACGCATCGCTTAGATCCCTAAACGGTGTGGGTGATTTAAACAGATATACAAGTAAGTTTTGTCCATCATAGGTGGCAGCAAGCTCCTTTGGAGTAAAGTCAGGGGTGTTGAATCCTTGTATATCTATGAAAAGTGTTTTTAATGGTGGTGGTGATATAATCCTCTTTAAGAGAATTGGTTCCACAATTTTTCCAACTTCTTGAATACGTCTCTTGAAACGAAGTCGATTCGCAGCTTCTCGCATCCAGTTTAAGTCATCATCATCCTCATCTAACGTGTAGGTAAATGTCACCGGGATCAAATCAAAACATACTCGAGACATGTTAAATTATTTTTTAACCAATCCGGAAATTGGTTTGTACTCAACAACAGAGTCACTCAGTATGAGACAGTATGCTCGGGTATTGTCTTTAAATGAAGTTGAGGCTTCCATCTCAATGCGCAGGTCCACTGCTGAAGATTTTATACTTTCGTTTTGTTTAGACACATCAAACACAAAGATTGTTGAGTTTTTAAATTCAATGAAAGATAATAGTGGCCGACTTGGCTGATTGTAATAACTCTGTTGAAATTGACAGTACATGCTGTATGCAGTCAAGTAATCATTCTTTTCAAAATCTAGATTTAGGTTATCATACGGAAAAGATTGAGAGTTTAGGTATACTCTGATATTTTTATAAAATGTAATTCATTAATCACCTCACGCTAAATGTTTTATCAGTTGTATATTGGGTTGCCTATGCTCCATCGCTTAATTGTTTACATATGTTATTTAATATATTTGTGTGGAAATTAATTGCATACGTAATAAACCTATCAGATAGTAAATTAAAATTTGGAGTTACATGTTAATGGTATTTACCTGTTATATTTCTAAAATTATTAATTAACATTAATGTGTTAAGTAAATAAAATACAAATAATTTTAAAATCTATTTATTAGAATATATTATAAAACGTAGAGATTGCATTAGCTTACACACAATAATTAAATATTTATTTACATCGTAATAAAACTAAAATTTATGTTTCTTATAGCCATAAGGTACAGAGTTATAGTCTTCAAATTTCCGTTTGGTAGAAAGTGGTTTATACATTTTTGTTTCAGTCCGAGTCACTAATTGATGTTCAGCTTCTTTTTAAAACCATTTCAGCAATCTTTTCAAATTTTATTAATTTAGAAGTAGTATAGTTGAGTGTTATACCTTTAACCTTCACTGAAGCATTTATACCTTTTTGTCCAAACACCTCATATCCGTAATTTTTCGGACCACCAGACACAAACTTTAAAATAAAACTTCCCTTGCCGTACAAGGGTTCCAACTCGTCCGTCATCTCACCTATGAAATTTCCTGTAGGTACATCGTATTCTCCTTCACGTCCAATATAAATTACAGAGTCTGTGTCGTAATAGAGTACTCGATCTCCTAATTTTTCCAAATAACTATAAAGTTTAAGTCGTGCTTGAGCAGTTGTGTATGCAGCAAGTGTTACATTTACTGTACTGAGAGGATCGTATGCCTCTTCGATAAACTCGTAGTTTACAATCACCGCTTCCTCATTTACCGGCAAAATTCCGCAAACTTCTATTGACGGGTTTGTTAATAATCCAAAAAGTTCTTCGGGTTTATTTATAATGGATGTTTTCGGTTGATTTTCCTTCTGTCCTAATTTTCCCCAGAAAGAATTCAGAATGAGTTTTGCTAAGGAACGTAGATCGGGGTTTTCCAAAATTTGTGAAAATTCCAAACGTACACCTTCGGCTTGGAAAAATTCTTCAATATACTTGTCCTTTTCTTCTTGAGTATTTAAATTTTTAGGCCACCCAGAAGCTTGTTGTTTATATTTAATAAAGGTGTTCATCATTTCAGTGAACAAACCTTCGGAATTTAATTTAGAGTCATACTGCATTGATTTGTACTTCCAAATTTCTTGAATTTCAATCATTTTATAGCCTTTTTGTAGTGCCTTATGAACTTCTTCAATAACCCATGTTCCGTGTAAAGTCCTATCCTCGTTGTAGTGATTACATTCAGCATTTTGGTCCATATCTTCTCCACATTTTCGACAAAGTACAAACATTAATTTGTTATTCATTTTAAGAGGTAGCACAGGGTGATAGAGATCTGCAGGTGGTAGGATTGAACATTTAATTAACCCGCAACTAGTACCAAGGTAAATTTTCAAACACTCTTCATTGCCAATTATCACTACAGGGTGGTCAATTGGAAATCTTCCGTACTTGCAAGCCCACGGGTAAAGGGAGCAAACATCAACGTATTTGATTTTCTCACTTGGCAAAGCCTCATAGTACTCCTTGCAATTGCCCGTCCTTCCTCCGTAAAAGGCATCGCGAGGATTAAGGGGTAGAGAAGCCAAAAGATGATGGTTTTCTGTATATTGCATAATCTCAGGTGATTCTCTCAATTGCTGTCTGAATTCACATTCCCACATTTCGACAACTTCGTGTCCGAGTTCCCTGAGTCTAGCGGATTTGGACAGAGTAGATTCATATCTTGTATTTAGGGATTCATTGGGGTTGTCGTGTAAAGGTGTGTCACGGTTATGTGTGTAATATCGAATACAGCCGTGGTAATAACATCCGTGGAATTCAAACACTTGGTGTGTTTCTTCACAATATCCGTCCACCTCTACACCTTTTACAATTGCCTCTCTCTGTTTTGCAGAATGTACAATATTTATGTCTCTTTGTTTTTCTTCCCACACCAACCACTGTGTACCTATTTTGGACTGATTGTTACGCCACCTGTATCCACCTTTCGGAATTATTCCTATGGTGTTTGACTTAAGGAAATTACGACGATACACTTTATTACATGCAGAGGCAATCGTACAGGATTCTGTAAAGGGACAAACATTTCCAACATCCAGAAGTAGACTTCGAAATTTAATACATGCAGCTGTTAAAATCTCCACATCACTAATACAATATTCAACTAGCTCTTTCTTAAAATCAAATTCGGTATCTTTATTAGCTTCGTACCACTCAAGAAATGCGTCTCGAGCCTCTGTCTTCATTAAATCGGGGCTATAGTAGTCTTTGGAAGGAAGAGGGCCTACGTAATCATCATTTTCTGTTCTGTTAAATAAATGGGGAAAATATCCTTTCTTGAAATTATCACCAAGGCCGAAAGCTTTAGGAAGAGCACTGAGAGCCATAGGGAAAAAGTTTAAACTGTCAATAAACTTTACATTATCATTAGCCATCTGTATAATTTTAGAACCACGCATAATCAAATCAGGTTTCAAATCAGTTTTTGTTAAAATATAATTAAGAATAAATTGATGATCATACGCTTGGCCATTATGGGCAATAACCACAACATTTTTAAATATCTTTCGCTGATTAAGAACATATTCCAGGAATCTCTCAATAGGATTCGTTTTCAAAATATTTAATCGATGTCCACACTTATTGCAGAGTTTGATATCACTATCGATACAGTTTTCGCAGCACGTTTTAAAAACGCACAAGTTTGGTTCGTGTAATAAATCTCCATTTTCTAGATGATTTTCTTGTCTTGACTCTAGATCATAGAATACGAATAAAAAGTCTTTTAATTTCGGTTTTCCTGTATCTGGACGCATATAACACAAGTGATTTCTCGGTAAATGTTTTTGACAAATTTTGCAGTAAATTTCACCACATGTATGTTGTCTATCACTTTTAACAGTTTTTAAACAGTTATTACACATTCGTATTTGTTCGCACACCGTTCCTTTACCCAAAGATTTAGGTTTCTTATGATTATCAAAACAGTCTCGACTTCTAAATGTTCTATTACAATCAGAACACTTAACTTTTTGCTGATTTTGACAAGCCGGTGACTGCTGACACGCTTGACATGTTCCTCCACACCTATGTTTATTTTTATGATCGTAAGGAATATGGCAGTCCTCACAGTAATAAATACAACAAAAAGCGGCAGTGAGAGATGTTATTACATTGTAGTGTCCATCATGATATAATAAATTTAGTCTTTTGACACTTTCATTTAATCCTTTAAACACCAAGTCTCTACCTTTACAACCGTACCGATAAACAGTAATTTTATAATCACTCAAGTAATGCTGGAATTTACGTAATTCTTCAACACCCGCACCTTCTTCAGGAACTTGTACACCGGAACCTTCAATTAATGCTTTAGCTCTAGATGTTTGCAATTTTCCTATATCTTTACGCACTTTTTTATAGTCCGGGTCTTTATCAACATGAGCTATCGCAACTACTAGTGCACGAGGTAAACATAAATTGTCTTTGTTTTCAATAGTCACTATTCCTCTCCTCATTGCGCACTCTTCATTAAAAGTGTTATACCTCTTTCCGCGACCACGTCCCTCGGGCATGCGCACTGATGTAACACTTAAGCAGAATGTATCTGTATTAAACCCCGTTGAGTTTGACTGGAAAATTCCATTGATAATGGACCATACATCTTCAGTTGATAGTTGGGATGCGTTTCTGAATTTCATGTAGCCCGATCCATGTTAAAATTCCTTTGAGCAGAAGGTAACTCCCACCTGGTCGTTAGGGTGTAAGTGATCCGTGGACTTCTTCACGATTTGAGTGATGGCATCTTTAACCCATCCAACAGGCTCAATATTCTCGGGAATTGGTTTAATTTTGAATTCCATAGTACGCCCATGTACTTTGAACCTCCTGTTCATCTTAATGAAATCTTTTGCAATAGTAAACTTTTCCATTTTCAACTGTAAGAATTGAGAAGAAAATTTAATAAAACTTCTGTACAGTTTGACGTCTAGTCAGCAAATAAGTAAAAGGTAGATCATGACTCAGCTTAAATACCTTCAATTATTTGTATCAACCAATAAGAAACATCGTTATTTTGACCAATCAGCGTTAAGATAAAAATAAATAGAAAATTTGTCGCCTCTAGACAACGATTTTGTGCGTGTTTTCCATAAGAATCAATGTAAATTTGATTTTTTGCATTGATTTGCAACATTTCTCCATTTGATTACATGTAATTCGAGACACACACAAAATAAACGAATTCAATTACAAATCATTCATGAGAACCTTATCTCTTTACCACAAACGCTAAGTTGCATTCTTAAAGAATTATAAAACACAAAACCTATTGTAGAGTTATCAAAAGCAAAGATGAGAAATTCCACAATATTAAATAATAGCGAGCATACGCACTAAAAATCATCCCTTAATTAATTTATGGTTGTGAGTAATTTATATCAGTATTTAAAATGGTCTCAAAGGAGAAGATTCTCTTTGATAAATTTAATAATAGCTCAAGAACCAATAAAACAAAAATATAAGTGGGGATGCCTACCTAGCGCACTATTTTTTATGAACAAAGCAAAAAAAAATATTTGGAGCTGAAGTCAACATTATATGCGGATCCCTCTATTTCGGAACAGTATTAATCATTCCCATTCATTTTTGGAGTGTATTAGATGGAAAGATGGAATCTGATACGATCCTGCATCGATTGTTACCAAGAAAACTCTACGATTCGATTTAGAATATCTAACGTGCATTCTCCATTCTACAATCCATTCAGACGAAGACAAACTTATGTTATATTTTTACGAGAATTTTAAGAAGACTGGGTCAACCAAGAAGTAGTTTGATGAATTTCATAAACGTGTTACCAAATTGTTAAAGCGATATAATTTGTAATATATTTCATCTAATTGTTAATAAATAATATTAGAATTGTAAAACAGATTTTCTATAGATATATACCACCAAACCATCACTACTACCACCACCAAAATTAGAGGCTCATTCAAAAATAGGTTAAAAGCCTGATTAGAAAAGAGGCTCATTTAGAAAAAGAGCACAAAAAGAGGAAAAAAGAGGCTGATTAAAAAAAGAGGCTGATTAGAAAAAAAGAGGCTGATTAAAAAAAGAGGCTGATTAAAAAAAAGAGGCTGATTAGAAAAAGAGGCTGATTAGAAAAAGAGGCTGATTAAAAAAAGAGGCTGATTAGAAAAAAGGGGCTGATTAGAAAAAGAGGCTGATTAGAAAAGAGGCTATAGCATAGCTATAGCTATAGCATAGCTATAGCATAGCTATAGCATAGCTATAGCATAGCTATAGCATACCTATAGCATAGCAGCATAGCTATAGCATAGCTATAGCATAGCTATAGCATACCTATAGCATAGCTATAGCATAGCTATAGCATAGCTATAGCATAGCTATAGCATAGCTATAGCATACCTATAGCATAGCTATAGCATAGCTATAGCATAGCTATAGCATAGCTATAGCATAGCTATAGCATAGCTATAGCATAGCTATAGCATAGCTATAGCATAGCTATAGCATAGCTATAGCATAGCTATAGCATAGCTATAGCATACCTATAGCATAGCTATAGCATAGCTATAGCATAGCTATAGCATAGCTATAGCATAGCTATAGCATAGCTATAGCCTCTTTTCTAATCAGCCTCTTTTTCTAATCAGCCCCTTTTTTCTAATCAGCCTCTTTTTTTAATCAGCCTCTTTTTCTAATCAGCCTCTTTTTTTTTAATCAGCCTCTTTTTTCTAATCAGCCTCTTTTTTTAATCAGCCTCTTTTTTCCTCTTTTTGTGCTCTTTTTCTAAATGAGCCTTTTTTCTAATCAGGCTTTTAACCTATTTTTGAATGAGCCTCTAATTTTGGTGGTGGTAGTAGTGATGGTTTGGTGGTATATATCTATAGAAAATCTGTTTTACAATTCTAATATTATTTATTAACAATTAGATGAAATATATTACAAATTATATCGCTTTAACAATTTGGTAACACGTTTATGAAATTCATCAAACTACTTCTTGGTTGACCCAGTCTTCTTAAAATTCTCGTAAAAATATAACATAAGTTTGTCTTCGTCTGAATGGATTGTAGAATGGAGAATGCACGTTAGATATTCTAAATCGAATCGTAGAGTTTTCTTGGTAACAATCGATGCAGGATCGTATCAGATTCCATCTTTCCATCTAATACACTCCAAAAATGAATGGGAATGATTAATACTGTTCCGAAATAGAGGGATCCGCATATAATGTTGACTTCAGCTCCAAATATTTTTTTTTGCTTTGTTCATAAAAAATAGTGCGCTAGGTAGGCATCCCCACTTATATTTTTGTTTTATTGGTTCTTGAGCTATTATTAAATTTATCAAAGAGAATCTTCTCCTTTGAGACCATTTTAAATACTGATATAAATTACTCACAACCATAATTTAATTAAGGGATGATTTTTAGTGCGTATGCTCGCTATTATTTAATATTGTGGAATTTCTCATCTTTGCTTTTGATAACTCTACAATAGGTTTTGTGTTTTATAATTCTTTAAGAATGCAACTTAGCGTTTGTGGTAAAGAGATAAGGTTCTCATGAATGATTTGTAATTGAATTCGTTTATTTTGTGTGTGTCTCGAATTACATGTAATCAAATGGAGAAATGTTGCAAATCAATGCAAAAAATCAAATTTACATTGATTCTTATGGAAAACACGCACAAAATCGTTGTCTAGAGGCGACAAATTTTCTATTTATTTTTATCTTAACGCTGATTGGTCAAAATAACGATGTTTCTTATTGGTTGATACAAATAATTGAAGGTATTTAAGCTGAGTCATGATCTACCTTTTACTTATTTGCTGACTAGACGTCAAACTGTACAGAAGTTTTATTAAATTTTCTTCTCAATTCTTACAGTTGAAAATGGAAAAGTTTACTATTGCGAAAGATTTCATTAAGATGAACAGGAGGTTCAAAGTACATGGGCGTACTATGGAATTCAAAATTAAACCAATTCCCGAGAATATTGAGCCTGTTGGATGGGTTAAAGATGCCATCACTCAAATCGTGAAGAAGTCCACGGATCACTTACACCCTAACGACCAGGTGGGAGTTACCTTCTGCTCAAAGGAATTTCAACATGGATCGGGCTACATGAAATTCAGAAACGCATCCCAACTATCAACTGAAGATGTATGGTCCATTATCAATGGAATTTTCCAGTCAAACTCAACGGGGCTTAATACAGATACATTCTGCTTAAGTGTTACATCAGTGCGCATGCCCGAGGGACGTGGTCGCGGAAAGAGGTATAACACTTTTAATGAAGAGTTCGCAATGAGGAGAGGAATAGTGACTATTGAAAACAAAGACAATTTATGTTTACCTCGTGCACTAGTAGTTGCGATAGCTCATGTTGATAAAGACCCGGACTATAAAAAAGTGCGTAAAGATATAGGAAAATTGCAAACATCTAGAGCTAAAGCATTAATTGAAGGTTCCGGTGTACAAGTTCCTGAAGAAGGCGCGGGTGTTGAAGAATTACGTAAATTCCAGCATTACTTGAGTGATTATAAAATTACTGTTTATCGGTACGGTTGTAAAGGTAGAGACTTGGTGTTTAAAGGTTTAAATGAAAGTGTCAAAAGACTAAATTTATTATATCATGATGGACACTACAATGTAATAACATCTCTCACTGCCGCTTTTTGTTGT